>OY998245.1:11359156-11966656 GCA_963922005.1 Cornus suecica
CCTCATCAAAACCCTAAAATTTGATATTTATGTGTATGTATATACATGTATATAGATGTATGGAGTCGCAACCACATCTTGGAGTGGAACCAGGGGTAGAACAGGGAAAACCCAACAAAAATCACAAAAACTTGCCGCAGATACGCTTCAAGCGTAGGTTCAAGCGTAAAAATGTGATTTCCAGCCATTTTTTGAAACTAAAAGCGTATGCACAAGCGTAGGTGTTTTCTTCAAAACCATTTTTCTCCGTGAATGCACCAAAACGACCGCCTTGAACCCATAATACTTTTTGTTGAAGATGACGGCTTCTAAAAATGCCATTTTTGCCCTTTGGAAGCCATTTTTGTTTCAGACTGCCTCTTTGACTCTCCTCTTGGATAGAAAGAACATTCACTTTGGTTAATTCACTGAAGTTAGCTTCATTTCTTCATTAAGCTCCTGAAACATGCTTTAATACACAAACAACATAAAAATACCAAATAATGGAATGAAATGTCGTAACAACAATAAGATAGGGGCTTAAAATGGATACTTTTGAGCACCTATCACAACCTCAAACTTACATATTGCTAGTCCCTTAACAATGAACTCAGGAAAACTTTCTTATGATGATTTTTAATCTATCTATTCTAACTAACCTAATCCCTTACTTTCGTGAGGGTCGACGATTACACTTAACACGTGTAACAAGCCTTTTAAACCCCTAGGTTACCCCTAGTGGACGAGTGAAGTCTCGTGAAGGTTTCCAGTGATGGTACCTACAAACATCTCAGTTCTCTATAACCACGCATAAGTTCAATTAAGTCATGATATAATGCAAAAGACATCAAGGATGCAAATACTCCCACTCACTACCGAACAATAATTATATCGAGCTTTGTGTCATGAATGGTTCCCACTAAAGTGAATGATTTTGCTACTTTCTACTCTCAATCAAGACAACCTTCCGTGATCTTATGAACACTCAACTATGATATTTCAATTTCTCTTCTCCTACTTCATTGATCAAATCTTGCCATTTTTTATAAAAATATATTTTTCCAACTTTCCAATATTATCCTTTTTTGTCTTAATAAGTCTTCAGACTTTCCAGCAGGGATTTTTAGTCCCGACCAACTGGGTCCGAGCTTCTTCCATGAGATTTATGATCATCAGTATTCTCCCCTTTAAACGCGAACAATGATATTTGTGATACCAAGGTCCGGTTACTCGGATTGAAGAACTGTTTATTGCATTTTATTTTCTCAAAAAAAAAAATCAATTTTCTCCATTTCAACCATACATCTTCCCATCTCCCCTTTTATTGTGGCAAAATTATTTTTCCAACTACATAGTCAAAGATCAACTTATTTCTCATAGTGAATGTGTGTTTATGCTTATAGGTCGAAGTCGTTCTTCTTGATTTCAATTTCACTTATTCACTCACCCATGTAAAACCACATCACTTCACTAACTCGATTTAATCATTACTCTCATGAATGGGAATATCACATCACATACTACTCATACATCATAAACATGAACTCAATCAAATTGTAATGCAAATCAATCATGCGTGAAAACAAAGAACTGCTCCAAAAAAATTTAAATTTTCAAATTTTTTCGAAAATTTCATTCCTTGTAATCCTATACCCTCACCCCCGAACTTAATGAGACCATGTCGTCATATTCAAAAAGAATACATGGGAATAGATATAGTTACACTTGAAGTTCACTTCTGGATTCCAAAGCAAAGCATGAATCCCCTCCCCCAAACTTGATTTGGATCACCTGTAAGTATATGTAACAAAACACCAATACCCACAATCATAGCGAGGGAAAAATAAATCTCATAAACATCTAGAAATTCACACCATTTTTTTAAGGAATTAAAAATTCTCTTTTTATTATTTCTTTTTCAAATGATTTGGCCTTAAGGGCCTACAATCCTATAAAAATAAAATAATAAATAAATAAAAATAAAAATAAAGACAAAGATGTGGCCTTAAGGGTCTACCGTTTCTAAAAATTGAAATTGCAAAGATTTGTCCTAAAAGGACTACAACCTCTAAGAATTAAAATTACATAAATTAAATGATATTATATTCTACAAACCTAGGCTAGAAACTAACTTTCTCAACCTAGGACCAATGTTTAACGTCGTTGGCACGACATGTCCTCAAAAGGCTATCCAGCACCCTTCCTTTGTGCAACACTTCCCCTAATCAGAAGGCAAAATATAGGAGGTGACTCTATAAGTTCTCTCACCTATGGATAATTAGTATTCTCCATGACATCAAATATAGAACAATAATCACCATATAAAGTACCTCTTCTTTCACATTCTAACTGCACCCCATGCACAGTTAGTGTGGCCAACAGATCCTCCTTCAATACCTTATGTAATGTTCCCTTCACTAATTCATCACTTTCCATTAAACTGACAAATGCCATAAATTCTGGTCCCGAATCAATCTCCTCATAATATCTCAATCTCTGCCCATGTATCCCGAACCTTTTATTAAATCCTACTTCTTCGCGGGGGTAAACCGATCTAACTATGTGTGGTTCGTCCCATCTTTGTCAGAATTTACCTAGAAACACTTTCAGCTTTAGATTTCATTGTCGTTTCCGGCCAAGCTCAAGGAACTTAAGCCGAAGATGCTTAGCATGGTGTACTCTTGTTCGAGCTATGTATCTTTGAGCATTCTTATACGCACAACTCCGTATCCCCTCACACTTATCTCTCAATCGCAGATCTTCCAAGGCATATAACTTTTATACCATGTGTATACCTAACACTAGTTCATCTAGAAAGGTGTCCTTAAGAGGGGGGTCATCCTTAGTAGGTTCTTTAAAAGTTCATGACAATTGATCACCTCTAACAGCCTCCACATCTTCCTTATTCGTCAGTAAGCTCTTCTCTCGACCTTCAGTATCGTCATATAACCCAATCTTATAAAGTGAGTAATCGGGCACCAATGTCGTTGGTGACACAAATGGAGATTCAGGCGAATCTCTTGGCTCCTCCCACGTGTCAAACTTTGCATTCAACCTTTCAATCACAGCATCCAAGTCATTCCTTTTTCGACTCCTCTGAGGTACCACTTCCTCAACCATCTTATCAATATTAAAACACTCGGCTGGTTCCGGTTATTCATGGATGATATCAAATACATTTATCCTCATCTCTAGATTCCTAAAACATAAATCAATAACCCATGTTCTGCAATCAACACATGCATTTAACGTAGCCAAAAATGGTCTTCGTAAGATAATAGTGATATGTCTCCTTGATATGTGGTCAGGTTCCATGTTTAACACCATAAAGTTCATAGGATAGTAAAACTTACCCACTTGAACAATGACATTCTCCATAATTCCTCTCGGTTGTTTAGTTGATCTGTTTACCAATTGAAGCACCACCGATGTAGGATTGAGTTATCCCAACCCTAGTTGTTGATAGACTGAGTAAGGTAATAAATTAACACTCGCACCGAGGTCAAGAAGAGCTCTACCAATATTTTTGTCACCAATGACACAAGAAATAATGGGAGCACTGGGATCTTTCCTCTTAGGTGGAATATCACTCAATAAGATCAAAATTACTTGTTTAGTCAACAAAATCTTCTTCGGGACCTTAGTTATGCTTTTACGCTTTTGAGTACAAAAGTCCTTCAAAAACTTAGCATAGGTTGGTATTTGGTTTATAATGTCTAAGAGAGGCAGATTAATATTGACTTGTCGGAATGTCTCCAACATGTCTGACTCTTTATTCTTACCATTTTTGGTCGGCTCTCTAAGACGTTGAGGGAATGGTGTTGCCTTCTTATAGTATGCCCTATCCGACTCTCCTAGTATTGTCTCATCCTGTTCTTCCTCCTCTTGAGGTTGATCTTTCTGAACTTTCTCAGCCTCTTTCTTCTGAGTTTATTCTTCTGCCTTTCTTTGAACTTCTTGGGCCTTTTGCTTCTTCAGCCTCTCCTCATGTTGCTCTTCAGCCCTATTTTCCACCTCCTTTACACTTCTCAAAATTGTGACTGCTTGGATTGTCTCATGACGGGTCTCAACAAAGGATTCAAGCTCTAGTGCTTGTTGCAGCTTTGGGTTAGCCACTGGCTAACTAGAAAAAATTCTCTATATCATATCCATATCATTCGCTAGTTGTACCATTTGGGCTCCCATTTGAGCCATGAATTGGGAATGAGAGTTCATTGTTTGGATAATCGCTTGATAATTATTAGATTGATCTTTTAACTCCCTCAGGGCACTCATCACCTATTCTTCAAAGCCAGGTGGTCTTGGTGGTGGATTTTGATTAAATTTTGATGTTGGAGATGGTTTTGAGGATATAGAAGGTAAACTTGATTTCGATTGAATCCTTGTGTTTGGTTTCTTTGAGACTGAATTTGATAATTATATGGTTGGATAGCCTGATTATTATTGAATGGTTGGAGAGCCTGAGAATTAGTGAATGATTGTCTGGGTTGGTAATTTGACTGAGAGTTTCGAGCCATGATTGTTGGTGGGTATTGATATGATTGTCGACTATGTTGAAACCTTGGTTGTGAATTATATGATTGTTGTTCCTGAGGGAACATTGATTCCACATTCGAAGATTGAGATGAAAGAGAAGGATAATTTTGGACATTTGATGTGTATGAATTGGTTAAATGAGCATTATTTGGGTAGTTCCATGCTACATTAGCATTGACAACAACGAATTCACCACCTTGACACTCATTGTGGGAATAATCGACTTCTACCTCTGACGCTTCTCTTCTAGGGGAATGATTTCTCTAGAGAAGCTTTTCAAATCTTTCAAATTTCTCTCCTATCAATGCCATTGAATCTCTCACATCATCGTGATTCACAACATAAGTTTTCTTAGATATTTTATCTAGTGCACCTCTAGACCTCAACTCAGATTCATATTGAATTGTATTCTCACTTATACTGTCAAACAAGTCTAAGAGTTCTTTTGCTGGCTTCAAAATAAATTTCCCTTGTGTTGCCGCATCTATCAAATTCTTATGTTTATCTTCCAGTCCCATGTAAAACTTCTTAGTTATATCTTGTTCAGTGAACCTATGGTGGGGACACTTATACAAGATTTCACCATATCTCTCCCAAGCATCATGTAACTTCTCACCAAGTAATTCTCTATAACTTTTGATCGCATCTTGTCCCTCTAAAGTCTTTCCTATGGGATAATGTTTCTCTATGAATTCAGATTTAAGGGTTTCCCAATCAATTTTAATTGCCTTATCTAATTTGACGTACCATCTTTTAGTTTTTTCTCTTAACGACCAAGGAAATAGACTCGCTTGCAAATCATTCTTAGACATATTATCATACCTAACAGTTGAGGCAACCTCTAAGAAATCATTAATATGCTGGTATGGGTCCTCTATCCTAAGGCCATAAGATTTTGGAAGCATATTGATAACGCTCGTTTTGATTTCAAAGTGTTTCTCTCATTCTTCTTCTGGAAAATCAGCATAGGAATCATATGCATCGAGTACATAATATCCTTACAGGGACGTCTTTGGTGCCCTCTGTTGGTTGGCTCTTTGGTCATCCATCGCTTCTTCTGACTAATGATGACGCTTAAATAGCTTGACGTTTTCGATAAAAAGTCCGTTCGATCTCAGGATCAAAAGGTTCTAATTCAACGTTGAGATCAAAACAGAATTTTTGATCGGTCATACATCAAACAAATAAAAAAATCCTATACTTTTTTTACTTCACAACTATTCTAAATATTAACATAAAATAAAGCTAAAATTATGCACGAAATTAAGATAAACTAAAACTCACCAGAGGTCCAACGACGCAACTTCTATTATGCCAAATCCTTTTATGTTTTTCAGAGTATCTATCAATCACACAAAAATTCCAACTTTTAGTACACTACAATAACACAATGTAAATAAACTACTAAAGCTAATGTACAATGCTTAGTCCCCGATAACGGTGCCAAAAACTTGATGTGACATCAAGTGTGTAAAAATATGTAGTTAAAAATGACACCTTAACGATGCTAGGTTTTACCCTAGGCAATCGCACGTATCAATTGTAGAACAACAATGGCTTGAGTAAGGGATATCGATCCCACAGAGACTAAGATTGTTCATTTTAGCAATTCAAAAACACTGAATTATATTTTCTGAAAATGGTTTGTTTGGGTGGTTAAAGACCAAATTATCTAAATTAACTAAAATTATCTAGAAAGCAAGTAAATTGGTTGTGATTCAGATGAGAGAGAAAACTAGGATTTTTATCGCTCCACCACTAACCGCATAATATAGTTCATCAGTATAACAACTGTAAGAGGGCGATCCGTAAACTATGAATCAGGTCGTACCGCAAATAGCTAAATACAATCCCAAAAAGGACTACCATCAACCGGATTATGACAACCCATCTCATGACTGACCTAACTAGTGCGTGCCAATTATATTACTCTAATATACTCCTTGTTAGTCACTAAAATACCCTAGAGGGGGGGTGAATAGGGTTTTAAAAATAATTTCTAACTCCTTTTTATTCTTACTAGAACATGCAACAAGGTTCAATATTAATTTACAAGGTAAAATATGCAATGAATGATTTCACTTAAATTCAACAAGCTATTTACCACAATATAAATTAAGCATGCATGAACATAAAGTAAAGAGATAGAGATAGAGATATTGACACCGTGATTTTCACGAGGTTCGGTAACTCCTACTCCTCGGCTCAAAGAATCCCCTTCCTTGAGACTTTCCCAATCCTCACACTATGGCTCTTCCTTCAATAGGTGGAATAGCAAAACCTTTACAAAAGAGCTAACTAGCTCTTCACACAATCAAGAGAACAATCCTCCCTTGATACAATGGGCTTCACTCACCCAAGATCACAAATTTGTGTATGTAATCAATATATCACTCAAGAAACAAAAACACTCAAAACCCTAAGGTTTTTATGGATGATAGATCAAGATAAGCTCAAGTGTTTTTAGGTGATATTTCAAGAACTCAAGATATATATATTCTCACAATATATTTTCAATAAGAGAATAGGCTCAAGGCTTGAGTTTAAATCTTCAAAATGATAAGAGTGAAAAGCGAGATTTTGCTATCAAAAGATTTTTCAGAAGATGCTTGAGAGAAAATTAGAGATGAACAATATTTGGAAAATTTCTCACACAAGAACCTTAGCATTGTTAATCCATATCTCTTTTTTTATATAGTGAACACTAGGGTTTGGAGAGTGTGTCTCACCCTAGACAATATGGAGAGTAGGACCTGAAAATCTGCAAGCAAAATCATTTCTTTTTGGGCAAAAATATTGTTTAGAAATACTTTTCCTTCAAATCCTGAAGCACCCAGTCGACTGCCTACCGGCACCCAATCGACTGCCTACATGCTTAGATTTAAAATATTTTTCCCAACGGCTAGGGTCAGTCGACTGCCTCAAGAAGGCCAGTCGACTGCCTCATGAGTCAGTCGACTGCCTTGGACAGGCCAGTTGACTGCCTCAGGCAATCAAAAATGTTCGAAACTCTCTGGTCCAGTCAGTCGGCTGGGTCTTTAACTGTCAGTCGACTGGTCACAGTCAGTCGACTGCCTTGGACAGGCCAGTCGACTGCCTCATGCAGTTAGAATGTTTTATAACTCACTGGTTCATCCAGTCGGCTGGGTCCTTAAGGGCCAGTCGACTGGGTCACAGTCAGTCGACTGCCTTGGACAGGCCAGTCGACTGGGTGACTCCAAAAATTGTTTTCAAGGTCCGTTTTTGATCCGTTTGAGTTCGTTTGATTAATTACTTGAGCTTATAAGATCAATCAACGCATAAGATACCTTGTTACAATATTCTCACCCCGACCTATCTACCCCAGGTCTTGAGTCCAGCTTTTGTTCTTTCTTTGATCTTTTTGTCCTTCTTCGAGTTTGCGCTTGAGTTTCCTTATCGCTTGTTGCTTTAGCGATCTTCCCGAAACATTTACCTGTACTTGCTGAAACACTTAGCTCAAAGCCATATTAGTACCAAACACGGTTTTGAATGTTTTGTTAATATCAAAATAAGATTTATTGCTTGAAATGGAATTTCAAAGCCAACACTCCTAATGTATGAAAATAAACTGAAGCATGTCTATATTAAATCGCCAAGGCATGGCCTGTGTCAACCTAGGGTTTCAAGTTTTATTACCACCATTGTGAAGAAAACCATAATTAAGCATCCGAGTTCCAGCCCACAGTGAATAATCATAGTTGTGTAAAATAATACATTTATTCCATACAAGACAAGAATTTAGAATAAACATAGAATTTTATATTACAAATCAGTACGGTCTCTTAACTACTACAATCATCACAGTATGGTCAACAGTTTCCCCTCGTTACAATTGAAAACAATGAAAGAACTACATTACTTGGATAGGGTTTTGCTAGAAAATCCTAGATACCAAGTTTGTTAGCCATGGTGAAAGGTGACTGCATCGTTGATGTAGAAACAATCTTCATCATCTTCTTCTTCGGATCTCTAGGTTTGAATATGGCTCTCAATAACAGCAAGTCTGAATATGAACATGACAAAACTCTCTGCATGAACCACCAACCTCTCTCTGAATGAACGTGCATGAACTTACAAACCAAAACCGACGACCAACCTCTCATTGATATATGATCGTGTTATATATAACCAATGATGTAGAGAGGTCCTTTTCAGTCTTTTCACACTAAACCTCACCAAAACCCTAAAATTTGATATATATGTGTGTGTATATACATGTATATAGATGTATGGAGTCGCAACCACGTCTTGGAGTGGAACCAGGGGTAGAATAGGGAAAAACCAACAAAAATCACAAAAACTTGCCGCAGATACCCTTCAAGCGTACCTGGCCTACGCTTCAAGCGTAGGTACAAGCGTACCTTCAAGCGTAAAAATGTGATTTCCAGCCACTTTTTGAAACTAAAAGCCTAGGCACAAGCATAGGTATTTTCTTCAAAACCACTTTTCTCCGTGAATGCATCGAAACGAATGCCTTGAACCCACGATACTTTTTGCTGAAGATGACGGCTTCTGAAAATTTCGTTTTTGCCCTCCGGAAGCCATTTCATCTCGGATTGCCTCTTTGACTCTCCTCTTAGATAGAAAGAACATTCACTTTGGTTAATTCACCGAAGTTAGCTCCATTTCTTCGTTAAACTCCTGAAACATGCTTTAACACACAAACAACATAAAAATACCAAATAATGGAATGAAAGGTCATAACAACAGTAAGATAGGGGCTTAAAATGGATACTTTTGAGCACCTATCAAGAACGTCCACGCCTCTGACTTCCGTCTTTCTTTTTGTTCGAGCATCTGCATCTGCTGTCGACATTCAATGCTGAGCCACTGTTAGAAGAGTCTGACGTCTGTCTTCTAATCTCTTCTATGAGTATCATACTCACTACGGAATCATACTATAACGGTTCTATTCCTAAAGAGCTACTGATTACAGCCTTTATGACGCTCTAACTCTTTGGCAATTGGCTTAAAACTAAAGTCATTTTCATCTTGTCAGTGATTGGCATATCAACTGGTTCCAACTGGTCAATAATTTCATTAAGTGGACTGAGATGTTCACTGACCTTCCCATTCTCGAAGATCTTTAGATTGATCAATCTAGTGATGAGATGTACCATATTTGCTCTAGACGGTTGTTCGTATATGCTCAAAAGAGCATCCATGAGAGACTTTATAGTCTTCTCATTCTTGATGTTGAAAGCAATGGACTTTGACAACGTTAGTCTGATCGTACCGAGAGTCTTTCGATCTAGGATTGTCCAATCCTCTTCTTTCATCGATTCTGGCTTCTTCCCTTTCTAATGGTAAATACAATTTTTTCTGGAATAACACATCCTCAATTTGCATCTTCCAATAGGCAAAGTTTGCACCGTCAAACTTGTCGATCATAGCAGCCTTTTCTTCTCCCATAGTTCGGTTGATGTGTTTGGTGTCAAATCAGCTTTAGGAATTGCTCCAACATGGAGCTCTGATACCACTTGTTAGGGTTTTTACACCCGCCCAAGAACAAAACTAGGGTTTCAAACCCTCTTTTAAAAACCGTAAATCCTACAAATCATAGTACACACACGCTAACACACAATAAAAACAATTGACACAAAGATATATACGTGGTTCAACCAAATTAGCCTACGTCCACAAAGAGCACCGTTTCATTATAATCAATGAAAAGATTATAAGGGGATGATCCACAGATCATACACACGCACACACACAGTGTATACTCATCTCTGTATCACCGAAAATAATATAAGCATATATTATTTATAACTCTCGCCAAGAAGAAGAATCTCAATCTGTATCTCTTCTTGTTCTCTCTCACAATCTGTATCAAATCTAGTATTTCTATGTCACATCATACAATAAGAATACCCCATGTATTTATAGGAGAGGCTGGGGTGGAAGACAAGTCAATTGGAATCACATCCCAATTAGAATTGGAGTCATTAAAGCTTTCCTTTTAAAATCCCGATTCTGGATCACCGAGTACTCGGTGGCTGCGCAATGACCACGCAAGTTCGCCAATTTAATGCCACTTTCTCTCAAGTGCGCAAGTTCGCACTTACCGAGTACTCGGTGGTTCTAAACACCAATTTTGCTTCTAGATTTATTTTTCTCCAATTCTCTTCTTGATCCTCGAGGAAATGAGTCATTAACTCTAACATGTTTCATACCACTTGTTTATCAATTAAATCTGAATCGATTAAGCATTTATTCAGTATTCAGTTAAAGTGTGTTTGATAAGAAATTTGAATACCACTTAAAATGAGATAAGTTTTTAAGTGATAGAGTCACCACTTAATAGTGAAGTTTGAAGATTGAAAATTTACAAAAATGTCATAAAATATAATTTCTTTTAAGCACCACTTAAAACTAGGGCTGCACACAAAAACAAAAAATTGAACCGAAACCAATGGTTCAGTTCGGTTTCGGTTCTCAAAATTTAAAAACCTATTTTTTTTGTTCGGTTTCGGTTCTTAACCTCCTAAAACCGAACTGGTTATATTGTTTCTTAATTTTTTGAGTTATTTTGTTAATGATTAAACAAGTTGGTGGACATTAGATATCAGTTAGTGGCTTGTCTGTTGTTATGACAATGATAAAATCTAAACACATTTAATTATTTTCGAATGTTATATTTTAGTAGTGTTCTGCATTGAATTTGCTTGTTTTTTCAAGTATTAATGCTAAGGTGGGATCATTTTTATATTTAATTTTATTATTCTTTTGAATATCAGTATTATTAAAGCAAATTCAAAAAAATTCATAAAACAACCTTTAAAGACTAGTAATTGAACATTAAAATGTAATAATTTTAGGTCAGAGCTATTGGAACCAAGCACAATACACCTGAGTCATAGAGTTCCGGAAATTCATTTCCAAAAGTGGAGAGATAATATGAGGAGAGGCATTGAAAATACTCTATATAATTTAATTTATAATTATATTATATTGACATTTTTATTTTTAAAAATGGGAACCGAACAGAAAAAAACGGTTTGGTTTGGTTTGGTTCGGTTTCTTGCATAAACGATTCGATTTCGGTTCTCATTTTTAAAAAACTGAAAATATCAGTTCGGTTTCAAGTTCAGAACCAAACCGAACCGAACCATGTTCACCCCTACTTAAAATATTCAGTACTTAAAATTCAGATCTTAAAATTTTCAGTACTTAATTTTCAGTTTTATCAAACAACATCTTAATATCTCCCAAAGCTTCAATAACTCATAACTTAGCTTAATTTTTTGATTCCAATTCCTTAAATATATATGAAACTCACCACTGGTGGATTTCATGATCATGCTACGCCATGTATCACCGAGTTAGTAATTTTTTCGAAAGGTACTGGCACCTATCACCAATGCTCATATGATACTCTGTTAAGAAAGTGTCTCAAAATTCTATTTTAATTAGGTTTTTTTATTTTAGAGTATACATTTTATATGGCAATTTCTTATTATAATAAAGTTTTATTTTTCAAGAAATTGTAATCTTTTTTTGAAAAAAGAAATTATAATCTTTGTCCACCAAGAAATTGGATTTTTGTTCTATAAATAGATATACTAAGAGGGAGACTTATGAGAAGGAGATAGATGTATCATCTAGCCCCATGGGAATGTACTTTAAAGGTAGAGTGAGGTTACGGGTTAGGTAAAGTGCACACCGATGACGAGTCTCGTGCGAAGGAGTTGCAGGATGCACAGAGAAAACTCTAGATGGAGAGTTAGGTGTACGTTTTCTGTTGGTGGTAATTCTCTACGTACTGTTGTAATATTTCTACATGATTACAGTGAAATCTCTTCTCATCCATGGACGCACCCAGTTTGGGGCAAACTATATAAATCTTGTGTTTGTTCGTTGTGAATGTTCTTTTATATTCTTCTCTTTGTTGTTTGTTGTTTCTGTCACACCCCAACATACTCACTTTTAAAAATAATATTGTCGTAATCCGTTATTGTGACCGAAATCGATACCATGACCGCGAAATATGTTGGTAACTAATTTTCTTTCCAATGGAATAGCCCAAATGAGAGTTCTTTGGAACAAAATGGTCTAACTCATAAAGAAAACAACAAATAACATGAACCTGTAAGGTGCTGATTGAGATGGCCCGGCTAAAATTCACAAGCACAGTGACAAAACCATTCATTGTCCAAAACATATCTGATTAATTACCCATTCAAGTTCACATGCATATATTAATATATACATGCTTTTAAAAATAAAAAGAAAAAAGAAAAGAAAAATAGATGGTGATAAAACGCAAATTAAAGTTCAATAGGCGAGGTGAGCGATACAGCTTGCATTCCACCAAATAATGAGAAAAAGTGGATTTAAATTTTTAGAGCATATGTTGAGAACAAAATTACGTGGCATGTATAGAAATCATATATATCTCTTTACACCTGTAATAGTTGAAAATGGACTTCCAACATTATGTGATTCCTCTTTTTAAAATGATTAAAAGTTCCATCAACACAAGCTTTTGAATTATTTTTCAACTGAAATGGGTCCTCCAAGCTAGTCACAATCTGCAAGCTAGGCAAATGGTTGTTTCAATAATTGTTGTTTCAATAAATGAGAAGCAAAAGAAAAAAGAGAATATGGGTTGAGAAACAGAAGTACTCATCCACTTTACATCAACATAGTGATATCATTGGCTGTGTCGGCGAAATGGTATAATCTTTCATAAATGCCGATATGATTATGTATTACTGATATTCGTTTTGTTACTTAATTTTCAAATTTTAATAGTCTTTTCCACCTTGAAAACAACTGTAACTGATGATGCATAGAATGGTAAAATGATGTCGTTCATGTCAAAAAAAATAAAAAGTGATAGAAAGAGGTACCGGTCAAATAAGTTCCGACAGTCAAGTTAGAACTTGGATCGTTCAAAGAAATATAGCAGGAATAATGGTAGATGATTATTGTGTCCCCCTTTAGGTTAACCCCAACCTTATATTTATAGGGTCTTTAATGCGGTGGTCCTGATAGAGTTGTAGCGTGTCGTATATATCTTGACAGCTACTCATATGTATTCTGATTGGATTCTGATAACTATCCGTAGGTATTTTGTTGAGATGTGTAGAGTCCTGGTAGTAGGTAGTCGGTTGACAAATCTTTATTTGCACATGCTGTACAAGTTATATTGTAGATACAAAATTTGCATAACACAAAAGATCCATTTCTCATTACTCTTCATTGGATTATATAAATTTTCCCCATGGGCCTATAGCCCATTAGGGCAATATTTTTAACTTTTTCATAATATCTTACTTTACACGTCTGCTATATAATCCCTATACTATGCCATTGCCTTGATCTGCAAGTATCTTCTAGAACCTTCGAGTTCCTTCTAAAATGCTCTTCGGGTCGGGCTAAGATACTCCTCGGACCACAGGGCTGATGTGTCGGTCGGGTTGTGACTTGGGTACAATGGTCGGATCATAGTCCCGGGTCTTTTCTGGATCGATCCGGTCGGGATGGTCATTTTCATGGGTTGAAAAAACTCACATGTACACATGCCCTCTTTTAGCTCATGGGCCTGCATTCAATGGGCCCATTAGGTGAAAGAATCTTAAGGTCCATCAAAAAGTCCTCGAAGTTGGTGCGCGGGACGCGTGCCGGATGATGCGTGGACGCGTGTCGGATGACGCGGAACGCATTTAATGCTGCAGTTGTCGCCATCATTGTGATTTTGAACTGGTGGCTGAGAGGGTATAGATTTGCATGAGATGGGTCGAGTTATGTCGATCCAATACCCTGACCCGGGTAACTGAAACGTCATACTTATCTATATAATCCACATACGCCACACTTGCACCACTTTTGGATTGTTCCTCTTTCATTATTCTCTGCCATATACTCAAGCATTATCTGCGAACTCAAACTCACTCTTAAACCTACAAAATCCCCAGATTGCCTCATCAATTTCTGCAAATCTCAGGGATCTTGGTCGAGTTTTGCACTGTGTGGAGTGTTTTGATCCCTGCTGCGGAGTGTTTGTCCGGACGCGCCCATCTCTGCTTATTGGTATAGTTGCCGGTTTCTACAAGTCATTCAGCCGGAGAAAAACACAAGGGGAAACTGCCGAAATCTTCTCTACCTTTTTGTAAGTTGTTCTTCTCAATTTTCTACCTTTCGTCAAATATGTCGGGGAGTGATGATACTAGGTCGGTTAGCGACTTGCAACTGACAGACACTGACCTGACCATTACTGATCCCGAAGTCTCAGTGAGCACCCCATCCGTAGAGATTACCCGAGTCACTAGGTCTAGCCCACCAGAAGTTACTCAGGACGCAGGGGATCGAGTTGTAGAGGGTGATGCTGGGATGGGTCAGGATCAGGATGCTGAGGAGGAAGAGAATTTCTGTACTGACCCTCTCCCAGCCAAATACAGGAAAGACGCTCAACTTAGGAGCCTCAGGGTTCCCGAAGGGGTTAAGGTTAGGCATTACCCTCGGGAGAAAGACTTTAGGATCGGTGAGGGGCTAAAGGACGGGTAGATATTATTTTCCTCATTCCACCTTGCCATACTAAAGTTTCTCATTCATCCTTTCTTTCTCCTGGCACTGGCGACTTTAGGTCTGGCCCCCCTTCAAGTTGGTCCCAATTTTTATAAGATCCTGGCCATGATCTTACTGATTAATAAGGAATTGAACCTAGACTTAGGTTTGGCCAAGCTTCTATTTTGGTATAAACTTCAAGAACAGAAAGATAATAGGGGTCGGTACAACCTAACCTCGTATGTCAATAGGAAGTTATGTGACAACGTCCCGACCTCCAATAAGGGATGGAAAGAAAGGATGATAATAGTGAGTGGTCAGTGGAGGAATCCCGATGCTATGGACATTCCTGTCAACCATGTTTTCCAGCCAACCCGACTCCCCGAGTTTAATAGTTTTCATACCCGAGCTTCTTGCCACTGCGAACTGTACAACGATAAGTTGGGTATGCTAGTGATGGGTTTCCTGCAAGCTCCTCAGGAGAAAAGGGAGGTCGGGTATATAAGATCCCGATTTGAACTGTTGCGTGCCAAAGTATGGAGTCAGGATTTAAGCGATAGCCAGAATTGCCTGACCGGGTCTGTATTGCAGGAGCTTGTATCGGGAGCATCTGCACCGACGATCACCTTGGGTTTTGCAGCGACTACATCAGGGTCGAAAAAACTGAAGTCCAAGTCATTAGGAATCAAAAAAACTCAAGAGGAATATGTCTGGGAGCCAGCAGAAAAGGAAAGTGGTTATCATGCCCAAGCTTTCAATCAAGAGGGCCAGAAATGGTGATATCGGTTCCACGTCCTTTCTTTGTGGGGTCGATGTCCCTCCAGTCCCTGAGAATCCTGCAAACAGTCAATCAGCAGGACCGACTGGAGGGCTTGCTGCCACGCCCCCTCCTCCTCCTCCGGTAGAGCATCCTCCGGTCACGCCCCCGCCTCCGCCATCTCATGATTTACAAACAGGTGCATCGGATGCGGTCAAGGTCGGGGGTTATCAGGCTCTGGTCCCGAGCTCAGCAGGTTTGGACCAGAATCCGTCTTGGGCCGACCTTTCAGTCAGACCCAGCTTTAGCCGAAGTGTAGCATTGGGTGTTCCCACCTCAATGTCGGATGCCCGGCACTTAGGCTCTAATGACGAGGATCAGGGTCAATCCCGACCTTTAAAGCTCCGCACTGTTATCTCTACAAATGTCAGGAAACAAGATAATAGGGAGATCGATAAAGCTGCTAAGAGTGGGAGAGATACCCCCCATGGCCCCCGGTTTAGGCTGGATACTAGGAAGGGCCATCCATATCTTTCTGCGGGAGACCAAACGATCGGGAATTCAGAAGCTCTGCGGGAGATGGCCCTGGGGGTATGGACCCCGGCCGATAAGTTGGCCATGGGGCGGTACGACAGGATGAGTCTAGCTTTGAACGGGCTCGAGCTTGTAATGAGGGTAATACATTCTTTATACTTTTTGTACTTAGCTTCTATTATGCCCCTTATCTTTTGTGTTAACATTCTTTTTCTTTCAGATGCTTCACGCTACTCAGGCATACAATTGCAAGCTTGAAGATGATGCCCGGGTCATAAACGCCCTGAATCGGGATGTTCAAGTCCACAAAGCTGGGTGCGCCAAGGCCTTGGAGCAGGTCAAGAAGGCCAATGATAATATCCAGTCCCTAACATACAGGGCCGTCGCAGCTGAGGAAGGGCTCGAATCCACCAAGGCGATGATCTTAGAGCTCGAGGGAAAGGCTCGGGAGGTTGAGGAGATGGCTAATTGGGAAGCCCAGGCTCGGGAGGTTGAGGAGATGGCTAATCGGGAAGCCCAGGCTCGGGAGGCTCTAACTCTCCAAGTGCAGGCCCTAACCAAAGAAGTTGCGAAGTTAAAGACTTCGGGGCTGCAGTTGCTTGAGGAGAAGGTCGAGGTCGAGAATGCATTAGGTGTGGAGAGGTCTCGGGTAGAGATGTGCCACAATGGTGGTAAACAGATGATCTCCCATTTTGAGCTGACCTGCAAGTATCGTTACGAGCAGGGTTGGTGGGAATGCATATTAGAGCTTCAAAAGCCTGAAGCAGACAGATATATCCCGACTATAGAGGATCTCGATCTTAGTATAGGAGTGGGGCCTTCGTATGATGATCCCGAGCCTGAACCTGAGGACCTGGAATTTGGCGAATTCGTTCAGGATCCTTTGCCAGCTCCGCCTTCTCATTCTGGCCTGGATGAGCCTCAAGCTACAGAAGGACAGCCCCTCGGGACTAAAGGCTCAGACGAGAATGGAGGTTCTGAGGCAGTGGAATAGGGCTCTTTACTTAGTTTTTGTCTCTTTTAATGTTTTTCCTTTCGTCTTTGTATCAGCCTTGGCCACTGAGGCCCTAATATAAACAAATTTATTCATTTACATTTGTTTCTTTTTTATACGATGATAAGAATTGGGATTTTGAATTATGCCTTGGTAAAAAATAACAATTAAACCAGATAATAATCGTTGGGATTGAGAATCGGTATTAACAATAAAGACTGACAGTTGTCGGGTCTGCGAAGATCTCTCTGGTACTGTGGGCCAATGGAGAGGTTCCGACCACTGGTGGTTCTGCGAAGATCTCTCGGGCGCTTTGGGTCCATGTAGAGGATTCAACACTTAGGTTTTCAAACCGTTGTTTTGTAAAACCCGACCACTGGTGGGCCTGTGAAGATCTCTTGGGCGCTTTGGGCCCATGGAGAGGATTCAACACTTTGGTTTTGAAAATTATTTTTGTAAAACCCAACCACTGGTGGGTCTGTGAAGATCTCTCGGGCGCTTTGGACCCATGGAGAGGATTTAACACTTAGGTTTTTAAAATGATTTTTGTAAAACCCGACCACTGGTGGGTCTGTGAAGATCACTCGGGTGCTTTGGGCCCATGGAGAGGATTCAACACTTAGATTTTGAAGATGATATTATCATGGAGACGATTCTGACACTCGTGGATATGATCAGGGATAAGTGGAACTTCTATTGCAATCTTTTGGGCTCTAGTGTCCTTTCTCTACAGTAATCGAAACAGAGTATCTCTAGGGATAATACCTCTTGAGTCGGGATGCATTCTGTGTGTTGGGCTCCCTTCTGTTATCAAAGTTCTGAGTAGTCTGTAGGCTCCGCGCCCTACTACATCAGTGACGGTGTAGGGTCCCTCCCATGGCTCTTGGAGTTTGCCCACGTGTCCAATTTTTTGTCTAACGACCATGTCCCCGACTTGGAATCCCCTTCTTTTTACTCTTTTATTGAAGTGATTCCTGACCCATTGCTGGTAAACCGCCAATCTTATCCCGGCAATTTCGTTTTTCTCTTCTAGTCGGTCAAGCTCGTGAGACAAGCGTTGGTTATTTGTTTTCTCTTCCCAGGCTAGTGATCTCAACATCGGGACGGCATACTCCGTCGGGATTACGGCTTCCGCACCATATGCCATAGCGAAAGGTGTTTCCCCGGTTGGTTTTCGGGGAGTGGTTCTATACGACCACAATACCTCCGGTAACTTGTCCAACCATGCTCATTTGGCCTTCTCGAGTTTCTTTGCTAGAGTGTTGAAGATGGAATGATTGGTCCTTTATGCCTGTCCATTGGCTTGCGGGTACCCTACCGAGGAGGTATTCTGATTGATTCCGTGCTCGGCCAGAAACGACCTGACCGGTTCACAGTCTAGGTTTCTGCCGTTGTCCATCATGATGGTCCGAGGCACCCCGAACCTGCAGATGATGTGATTCCATATGAACTTGACTATGTGGCTGCCCTTTATAGAAGGATAGGCCTCGTCTTCAACCCATTTGGTGAAATAATCGGTGGCGAGGAGCACATGGGTATTTGACCTGATGGCTTTTGGAAGTGGTCCGACTATGTCCATTCCCCATCGGGCAAAAAGATGCGGGACAATTGTCGGGTTCAAGAATTCCGGTGGTTAGAGTATAGCATCACCGTGCATCTGACAGGCTTTGCATTTACGCACATACTCCTCTGAATCTTGGGACAGGTAGGGCCAAAAATAACCCTGGGATAGGATTTTATGGGCAAGAGATCGGGCACCTGAGTGATTTCCACAAGCTCCAGCGTGTATCTCTTGCATTACTGTCTCTGCCTCGGAAGGAGTTACGCACCGTAGATATGGACCCAAGAAAGATCTTCTGTAGAGTTGGCCCTGGATAATCGAATATCGGGCTGACTTCATTCTAATTTTCCTTGCCTCTGCCTTATCAGTTGGTAGAGTCCCGACATTTAGGTAGTCGATTATGGGATCCATCCAACTATTTCTCGGGGAACTAGACATATCAATTCATCTGGTTCTCGAATGCTTGGTGTAATGATTAAGTCGGTCAATACTACTCGGGTCATATCCTCACCAGCTGCAGATGCCTGATTAGCTAAATGGTCAGCAGAGGTGTTTTCTTCCCGAGGGATTTGGCTAAATGTTAATTTTTGAAAACCTTTTGATTCCTTGAGCACCAGCACTTTGTAAGATTCCATTTTGGGATATCTGGTTTCGTACTCACCAGTTATTTGCCTGACAATTAGCTGGGAGTCACTGTACATGGATAGGGATTGTATTTGCAGGCTCTTGGCCAATCTTAGGCCTGATATGATTGCCTCGTACTCTGCCTCATTGTTAGTGGCTAAGAATTGTAATTGCATCGAGGCCTGTAACTTAGTCTCGTCGGGAGTATGGATCTCCAGCCCGACGCCTGTTCCATTGGCACACATTGAGCCGTCCACGAATAACTTCCACGTTTCTAACTCAACGGGTTGATCAATTTCCTCGGTTTCCCCTTCTAATAGGAAGTCGGCCATGTCCTGCCCCTTGATCGAGACTCTGGGTACGTAAGTTATATCATAAATCCCCAGTTCAATGGCCCATTTGGAGATCCTTTCGGAGAGATCGGGCTTTGCCATAAGTACACGAATGGGAGTGGCAGTGGGGACAATGATCTGGTGAGCTTCAAAGTAATGTCTGAGACGTCGTTTGGTGTTGATCAAGGATAAGACTAACTTATCTTGTTTGTTGTACCGGGTCTCGGGATCGGCCAGTGCCTTACTGGTATAGAAGATGGGCATCTGGAGGTTTTTTTCCTCTCTGATGAGCACGGCGCTAGTTGAAACTGATGATACTGCCAGATACAAGAGCATGACATCATCGGGCTCGGGTGTCGCAAGAATGGGAGGTTTGAGCATGTACTCCTTTAATCGGGACAGGGCTTTAGTTTGCTCGGGCCCCTATACTTCTCCCCTCTTTGCCTTGATCGCCTGGAAGATGGGTCGGCATCAGTCGGTCAGCCTTGCAATGAATCTGCTTAAGGCCACAACCCTTCCAGTTAGGATTTGAACTTCTTTGTGTGTGGCTGGCTCTTTTGTTTCGAGCAGAGCCTTCACTTGGGTTGGACTGGCTTGAATTCCTGAGAGATCAACTATGTGTCCCAGGAATTGTCCCGATGACACCCCGAAGGAGCATTTAGCTGGATTGAGCTTCATCCCATGTTTCCTCAGGGTATCAAACACCTTTCGGAGATGTCCCAAATGGTCAGTTTTATTTCTGCTCTTGACTACTGTGTCGTCAATGTAAGCCTCGACTACTGTGCCCATCATTCCTTTAAATATCCTGTTCACCAGACTTTGAAATGTGGCTCCTGCATTTTTTAGTCCGAAAGGCATAACTCTAAAGCAATATGTACCCGTTTCGGTAATGAAGGAGGTCTTTTCCTCATCCCTCGGGTCCATCGGGATTTGGTTGTAACCCGAGTAGGCATCTAGGAAAGTCAATCTCTCGTAGCCTGCAGTAGCGTCGACCATTTGATCTATTTTGGGTAGGGGGAAACTGTCTTTCGGGCAGGCTTTGTTTAGGTCGGTGAAGTCGACGCAGACTCGCCATTTTCCATTATTTTTCTGCACAACCACCACATTGGCCAACCACTCGGGATAATGAACTTCTCTGATGAACCCGGCTTCTAGCAACTTTGACACCTCGTCAGCTATGATTTGGTTCATTTGGCCCCCCATTCGCCTCTGATCTGTCGGACAGGTCGAATATTTGGATCGACATGTAATGTGTGTCGGACTATGGAGGGTTCGATGTCGGGCATATCAGTATGCTCCCATGCGAAGACATCATGACTGTCCTGTAAGAACGTTGTCAGTTCATTCAATTCACAAGTGGTGAGGCTTGTACCTGCGCAGGTGACCTTGTCGTGTTGGTCGGATATTACTGATACTGGCTGCAGAGGCTCTGCCATGATCGGGGGATCCGACCCCCCGTCCTGTAGTTGCTATTTGGACTCCATATCCTGATTCTCTTCTCGGGATCTCTTTCGATCAGGTTTATCCTTCATTCCTTTGATGGTGAGGGCGTAACATTGTTTGGCCGCCACTTGATACCCTTTGATTTCAATTATGTCGTACCCATTTGGCCCGACACACCTCATCATCTGATGGAGAGTTGATGGTACGCCCTGCATCCTGTGTATCCATCATCTTCCCATAAGAAGATTGTATAACGGTTTCACGTCCACCACCACAAAGGTCTCGGATAGAGTTCTCTGGGCCGTCATAACAGGTAGCTTGATCTCCCCGAGAGGCTCGAATTTTTTTCCATCGAACCCGGCGATTGGATTTCGGGAAGTTACAATGTCCCTCGGGTCGATCTCTAATTTATCAAAAGCCCACTTGGTCATGATATTGGCACTGCTTCCCGGGTCGACCATGACACTCTTGATAAGACATCCCAAGACCATCAAAGTGATGACTAGCGGGTCCTCGTGCGGGACTTGGATGTCCCGGAGGTCCTCTTGGGAGAAGAGTATCTGAGATTGCCCCGTTCGATGGTGGACTTCGTTTATCCCGAATATCCTGGCGACCTGATGTGCTCTTCTCATCTGCGAGCGTCTCGATCCTTCGCCGCTTCATGGGTTGGGACCTCCATGGATCATATTGATGATTCTGACCGGGTGAGCAGGGCCTTGATTCCGTTGGTTATACTGTGCTGGTGGATTGGCCATTGGACCATCCATCTGGATATAGTCCCTCAGTTCCCCTCGGGCTATCATAGCCTCCACCTGGCGTCTCAGGTTTCGGAAATCATTTTTCGTATGGCCGAAATCGCCATGGAGGGCACAATGCTTGGATTTATCCCGTTGGTCAAGTGGCTGCCTGATTGGGGGAGGAGTTTGGAAGATTCCTCGAGCTTTGTTTTCCTGGAAGAGCTTGGCAAGCGTCACTTTAATGGAGTGATCTTCTCTTCGAGCTTTGCACGTCTCTCGGGCTGTTGTGGAAACTGAGATGAAGAGTGGTTCGGAGGATTTGAGCGTTTGCGATTAATATCCTGTCGAGATGTGTCTGACGCTCTATCATTCGACTTGACCTCCACACTGACTAGTATTGCTCTCTTTTGTCGGGTCGCTTCTTCCTCTTCGATCCTCAAGTGGCCCTGAGCTCTAGAATTGAGTTCTCCAATTCCCGAGGGGGGTCGCTTCACGAGTGACTGGTGGAACTTGGTCCCCGGGATCAGTGCCATCCGGAAGGCCTCCACGGTAGAGTGTTGGTCGCAGTTGTCGATGGAGGACGACTCGACGTTGAATCTGGACAGGAAGCTTTTAAGGGATTCTCCTTTCTCCTGAGTCATGGTAAAGAGGCTCGAGATGGTCTTATTTTGCCTCTTGTTCCCAAAATATTGAGCCCCAAAGAGGTCGGATAGTTGCTGCCAGCTGCCAATGGATCTCGGCGGCTACTTCCTGAACCAGAGGAGTGGTGCATCGATAAGACTAGTCGGGAATACTTTGCATAGCAAGGCTTCGTTCTCGGCATACATGGTCATTTTCTGATGGATCTGGTAAATGTGTTCCTCGGGATCCTTCGTTCCGTCGTAGGGAGTGAATCTGGGCATGACGAACTTCTTGGGGAAGGGTTACCGGGTGATCTCTAAAGTGAACGGTGATTGAACCGAGTCGGCAGAGGCTCGGAGGGCCTGGTCATCGGTAGATCGAGCCCTCAGATCCTTCATGACCTTCTTCTGAAACTCTGTCATCATCTCTTGGAGCTTCTGTGATGTCAGAGGTTCGTCGGTTACGGGAACATCATCGGTGGCCGGGGCCTTGCCTGGTCGGTGAGAGGTTTCACCGTGTTATTCCCGTGGTTCGGCTTCTCCTTGGGTCTGTGATTGATCGGGAATTACCGGTGGGATAGTTGCCTGATTCAATCTGGCCATAAGCTCCTCGCTCCTCCTCTCCGCCGCCAGGCTTCTCGCCTCGGCGGCCTGGCTGCGTTTCTCGGCTTCAACGAGCTGCCGCAGGAGGTGTTCAATCATCGGTGGAGCACTCGGTTGTCCGGTGCAGGGGATCTGTGCTTCCGAGTGGGATCTGGTCACCGGCATGGTTATATCTGGGCAGAGAGGATGGTTTTGAAGGTTTGGGGGGTGTATCTGGATTTTGCTCAGCTTTTTTATGTAGGAAGATGGTCGGTGAAAAAAATAACCTAATTTCCCACAGACGGTGCCATTGTGTAGATACAAAATTTGCACAACACAAAATATCCCTTTCTCATTACTCTTCATTGGATTATATACATTTTTCCCATGGCCCTATAGCCCATTAGGGCAACATTTTTAACTTTTTCATAATATCTTACTTTACACGTCAGCTATATAATCCATATACTATGTCATTGCCTTGAGCTGCAAGTATCTTCTAAAACCTTCGAGTTCCTTCTAAAATGATCTTCTGGTCGGGCTAAGATACTCCTCGGACCACAAGGTTGATGTGTCGGTCGGGTTGTGACATAGGTATAATGGTCGGATCATAGTCCTGGGTCTTTTCTGGATCGATCCGGTCGGGATGGTCTTTTTCATGGGCCGGGAAAACTCACATGTACATATACCTATCAGTTGTCCCCCGTTCCCGAATTCACTTGCCGAGTTTAGGGAATGAAATCTTTTTTTGTCGTAATTTATTTATATATATATTAAAGTAAAACATAATCTCATAAAATATTTCTTTCAAAAACTTAAGTGGTCATTTTGCTAATTACAAAAAAATTTACATAGGGGTCACTAAATAATTATATAAGAATTTGTGGGTTGGAAAACTGATTACCTTTTCTTTATGAGATTCTCCAGATTTGTCTTTCATATATATATATGATAAAGAAAAGTCAAAGACAAGTTGGTAAGTTTTCCTTCCTCCCAGCATACTATCATTATTTATGCTTTCACACGTGTCATCTTGTGTGCAAGAGAGTGATCAAGTGGGTTGATATATAAAGAAGTCAAGCGTGGTATACACGCCCTCCACTGGCCCCATCATGTATCCACTCAATAGAAAGAAGTCGAGCGTGACATACACGCCTTCCACTAGTCCATAATGTATCCATTCAATACAAAGAAGTCGAGCGTGACATACACGCCTTCCAATTGTCTATCATTGTAGATACAAAATTTGCACAACACAAAAGATACCTTCTCATTACTCTTCATTTGATTATATACATTTTCCCTATAGGCTTTTAGCCCATTAGGACAACATTTTCTATTTTGGATTTTTATCCTTACTTTACACGTCAGGTATTTTGTCCATATTCTATGACATTATCTTGAGCTACAAGTCTATTCTAGAATTTTCGAGTTACTTCTAGTATGTTCTTCGGGTCGGGTCACAAGAGGGATCTGGCGGTCGAGTACCGGGACGGACTACAAGGCTGGTCGGGATAAGGCTTTTATATGGGCCGGGAAAACTCTCATGTACACAGGCCCTCTTTTAACTTATGGGCCTTCTTTTAATAAGCCCATTAGGTGAAAGAATCTTAAGGCCCATCAAAATCCCTCGAAGTGGGTGCGGGACGCGTGCCGGATGACGCGGGGACGCATTAACTGCTGCAGCTGTCGTAATCAATACAATTTTGAATCTGTGGCTGAGATGGCGTAGGTATGCGTGAAATGGGCCTGGTCATGTCGATCTGGTACCCTGACCCAGGTAGATGAAATGTCAAGTCTATATAACCTGTATATCATTCTCATACGCCACACTTGCAATATTTTTTAGACTGTGCTTCCTTTCAACACTTTCTCTCTGCCATATACCCAAGCATTCCGTGCAACTTCAAATCCATTCCCAAATCCGTATAATCCCTGTTCGTCTCAATGATTTCGGCAAATCCCAGTGACCATGGTTGAATATTTCATTGTGTACGGAAATTTGAGCTCTTCTGCAAGGTTTTTGACCGGAAGCACCCATTTTTGCTTGTTGGTACGGTTGCCGGTTTCTGCAAATTATTCGCCGGAGAAAAACACAAGGGGGAGACTGCCAGAATCTCCTTTACCTTTTTGTAAGTTCTTCTTCTCACTTTTCTACCTTTTGTCAAGTATGTCGGGGAGTGATGACACTAGGTCGGTTAGCGACTTGCAACTGACAGACACCGATCTGACCATTACTGATCCCAAAGCCTCAGTTAGTACCCCATCTGTAGAGATTACCCGAGTCGTTAGGTCAAGTCCGCCAGAGGTTACTCAGGACGAAGGGGGTCGAGTTGTAGAGGGTGATGTCGGGATTGACCAGGATCAGGGTGATCAGGGTGCTGAGGAAGAGGAGAATTTTTGTACTGACCCTCTCCCGGCAAAGTACAGAAAGGACGCTCAACTTAGGAGCCTCGGGGTTCCCGAAGGGGTGAAGGTTAAACATTATCCTCGGGATAAAGACTTTAGGATTGGTGAGGGGCTCAAGGACGGGGAGATATTGCTCTCCTCATTTCATCTTGCCATACTTAAGTTTCCCATTCACCCTTTTTTTCTCCTGGTACTGGCGACTTTGGGTCTAGCCCCCCTTCAAGTCGGTCCTAATTTTTATAGGATCCTGGCCATGATCCTCTTGATCAATAAAGAAATGAACCTAGACTTAGGTTTGGCCGAGTTTCTATTCTCGTATAAACTTCAGGAGCAAAAAGATAATAGGGGTCGGTACAACCTAACCTCGTACGTAAAGAGGAAATTGTGTGACAACGTCCCGACCTCCCACAAAGGATGGGAAGAGAGGATGATAGTAGTGAGTGGTCAGTGGAGGCATCCCGACACTATGAACATACCTGTCAGCCATGTTTTCCAACCGACCCGACTTTCTGAGTTTAAGAACTTTCATACATGAGCCTCTTACCATTGCGACATGTGCAACGATAAGTTGGGCATGTTAGTGATGGGTTTTCTCCAGGCTCCTCAGGAGAAAAGGGAGGTCGGGTATATAAGATCCCGATTTGAACTGTTACGGGCCAGAATATGGAGTCAGGATTTGAGGGATAGCCAAAATTGCCTGACCATATCTGTATTGTAGGAGCTTGCATCAGGAGCATCTATACCGACGACAGCCTCGGGTTCTTCAGCGACTACGTCAAGGACGAAAAAACTGAAGTCCAAGTCATCAGGAATCAAAAAACTCAAGAGGAATATGTCTGGGGGTCAACAGAAAAGGAAGGCGGTTACCATGCCCAAGCTGTCAATCAAGAGGGCTAGAAAGCCTGATACCGGTTCCACTTCCTTTATATGTGGGGTTGATGTCCCTCCAGTCCCTGAGAATCTTGCATTCAATCAACCAACAGGACCGACTAGAGGCATTGCTGCCACGCCCCCTCCTCCTCCTCCGGCAGAGCATCCTCCGGTCACGCCCCTACCTCCGCTGTCTCATGATCCGCAAACAGGTGCATCGGATGTGGTCGGGGTCAGAGATGATCACGCTCTGGTCCCGAGCTCGGCATGTCTGGAGCAGAATCTGTCTTCGGCCAATCTTTCAGTCAAACCCGGCTCTAGTCGTAGTATAGCATTGGGGGTTCCTACCTCGATGTCAGATGCCCAGGACGTAGGCTCTAATGAGGAGGATCAGGGTTAATCCTGGCCTACTAAGCTGCGCACCGCTATCTCTCAAATGGTAAGGAAACAAGATCATAGGGAGATTGATAAAGCTGTAGAGAGTGGGAGGGAAGTTCCCCATGGGGCCCGGTTCAGGCTGGAAACTAGGAAGGGCCACCCATATCTGTCTGTGGGGGATCAGACCATCGGGAATTCGGAAGCCCGTAACCCCGGCCGATAGGTTGGCCATGGGTCGGTACGATAGGATGAGCTTAGCTTTAAATGGACCCGAGCTTGCAATGAGGGTATTTTCATGATTCTTATACTTAGCTTTTTATTCTAGCTTTTACTTTGCTGACACTCTCTTCTTTTAGATGCTTCATGCTACTCAGGCGTACAATTGCAAGCTTGAGGATGACGCCCGGGTCATAAATGCCCTGAATTGGGATGTCCAAGTCCATAAAGCTGTGTGCGCCAAGGCTTTGGAGCAGATCAAGAAGGCCAATGACAAGATCCAGTCCCTGGCATACAAGGCTGTTACAGCTGAATAAGGGCTCACATCCGCCAAGGCGACGATCTCAGAGCTCGAGGGAAAGGCTCGGGAGGCTGAACAGACGGCTAGTCAGGAAGCCCAGGCTCGGGAAACTCTAACTCTCCAAGTGCAGGCCCTGACCGAAGAAATAGAGAAGTTAAAAACTTCGGAGCGGCAGTTGCTTGAGGAGAAGGTCGAAGTCGAGAATGCCTTGGGCGTGGAGAGATCTCGGGTAGAGATATGCCACAAGGGTGGTAATCAAATGATCTCTCGCTTCGAGCTGACCTGCAAATACCATTATGAGCAGGGTTGGCGGGAATGCATATTGGAGCTTCAAAGGCCTGAAGAGGATAGGGAGATCCTGACTATTGAGGATCTTGACCGCAGCATTGGAGTTGGGCCTCCGTATGACGATCCCGAGCCTGAGCCCAAGGACCTGGCCTTTGGCAAATTCCTTCAGGACGACTTGCCTGTTCCGCCTTCTCGTTCTGGCATGGATGAGCCTGAAGCCACAGAAGGACAGTCCCTAGGGACCAAAGGCTCAGGTGGTAATGGAGATCCTCCCGCGGTGGAATAGAGCTCTTCCTTTAGCCTTTCCCCATTTCCCTGTTCTTTCTTTTATCTGGTGTTTGTAACAACTTGACGTTGCTTCGTTGTAATAACCTTGGCCATCGGGGCCCTTAATATAAATTTTATTTTTATTTTCATATTTTGTTTGGGGTCTGTGTGATCCATACTGGTTTCTCTTTTATACAACAATAAAAGTCGGGACTCTGAATTGTGACTTGGTAATAATAATAATAACACCAGACAGTAACAATCGGGATTTTGAATTGGGACTTCCAATAAAGAACGAGGGTCGTCGGGCCTATGGATACCACTTAATTTTTTAAATTGATATTTTGTAAAACCCAACCACTGGTGGGTCTGTGAAGATCTCTCGGGCACTTTGGGCCCATGGGGAGGATTCAACACTTCGGTTTTCAAACTGATTTTCGTAAAACCCGACCACTGGTAGGTCTGTGAAGATCTCTCGGGCACTTTGGGCCCATGGAGAGGATTCAACACTTTGGTTTTCAAACTGATTTTTTGTAAAACCCGACCACTGGTGGGTCTATGAAGATCTCTCGGGCACTTTGGGCCCATGGAGAGGATTCAACACTTTGGTTTTCAAACTGATTTTTTGTAAAACCCGACCACTGGTGGGTTTGTGAAGATCTCTCGGGCACTTTGGGCCCATGGAGAGGATTCAACACTTGGGTTTCCAAACTGATTTTATCATGGTGATTTTGATACTCGTCGAGATGAGAAATGGAACTTCTATTGCAATCTTTTGGGCTCTAGTGGCCTTTCTTTACAGCAGTCAAATTGAAGTATCTCTAGGGATAATACCTCTTAAGTCGGGACGCATTCTATGTGTTGGGCTCCCTTCTGTTATCAGAGTTTCTGAGTAGCCTTTAGGCCCCGCGCCCTATCACTTCAGTGACGGTGTAGGGTCCTTCCCATGGCTCTTGGAGCTTGCCCACGTGTCTGATCTTTCGTCTAAGGACCATGTCCCCGACTTGGAATCCTCTTTTTTTCACCCTTTTATTAAAGTGATTTCTGACCCGTTGTTGGTAAGCTGCCAGTCTTATCCCGGCAGTTTCTCTCCTCTCTTCCACCAGGTCGAGCTCGTGAGACAAGCGTTGATTATTTGATCTTTCATCCCAGGCCAGTAACCTCAATGTCGAGACGGCATACTCCATCGGGATTATGGCTTCCGCCCCATACGCCATAGCGAAGAGTGTTTCACCGGTCGATTGTTGGGGCGTGGTTCTATATGACCACAATACCTCTGGTAATTTGTCCAACCATGTTCCTTTGGCCTTCTCGAGTTTCTTTGCAAGGGTGTTGAAGATCGAATGATTGGTCCTTTCTGCTTGTCCATTGGCTTACGGATACCCTACTGAGGAGGTATTCTGATTAATTTTGTGCTCGGTCATAAATGACCTAACCGGTTCACAGTCTAAATTTGTGTCGTTGTCCATCATTATGGTCCAAGGCACCCCGAACCTGCAGATGATGTGATTCCATATGAACTTCACTACGTGGCTGCCCTTTATAGAAGGATAGGCTTCAGCTTCAACCCATTTGGTGAAATAGTCGGTAGCCAGGAGCACTTGAGTTTTCGACCCGATGGCTTTTGGGAGTGGTCCGACTATATCCATTCCCCATCGGGCAAAAGGATGTGGAACGATTGTAGGGTTCAAGAACTCTGGTGGTTTAAGTATAGCGTCACCGTGAATCTGACAGGCTTTGCATTTACGCACATATTCCTCTGTATCCCGTGACAGGTAGGGCCAAAAGTAACCCTGGGATAGGATTTTATGGGTGAGAGAACGGGCACCCGAGTGATTTCCACAAGCCCCAGCATGTATCTCTTGCATCACTGTCTCTGCCTCGGAAGGAGTTATGTATCTCAGATACGGACCCGAGAAAGATCTTCTGTAGAGCTGTACCTGGATGATCGAGTATCGGGCTGACTTCATTCTAATTTTCCTGGCCTCTGCCTTATCAGTTGGTAGCGTCTCAACACTGAGGTAATCGATTATGGGATCCATCCAGCTAGGCTCTCGGGGAACTAGGCATGTCAGTTTGTCGGGCCCTCGAATGCTCGGTGTAGCGATGAAGTCGGTCAGTACTACTCGAGTCATATCCTCACCAGCAGCAGACACCTGATTAGCTAAGTGGTCGGCAGAGGTGTTTTCTTCCCGAGGGAATTGGCTGAATGTTAGCTTTTGAAAACCTTCAGACTCCTTGAGCACCAGTGCTCTGTAAGATTCCATTTTGGGGTCTCTGGTTTCGTACTCGCCGGTTATCTGTCTCACTATTAGCTGGGAGTCACTGTACACGGATAGGGATTGTATTTGCAAGCTCCTGGCCAATCTCAGGCCCGATATGATTGTCTCGTACTCTACCTCATTTTTAGTGGCTGAGAATTGTAACTGCATCGAGGCCTGTAACTTAGTCCCTTCGGGAGTATGGATTTCTAGCCCGACGCCTGCTCCATTGGCGTTCACTGAGCCGTCCATGAATAATTTCCACGTTTCTAACTCAACCGGTTGATCTGCTTCCTTGGTCTCTCCTTCTAATAGGAAATCGGCCACGGCCTGCCCCTTGATCGAGATCCTGGGAATGTAGGTTATATCATAAATCCCCAGCTCAATGGCCCATTTGGAGATTCTTCTGGAAAGATCGAGCTTCGCCATAAGCATACGAATAGAAGTGGTTGTGGGGACAATGATCGGGTGAGCTTCAAAGTAATGCCTGAGACGTCGTTTGGCATTGATTAGTGATAGAACTAATTTTTCTTGTTTGTTGTACCGGGTCTCGGGATCGGCTAACGCCTTACTTGTATAGAAAATGGGCATCTGGAGATTCCTGTCCTCTCTGATGAGTACAGCGCTCATTGAAATTGATGATACTGCCATATACAAGAGTAGGACATCATCGGGCTCGGGCGTCGCAAGAATGGGAGGCTTGAGCATGTATTCTTTCAATCGGGATAGGGCTTTGGTTTGTTCGGGCCCCCATACCTCTCCCTTCTTTGCTTTGATCACTTGGAAAATGGGTCGGCATCTGTTGGTCAGTCTCGCGATGAATCTGCTTAAAGCTACAACTCTTCCGATTAGAATCTGGACTTCTTTGTGAGTGGTTGGCTCTTTTGTTTCGAGCAGAGCCTTCACTTGGGTCGGGCTAGCCTGTATGCCTGATCGATTGACAATGTGCCCGAGGAACTAACCAGAAGACACCTCGGAGGAGCATTTGGCCGGATTGAGTTTCATTCCATGTTTCCTCATGGTGTCGAATACTTTTCGGAAATGCTCCAGGTGATCAGTTATCTTTTTGGTTTTGACTACTGTATCATCAATGTAGGCCTCGACCACTGTGCCCATCATCCCTTTAAAGATCCTGTTCACCAGTCTCTGAAACGTGGCTCCTGCATTTTTTAGTCTGAAAGGCATAACTTTAAAGCAATAAGTACCTGCCTCGGTAATGAAGGAGGTCTTTTCCTCATCAGTCGAGTCCATTAGGATTTGGTTGTATCCGGAGTAAGCATCCAGGAAAGTCAGTCTCTCGTAGCCTCCGGTAGCGTCGACCATTTGGTCTATTTTGGGCAGAGGGAAGCTGTCTTTCGGGCAGGCTTTGTTTAGGTCGGTGAAGTCGACGCAGACTCGCCATTTCCCGTTCTTTTTCTGCACAACCACCACGTTGGCTAACCACTCGAGATATTGAACTTCTCTGATGAACCCGGCTTCAAGCAATTTTGACACTTCGTCTGCTATGTTCTGGTTCCTTTGGCCCCCATTCGCCTCTGTTTCTGTCGGACAGGTCATATATTATGATTGACATGTAATGTATGTCGGGCTATAGAGGGGTCGATGCCGGGCATATCAGTATGCTCCCACGCGAAGACGTCATGATTATCCTGTAAGAATGTTGTCAGTTCATTGATTAGGCATTACAGAAACCGGCTGCAGAGGTTTTACGACGATCGAGTAACCTGACTCCCCGTCCTGTAATTGTTATTTGGGTTGCGGGTCCAGGTCCTGATCCTCTTCTCGTGACCTCTTTCGATCGAGCTTATCCTTCATTCCTTTGACAGTGATGGCGTAACATTGTTTGGTGGCTACTTGATCCCCTTTGATATCAATTATGTCGTAACCATTTGGCCCGACGCACCTCATCATTTGATGGAGAGTTGAGGGTACGCCTTGCATCATGTGAATCCATCCTCTTCCCATAAGAAGATTGTAAGAGGGCTTCACATCCACCACTACAAAGGTCTCGGACAGAGTTCTCTGAGCTGTTGACACGGACAGACTGATCTCCCCGAGGGGTTCAACTTGCTTTCCGTAGAACCCGGTAATTGGATTTCTGGAAGTCACAATGTCCCTCGGATCGATCTCCAATTTATCAAAAGCCCACTTGGTCATGATATTTGCATTGCTTCCTGTATCAACCATGACCCTCCGGACAAGACATTCCGAGACCATCAGAGTGATGACTAATGGGTCATCGTGTGGGACCTGGATGTGTCGGAGGTCATCCTGGGAGAAAAGTATCTGAGACTGCCCCGTTCAGTGGTGGACCTCGTTTATCCCGGCTATCCTGCTGACATGATGTGCCCTCCTCATTTGTGATCATCTCGACCCTTCGGCGCTTCGTGAGTCGGGACCTCCATGGATCATATTGATGATTTTGACCGGGTGAGCTGGGGCTTGATTCTGTTGGTTGTTCTGTGTGGGTGGATGGGCTCTCGGGCCATCCCGCTGAACATAGTCCTTTAGCTCCCCTCGGGCTATCATTGTCTCGACCTGGCGCCTCAGGTTCCTGCAATCATTCGTCGTATAGCCGAAATCACTATGGAAGGCGCAGTGCTTTGATCTATCCCTCTGGTCGAGGGGTTGTCTGATTGGGGGAGGAGTCTGGAAGATCCCTCTAGCTTTGTTTTCCTGGATAAGCTTAGCAAGGGTCACTTTCAATGGGGTGATCTTCTCCTCGAACCTGGCATGTCTCTCGAGTTGTGGAGGAAATTGAGATGGAGATGGGATCGGGGGATTTGAGCGCTTGCGAATGATAGGACGTCGGGATGTATCCGAAACCTTATCCTTCGACCTGATTTCCACAATGATCAACGGTGCTCTTTTCTGTCGGGTTGCTTCCTCCTCTTCGATCCTCAAGTGGCCCTGAGCCCTAGAATTGAGTTCTCCAATTCCCGAGGGGGGTCGCTTCATAAGTTATTGGTGGAACTTGGTCCCCAGGATCAGTGCCATCCTGAAGACCTCCACGGCTGAGTGCTGGTCGCAGTTGTCGATGGAGGATGACTCGACGTTGAATCTGGACAGGAAGCTCTTGAGGGACTCGTCTTTCTCTTGAGTCATGGTAAAGAGGCTCGAGATGGTCTTCTTTTGCCTCTTGTTCCCGAAATACTGGGCCACGAAGAGGTCGGACAGTTGTTGCCAGTTGCTAATGGATCTCGGCGGCTGCTTCCTAAACCAGAGGAGTGGCGCGTCGACAAGACTGGTCGGGAAGACTTTGCACAGCAAGGCTTCATTGTCGGCATACATGGTCATTTTTTGGTGGATCTGGTAAATGTGCTCCTCGGGATCCTTCGTTCCGTCGTAGGGAGTGAATTTGGGAATGACGAACTTCTTGGGGAAGGGTTCCTCGATGATCTCGAGAGTGAACGGTGATTGAACCGAGTCGGCAGAGGCCTGGAGGGCCTGGTCATCGGTAGATCGGGCCCTCAGATCCCTCATGACCTTCTTTTGAAACTCCGCCATCATCTCCTGAAGCTTCTGTGATGTCAGAGGTTCGTCGGTGACAGGAACGTCGCCTGTGGCCGAGGCCTTGCCTGGTTGGTGGGAGGTTTCATCGTGTTCTTCCCGTAGTTTGGCTTGTCCTTGGATCTATGATTTATCGGGAACTACAGGTGGGATAGTCTCCTGATTCAACCTTGCCAAGAGCTCCTCGCTCCTTCTCTCTGCTGCCAGGCTTCTTGCTTCAGCGGCCTAGCTATGTTTCTCGGCTTCGACGAGCTGCCGCAAGAGATGTTCAATCGTCGGTGGAACACTCGGTTGTCGGTCGTCGGGGATCAGTGCCTCTGAATGGGATCTGGTCACCGGCATGGCTATATCCGGACGGGGAGGATGATATTGAAGGTTTGGTGGATGTATCTGGATTTCGCTCAGCTTTTGTTTTTTGAGGTAGGAAGATGGTCGGCGAAATGACCTAATTTCCCACAGACGGCGCCATTGTGTAGATACAAAATTTGCACAACACAAAAGATACATTCTCATTACTCTTCATTGGATTATATACATTTTCCCTATGGGCTTTTAGCCCATTAGGACAACATTTTCTATTTTGGATTTTTATCCTTACTTTACACGTCAGTTATTTTTTCTCTATTCTATGACATTATCTTGAGCTACAAGTCTATTCTATAATCTTCGAGTTACTTCTAGTATGTTCTTCGGGTCGGGTCACAAGAGGGATCTGGCGGTCGAGTACCGGGACGGACTACAAGGCTGGTCGGGATGAGGCTTTTATATAGGCCGGGAAAACTCTCATGTACAATCATGCATCCATCCTATTATCTTTTGTCAGGCTTAAAATGATACGTGTCTAGCTCATTTTCAACTTTCAAATAAGTTGCAACGGCTATTATCAATTTCAAAGCTTCAACCTCAACGGCTATATTTTTTTTATTTTTTTTATATATTTATTCCATACCTTAATTCCCAATATTTCATATTCCACTAGCTCCTTTCTATTTTTCAGTAGTTTGCATCCTCCCATTTCTTGGTCTATATTTTTCTTTTATTTGCCAGAATATTTCTACAAAAATATTCTATGGCACCAAAAAATATAGGGGACGTAATTTCCACTGTCCATCCAACCATGTTTGATAAGTTGAAGAAGGATTTTGTAATTCCGCATGAGGTTGAGCTAAATTGTCCGGGTCTAAATCAAAGGGCGCACGACTCCCTTCTACATGGAATGTTTCTCTACACCTCATATTTTGATGTTAGGTTGCGCCTCCCGCTTCCCCGACTGTCGAGAGAGATCTTGGACCATTTTGGTCTTATCCCTTCCCAGCTCTATCTGAAAGCCTGAAAGGCTATACTAAGGGTTCCCCTTCTATGGTGCCTGTGCGAAAATGGATCTATGTCTCTTCAAGAGTTTCTCTCTTGCTATTACATCAAACACAATAGTGTCTGAGCCAATTTTTTAACTGCAGCAAAGGGCTTCCCACAGGAGACTGGTGACAATCCAAAGCTTTGGTGGAGTCGTTTCTTCCACACTAAAGGCAACGGATTGGAGTTTCTGGATGCGATCGGAGGCAAGGACAATGGTCCGTTTGTTCCAAAGGAAACGGTGATCTTAATGAAGCGGGTAAGATCCTTAACTTTTTTTTGTTTCTTTTTTTAACAAATCTTCTCTCTTCTGTAGTGAAAAAGAAGCTATCCATTTCTCTTTCATCGGAATAGAAAAAGAATCTGAAGGAGAGACTGAAGAGGGCAAAAGTTTTCATGGTCCGGCATAAGGAAGAATCTTTTTTTTATTCAAGCGCTCTGTCGGGATATTGTCTTAGCCTTCGTGGAAGCCCTAATCTCCCACCCGTACTTCATTTCACTAATTCTCCGAGTGGGAGTTCATCAGTTTTGCCATCACATCCAGAGTTCCATTCCCCGGCATATGGAGGACGTCGGGTAACTGTTGACTCTGGTCAGACCTCCCCTGCTCCTCCGCCGATCAATAGTTGGGAATTCTCCAGTCCTCTCCCAATTTCTGGCAGGAGTTAGGCACTTTCTACTCCTGGAGATCTTGGTTCATCCCCGACAGTTAGTGGGAGTCGAGCGCCTTGAGATCTTGATTCACCCCCAACAGTTAGTGGGAGTCGGGCACCTTCCACCAGTTCCAGTGCAGGTATATTCATTTTTATTTTTTTTAGTGTTACTTATTTGCTTTATCTCAAATACTAATATTTTCTTGTGTAAACAGGGGGATCTCAGTGGTTTCCCCAGGATGTGCTTGATAATTTTTTAAACAAAAAGCGCAAAACATGTTTGTCGCTACCGATTCCCCATTTCTCCTCATCCCTGCCTGGCTAAGGTTCTTCTCCCTCTCACCAAATGATGGCGAGAACATCTTCTGGTCCTATTAGGACCTTGGATCTTGATTCAAATACTAGGACCAGGGGGTCTTCCATTCAGACTGGGTTCAGCCAGTTCTCTGGACCGCCTACTTTCAGCTAGTCTCTGCGGCCTGGGCCCGTTTTTGGGATGTCCGCCCCTTCCTTCGCTCCTGAGTCCGAGTCTTCATCAGGTGATACAGTGATGTCAAGCGTGCAGGTAGTGACTGAAAAGCTCATGGGCGCTTTGATGGATGAAGATCTCCGGTCATTGAAGAATGAGAATGACTCTGTTGTAGAGGCTTATCGGAGATCTCTCCTTGATGCAGGATGGGTTAGTATATCTGCATTATTCAAGGTCCACTTTTTATATTTTATATGTTGACCCATTTTTCTTTTTGTAGAATTTAACCCGAGGCAGATACATAGCCCATAGATGCATGCGAGTTGAGTATGAGAGAGATCAGATGGCTGTCAATCATTAGGCGGAGATCAACGAGCTTCGGGGCCACTATGAGCATCAACACCAGCAGCTTGAAATTGCTCGACTGGAGGAGATCACAAGCTAAAGGGGACTTATAAGTCTGACCTCAAAAGGGCAGAAGAGGAACATGCCTCTCTTTTGGCCCAACAGTTGGGCAAAGCAAAGATTGCTACAGTTGAGGAATTCAGACACTTTCCTGAGCTCCAGGAGCAGCAGCTGGTATATTACCTTGGTGGTTTTGAGGATCTCCGTGAGTAGGAGACTACTTTTTATTTAGCACAGGATTTAATCCTAGTGGACGTCATAGGCAGTAATTGTTTCTTTTTCTTTTTCTATGTTTAATCCTTGTAGTGTCGATGTGATGTTTCATTTTCTATCATTTCCATTTGATATACTTTGAAAGTTTATGAATGAAACGATGTTTATGGACCTTGATCCTTGATTTATGTAGGAAAAACTTAACCTTTCATATTAAGGCAGTTTTTGTGAAAAGATAAGTAGTAATTTTACTCTCTTTTATTTATAGGATCTGGGCTTCACTCAGCCATATCCTTTCAGTAATAAGATTATAACCCTGAGCTTCACTCAGCCCCCCCTTTCTGTTAGGGGACCCATTTTTTGGATGGAAGAATATGTTTATGATAACACAGTAAGTGCTCAAGAATTGTAGAAAAAAAATTCTCTTTATTGATAATTGGTGAGATAACCGCTCTAACAATTAATGTAAATTAAATAAATTCTACTGTAGAATGCTCAATGGCTTATTGCAAACTAAATTTAAGTAAACGAAACTACTCAAAATGATGCTAAAGAAAAGAAAATAGAGGGTAGCCTAAACTGACCCTGATGCTACATTCCACTTTTACTGGTGATACTTCATCAAGTGTCGCGCATTCCAAGGATGGGGTAGTTGTTTTCCCTGGAGGGTCTCTAGCCAGTATGTTCCCTACCGGTATATGCGGATTACCCTGTAGGGGCCTTCCCAGTTGGGAGCCAGTTTTCCCATTTTCAAAATTTCACGGTTGCTGGTGAGTGGGGTGACTTCCCATAGGACAAGGTCTCCTGTCTGAAATCTTCTCTAATTTACCCGTGCATTGTAATATCGTGACATTGCCTGTTGGTATACAGAAACCCTCACCTGGGCTTGCTCCCTCCTTTTCTCAATCAGATCTAAGCTGACTACCAATTCATTTTCATTATGTTCTGGATCATAGTGACTTGTCCTGTAACTTTCCAAACCGATTTCAATTGGGGTCACAGCCTCACTACCAAAAGCAAGAAGAAAAATGGTCTCACCTGTGGGTGTTTTGGCCGTAGTCCTGTAAGCCCACAGTATAGCAAGCAGTTGTTCAGGCCATAACCCCTTAGCCTTCTCAAGATGCTTTTTTATCATCCCAAGTGTAAGTCACTAAATAGCCCTAGAGAGGGGGTGAATAGGGTTATAAAAATTCTTAGCTACTATTTGCATTTAATTTGATTTCAACAGTTTAAGTTTAGCAAGAAATAACCAATTAGCACTTTTATCCGACAATATACTTTTGACTGATAAAAACAATAATCGAACAATACTATAAGTTAAGTTAAGGCAAGCATGTAAATAATCAAATGAAAGAGCAAGAGAGAGAGAGAGATGACACCATGATTTTTATGAGGTTCGGTAACTCCTACTCCTCGGCTTAAGGATCCCCCCTTAAGACTTTCCCAATCTCACACTATGGCTTTTCCTTACAGGTGGAATAGCAAACCTTTACACACGAGCTAATGAGCTCGTCTCGCAAACAAGAGGACAAACCCCTCTTATGAATCAATGAGCTTCACTCACTCAAAGATCTCTTCCTTTTATAATGAAAGGATACACTCAATAAACACTCAAAAACCCTTAGGGTTTATGAAGGATACACAATGTATAAGCTCAAGTGTTTAATGTGATGTGTTTGGTTCTCACAAAGGAATGATGAGTTAGAACAAAGATCTTATCTCACTAGCTTCTCACAAAGGAATGATTGGAAATGAATGAGAAGAGTCTAGCTTTTAATGCTCAAGCTTGGCTTGCAATAGAATAAGAATGAAGAGTAGTTTTTCAGAGAAAATAAGGATGAAGAGCAGTTTTTCTGCAGAGTAGTAAAGAGATGTCCTTCTTCAATCAATATCTCTACATATATATAGCTAGGGCAAGATTTAAGAGAGTGAGACTTACTTTAGGAGAGTGAGCTGAGAGTGGTGGTAGCTTGGGACAGTTAAGAGCCATTAATGCTCTGAATATAGCCATTTTTAGATCCATCGATCGACTGATTTTCAAGTGTCAGTTGCCTGATTGTTGTCTGTCGGTCGACTGACATTACTATGTCGGTCGACTGGCAAATAGCCTTAAAACTCTCTGGAGAGGTCGGTCGACTGACGTGAATTTGTCGGTCGACTGGTGAAGTTGTCGGTCGACTGATATTGCTATGTCAGTTGACTGGAAAATAGTCTTTAAAAATCTCTGGTGAGGTCGGTCGACTAGCAAGTGATGGTCGGTCAACTAACAGTATAGTGAGTCGACTGATTTGTATGGCCAGTCGTCTAAAAGTGCCCATTTTCATTTCTTTTGATTTTTAGGATGAGCTTATACTTGTGCAACCTTCACATAACCCTTTCATACAATTCACTCACCATCCTATCTACCCCAAGTCTTGATTCTTCAATTTTCTGACGCATAATCGTGAAATGACTTTTATGTCCTTCCTTTAAGCTTTTTGCTTTTGATAGAAACCTGTTAATTTGTAATGCTCAATTGCGTAATCATATTAGTACTAAACACGTACTTAACATTTTGTTATCATCAAAACGGATAATTATTCTTTGATTGACCCTCAGGCCAACACCAAGAATCGTTCTGTTGGCAACCTCTGCCTGCTCGTTAGCCTGTGGGTGTCCAGGATAAGAGTAGTGGTTTTTTATTCCCAGACCCAAACAAAACTCTCAGAATACACTTCCTTCAAACTGTTTTCCATTGTCAGACACTATAACCCGGGGAACGCCGAATCTACAAATGATTGACTTCTAGGTGAAGTCTTTGACATTCTTGGCAGTGATTCGAGTTAGTGGTTGTGCTTCCCCCTATTTAGTGAAGTAGTCAATCGCTACTATTGCAAATTTGGTTTGACCCTTACCCCGAAGCAATGGGCCAACCAAGTCGATTCCCCACTGAGAGAAAGGCCATGGCCCAGTCATGGGTGTTAATTCCTCTGCTGGAAGTCTGGGGACATTAGCAAATCGCTGGCACTTATCACATTTCTTCACTTACTGTAATGCGTCATTTTGTATTATTGGCCAGTAGTACCCTTATTTTATAGCCTTATAGGCTAAAGATTTGCCCCCTGCATGGTTTCCGTATAAGCCCTCGTGAATCTCTTTGAGGATGTAGTTTGCCTCCGTAGTAGAGACACAACGCAAGTATGGAAGAGAAAGAATCCTCTTATAAAGAACTCCGTTGATGAGAGCATATCTGGTGGCACGAAGCCTTATCTTTCGGGCTTTCATTCGGTCTTCTGGTAATTCCCCATCTTGGATATACTTGATGATAGGTTGTGCCCATTCCATACCTTGTTCCACTTGCATGATCATTGTAGTCTTCTCCTGGTGAATACTTGGTTGATGTAAATGTTCCAAGGGAAATATATCATCCTCTGGCTCAATAGCTATAGCTAAACGGGCAAGGGCATGTGCATGACCATTCTCTTCTCTTGGTATTAGGCAGATTACACATTTTCTGAATTAACCGATCAATTCCTTTACCTTCAGTAGGTAAGCCTTTATTTTTTCTCCTTTCGCCTCATATTCCTGATTGACCTGTCCTGCAACCAGTCGGGAGTCGGTGTTGACCATCAAGTAAGGCGCCTGCAAGGTTTGCACTATTCGGAGTCCTACTATCAAAGCTTCATACTCTGATTCGTTATTGGTAGCTTTAAACTTGAACCGGAGGGCATAAGGGAATCTTTCTCCCTCGGGAGTGATTAAGAGCATACCTGCTCCGCTCGCCTGCGAGTTGGACGAACCATCCACATATAATGTCCAGAATACTTCTAGGTCTATTGCTCCTTCTGCCTCAGGGATGAGTATTTCTTCAGCAACTTCAGGGGCTTCTTTTAGAGGATAGGTGAACTCCGCCACGAAATATGCAAGTGTTTGTCCCTTAATCGCTGCTTTGGGCTTGTAGCGGATGTCGAACTCTCCCAACTCGATCAACCATTTCACCAAGCAACCAGATGTTTCCGGCTTATGGAGCACCTGCCTGAGTGGTTGATCAGTAAAGACTATTATCGTATAAGCCTGAAAGTATGGCCTTAATCTACTAGCATAAATAACCAGGGCAAATGCCAACTTCTCCATTACTGGGTACCTTTCTTCTGCTCCCCGTAGGGCTTGAATTGTGTAATAGATTGGTTTCTGAATAGACCCATCATCTCTCATCAGGACAGAACACACTGCCGATAGGGAGACAGCTAAGTAAAGTAGAAGTTATTCCCCTGGTACTGGTCGGACCAACAGGGGTGGAAAGGCGAGATAATTCTTCAAATCCATAAATGTTTATTCGCACTCAGGGGTCCACTCAAATGCTTTTTTAAGCACCTTGAAGAAGGGAAGACATATGTCAGTAGCTCGAGAAATTAGCCTGTTGAGGGCAGCCACCTTTCCCGTCAACCGCTGCACATCTTTGGTTGATTGGGGAGACTTCATGTCTAGGATGGACCGAATCTTTTCCGGATTGGCCTCAATGCCTCTTCTACTGACCATAAACCCCAAGAACTTTCCTGATGATACACCGAAAACGCACTTGGTTGAGTTAAGGCGCATTTGGTGTTTTCAAAGCACATCAAAAAATTCTTTGAGGTCCGCCAGATGATTCTCCTTCTTGACACTCTTAACTAACATGTCATCTACGTAGACATCCATGTTCCTTCCAATTTTATCTTTGAACATGTTGTTGACTAATCTCTGGTAGGTAGCTCCAGCATTCTTTAACCCGAAGGGCATGACTTTATAGCACTAAATGCCTTGGTCGGTGAAGAAAGCTATTTTCTCACAGTCAAGAGGGTGCATTGGGATCTGATTGTAACCCGAATATGCATCCATAAAGCTAAGTAGTTCATTCCCTGAAATAGCTTCTACCAGCATGTCAATTCTTGGTAACGAAAAACTGTCCCTTGGACAGGCTTTGTTCAAATCTATAAAGTCGACACATAGCCTCCATTTTCCATTTGCCTTATTTACTATGACCACATTCGATAACCAGTCGGGGTAGTGGACCTCTCGAATAAAGTTCGCCTTTAGAAGATTGTCAACCTCCGACATTATAGCTGCATTCCTTATTATTTTTCGGTCCCCGCCCTCTTCCAGGCCTACCTCTATGAGGTCCTCTACTGGCTCTGGTCGAGGAATAATTTCACCTGAGACTGATTCGAGACCTTCGATAGTAAGTGTTTCGTGTGACCTTCTATCTTTTAGAGCGGCTGCATAGCATTCCCGTGCCATAGCTTGGTCTCCTCTTACCTTTCCTAGAGCATGATTAGTTGGGAACTTCATTAGCAGGTGGTAAGTTGAAGTTACTGTTTTTAATGCATTGAGAGTTTCTCTTCCGAGGATGATATTGTAGGTGGAAGGGCAATCCACTACAAAAAAAATCTACCATGATGGTAAGTTGTCTTGGAGCCACCCCTACAGTGAGAGGAAGGGTCACTATCCCCAGTGGAAAAACCTTCTCTCCAGAGATACCGACTAGAGGCGATTTGTATGGATTTAACTGGTCTCTTCCTATACCCATCTTGTCGAAAGCTTCAAAGAATAGCAAATCCGCAGAACTTCCATTATTGATCAACACCCGTCGAATAGTAAAATTGGCCACTGCCACGGCAATCACCAGTGGGTCATCATGGGGATGTTGTACTCCTCGTGCATCATCGTCAATAAAGGTAATGACCTGCCCTTCTAATCATGGTAATTTGGAAGGTGGAGCAGAGGTATCCACCCCTTGAACCTCCATCAAATTTCTAGCCCTTCTCGCATGAGCTTTTCGGGATGAGCTTGTTTCCCCACCTCCAGCAAACCCTCCAGAAATCACATTGATCTCCCGAACCGGCTGTTTATCTAGTGTGCGACTTCTTCGGGGAGCATCCTGTCGGCCTTTTCCTTTATCGTCATTGGTCGTGAATCGGCTCAAATGCCCTCTTTGGATCAGGCTCTCAATCTAATTTTTGAGGTCGATGCACTCATCTATCATATGCCCATGGTCGCGATGAAAGCGACAAAATCTATCGCGTGCCCTTTTTTATGGATCCGACTTCAGCCTGCGTGGCCAGGATAAGGAATGATCGTCTTGTATCTAAAAAAGGATCTCGCCTATCGGCTTGTTCAACAGAGTGAAGCTAGTGAACTTTTCTTGACTCTTTGCAGGCCGAGATGACCTGTCAACAGTCGATTGGGTTCTCCGGCCTTTAGCTTTTCTCTTTTCCCTGGTATTTATTGCTGGTCTCTTTTTCTCCACCTTCTTTTCTTCAGTCCCTTTTCCTTTTCGGGCATTCATGGAATCCTCCGCATTCATATGCTTCTAGGCTTTAACAAGTAGTTATGCCATCGTCTCAGGCGGTTCTTTTGATAAGGAAAAAAGAAACCTATAAGACTATAGTCCTCCCATGAAGGTTGTCACCGCCATGTTTTCATTAACCTCATCAACCTGGAGCATCTCATTATTGAACCGGCTTAGATAATCTCGAAGCGACTCTCATTTATCATGTTTGACGTTTAGCAGGTAGGTGGCGGGCTTCCTGTGTCTCCGCCAGGCAATAAAGTGCCCGATAAATTTCCTGTTTAACTCGTCGAAGTCACGAATAAAACCGGGCCTCAGCTTATTGAACCAGACCCGGGCTAACCCCTTTAGGGTGATGGGAAAATCCCGACACATGATAGCATCCGGGACAGCCTGTAGATGCATGAGTGCCTTAAAAGTCTCCAGGTGGTCAAGAGGGTCCTTGGACCCATCAAAGTTCTCCAACTGTGGCATCTTGAACTTGTTAGGTAGGGGAACACTTATCACCAAAGCATCAAAGGGGGAATTATTCTTCTGTAGGAGTTCATCCACAATAGCGGGGCTTTTGCCCTTCATTTTTTGTGCCATATCTTCCATATGTGCTTTCAAATCTTGGATCTGTTGATCCACACCCACGGCTTCTGTAAGATCGTCGGGTGATTTGGATCACTGTCCTCCGTTGATCCTGGTTATGGCTATGCTCTGCCCCCTCTTCCAAATTATTATGTCCTGTCGTATCCAGGGTGGGAGGAATGGGATCAGTCAATCGTTGAAGAAGCAAAGCGTTCTGCTAGGTTTGTTGGATCACTTAGTCCATCCCTTGGGCCAGAGTTTGAACCTGTTGTTCTAATACTGCCACACGTTCTGTAGGATTGCCTTGTCTGACTGGGTCTGGATTTTAGGGATTTCCAGAGTTGTGTGATGACATGTCATCACCAACTTCTTGCTCTCCCAGAGAAACACGTGTCTTCTCTTGGCCATCAAGTCAGGGAGGATGCATTGGAGGTAGACCGGTATGGATCGGTGGTACTCCTTGGTTGGTTGGGAGCAAGGGATCATTGGGTTGAAGGAGAGGATCTATGGGTTGTCCAGAGGCATCACCCACCTTACTTTTGCTTCGTAGTTGGACCATTCTAACACTTTCTGGAAGTAAGAAGTTGTCGCTTCCCACAGACAGCGCCAACTAATGATGTGTAGAATGGTCGGGTAGAAAATGATGTCGTTCATGTCAAAAAGAACAAACAGTGACCGGAAGAGGTACCGGTGGGGTACCAGCCAAATAGGCTCCGGCGGTCAAGTTAGAACTTGGATCGTTCAGAGAAATATAGAAGGAATAATGGTGGGTGATTATTGCGTCCCCCTTTAGGTTGACCACAACCCTATATTTATAGGGTCTTTAATGCGGTGGTCCTGATAGAGTTGTAGCGTGTCGTATATATCTTGACAGCTACCCATATGTATCCTGATAGGATTCGGATAACTATTCGTAGGTATTCTGTTAAGATGTTTAGAGTCCTGGTAGTAGGTAGCCGGTTGACAAATCCTTATCTTCACGTGCCGTACAAGTTATATCTATCAGTAACCAAAACCGATACTGCGAGTACCTCATTCGTTATGTATTCGGTCAAATTCAACCCTAAGGGTCTATTTGGTTCACGTTTTTGTTTTTTGTTTTGTGTTTTTTTACAATATTTTACAACAAAAGCATGATTGACAATCAATGTTTTGTTTTCTATAATAGAAAAATATAAAGCAACTAGTGTCATTTTTAGGAAGTACCAAAATAATATATATATATTTGTATTGTTAAAAAAAATACAACTGTAGCGGAGGAAATAAGTGACCACAACAAAAACAAAAGCATCAGTACTAAATGTGTTTTCAGTTTTGACTCACAACATTCCAAAACAAAAACATATACTTGTACTTTGTAAATTCCACAACACGAAAACAAAAACACAAACCAAACGGGCCTAAATCAAAACCACCTCTCTAGTATATAAAGAGTACATCACATCACAATGGAACACCTGAGATCACATATACAGTACATGCAAGAAGTTCTAAGGGCTTGTTTGGGAGGTGATTCATGATTCATGGTCTGAAACAAAAGAAAAGCGAAGCGTAGCAAAGTATTGTGGTATGGTTTTATTTTGATAGCAGATCATGTTTGGTGTTGATATTTTCAGTCTGAGAAAAAAGAAAGCTGATGAAAGCATATCATGTTTGGTGAAGTTGGTGATTCCATAAATATTTAATCAAAATAAATTTTATATAATATTTAAATATTTATTTAATTATTTTTATTCAAATTTTATTTATTATTTAAAAATAATAAATAAATATTTAAATTATTTCATTTTTTTCAAATTTATTTAATATTTAAATATTTATTTAATTATTAGTTATTTATTCATTTTATTTTTTTATTATTTATTTTATTTTATTTATTTATTATTAATTAATTAATTATTCATTTTATTTTATTTATTTATCATTTTATTTATTATTAATGATCAGAGCAAGAGACCAAAGTAGGTTGTCTTGGTTTGGAGTAATTGTGTTGTGAATAGTGTTGGAAGCATGAGAAATCACCTCTGAAGATGATTCAGAATTTGATTTGGAAGCATGCTTTGGTGGTGAGGAAGTAGAAGCAGAGGCACCAAACATGCTTTGTAAGGTAGGGTTGTGAATAGTAGTAGAGTAGAAGTAAGAAAATGGAAGCAAAGTAGCCTCCCAAACAAGACCTAACTCATACTGTATTGTGGTGTAAGGTTATATAATTAAATTAACAAAAATAGCAAATTATACTCATTTATGTAATTGCGTTATTAATTTGAAGTTAATGGTTCCATAACGATCTAAAATTGCTGCATTGTCGATTGAAAATTGTTACATTGGTAATTTAAACATACATACGCTACGTAGTCAAAGTTCCACAAGAATATTTAAAGATTTTTGCAAGTATTTACACAAGAATATTTAAAGATTTTTGCAAGTATTTAGGTCAAACGTGAGGGAAATATATAAATATAGAGATATTAATGATCTCCTTACTCACCAATAATTAAGAAATTCATATATACCAAGTATATTAGCATTAGATGTAATTGACGTAAATAAAATAAAACCCATAAAAAATAAATTTTGATGAATAAGACATAATAAATAAAATAGTGACAATCTAAAATTATTGATGGGCGAGGACTTGTACGAACCAAATTTAGGTTACATGTTGGAAAATCAAATGACCAAGATTCTGTATTTTCCTCTCTTTTTTTAACTTTCAAAAATTTTAGGATCTATAAGAATAAATGCTTCTTGAAAATAAGGTGTAAAGATAGATCTTCTCGAAACATTTCATCACGAAGAGAAATGAACAAATGAATAGCAGAAATTTTCATGTATTTATGAATCAACAAATCACTTGTCCACAACGTGGAACAAAAAAAAAGACTTTAGATCAGTGATTTTGAAGGTTTTTTTTTGTTAGGCAAATAATTGCACTCACTTACAAATATCCACAGTTTTCGCCATATTGTCGATATGTTACGGATTATTCAGTTTGTAACATTTTTAAAAAATATTAATACTATCACGTAGCATTGATGCATGTTCGATAATTATTTTTATAGACCAGTCTTATCTAAACCTGTTACCCTATTACTGTTTTTTACCATGGATGATATTGCGACAACGATCCCCCTTCTCCTTTTAAGCTTGGAGGTTCATAAATGAATAACGAAAGAGTTACGATATTGTTTTGGGTGAAATATAAGCAATTAACCCAAATGGGTTGGCTCAAGTTGAAAAGACTTGGAACTTGGTATCTCATAAAGTATCGGATCTCAAGTACGATTCTCCTTGGATGGAAACAATCTCTTTTAGCACGCCTGTGGGCATAGTCTGAACTTAACTGATCCCTATAAAAGAAGTGTTTTGCAAGGGTACTCGGATTCCCAATTTCAAAAAAATATGATCAAATTAAAGTATTTTATTGATATCTGAGAAAGATCAAATCAGTTGTATATACTACTGCAATACATTGTTTCGTTGGAAAATTTTAATTTTTTAACCAAATCTCTCTGCAATCAGTAATTCTGGGAATGCACTTTGCAACCAAATACTATTTAAATCTTATCTCAGAGACTAATAAGTATCCCTCCAGCCTATTGCCATGAGGCCTAACATTGGGTTATTGGCCCATTAATGTTGATGGGCTTTGCTCAACAGGCCCAAATGTAATCTTTCAGGCCAACTGACCAAGTCTTTTCACATATTTCTTTTCATTTTTGTGTTTTTGTTTATTTTGTACTCCCTCCTCCCACCATAAATGTTCATTATTGACATTTCAATATATTTTTAAAATTTTTGTATTGCCATTTTTGCCTTTAAACATAAAGTAAAGCTTTACTTTTTTGTGGGATCCATTACCTTTTAAAAATTAATAAAGATGGATAATTTGGGAAAGTATAGAAGTATATTGTATTCGAATACGAAATTGGATAATTAATTTGAGACAAATAAAATTACAAAAGTGAAGAACTAATATAAGATGGATAGAGGATAAAACTTTCAAATTCACAACCTTCTTTGAAAATTAAGTTACATAAAATTTTCAAAAGTACTAAAGTTTATGATCTCATGTCACGGTACCCACTATTCACAATACATTTATATAGTTGGTTCGATTTGTAATACTTTTTTTTTTAAAGGGGTCAACACATTTATATAACACATTTAAAGTCGATTTTATTGAAATAAGATACACCATTGCCAAATAATATATAGAGAGTATATATGTGATGTCCCATGTCACCCGGGTAGAGGTCTTGAGATGTGCTTATATGTGCAGTGTTGTCTTCAATTGGTATGAGGCCTTTTGGGCAGGAGCCCAAGAGCAAAACCGTGCAAGTTAGGCCCAGAGCAAACAATATCATGCCAAGTATTGGAACGGAGTGTTACAATTGGTATCAGAACCAGAACCCGAACGGAATCAAATGTTATTTCCAATTGGTATAAAGCATTTTGGGCCAGAGCGGACAATAGGTGTTACAATATACAAGCAAAGCAAATGCTTAATGTATATGATATATCCAATTGAAGACTGATCTGCATACATATATACATATATATATATACACACACACACATAGCTTTATTCAACATTTCTGATTAAATTAGTATCTTCTGCAACGGAATTGACTGACCTGGTCAGTCATATCAAAATTACTAGATTCCAATCCAATGAAGAGCTCTGGTACTACACTTCTACAACACCGCAGTGATTATTAGTTACTACTTACTAGTTGGCACAGACAATGTACTATGGTCTTGTCCCATTGAGATTGAATTGTTTGAGTGTACTTAGATTATTGAATTGTTTCCACCTACTTCAAAGGATCATAATGAATAGGCACTTTTTGCATTTACATATGGCAATCGGGGTTAGTACATTTCGTTATGGCATCAATATTTATCGTGTAATGTTATCTAATGTCTGTATACATTTTGTTGTTTTATTGAATATTATTTATCGAATCAGAAGGTGATTGGGCGTATATCAATCTCACATATTAATCAAAATTGAGTCGAATTTCAAACATCTGACTCATTAGAGTTGGTATTGGAACCAAATTTAATTATTGATTCGGTATCACACTAAACACCCACTTGAGTGTGTCCCATCTAGAAAGAGTTCGAGATCAAAGTCAAGTAGACAAGGTAGTCTGATCACAACGAAAGAATTGCACAAATTCTGATTAGAGAGAATGTCATATGCAAGGACAGGCCAGAAATATTTTTCATTGGGGCAATCCATGATATTAGGGGTAATAAGCCTAATTTTTTCAAAATTAAATGAGGACAAATCTCAAATTTTGCCTATATTTTCTTCAAAATACTTAAATTATTATTAAAAAAAACCAAAAAATATATTTTTGAATGGGGGCAACTGCCCCCATTGGAGCCTTAATGGCTCCGTGCCTGGTCATATGGCCTTGTCCCTCATCAAATTCGAATGAAAAAGTAATTGGGTATAAATTGTTGGATGCTAACTAGACCAATAATTTAAGATAATTGGTCGAACCGCTAATCATCTATTAGAGATAATGTGTATGATGATATATTTTAAAAAAAAAAAAAAATGACGGGATATCATAGATTGAAAAAATATTTAAACAAGATTTTCACATGTACCTTATATACAGGCCCGACCCGGCCCTAAGGGTAGGTGACCTAAGTGGTCTCGCCTAGGGCCTATCTGGGGGGCCAATTTTATTTTTTTTGAAAAAAAAATTAATACTTCTATAATCTTTACAAAAATATAATTAGTTTCTTAGTTTAATTCAAGGGCTTCATTTTTTTTAATAAAAATTATTTTACTATAGATCCAAAAAAAAAAAACTAATTTGTTTAACAGCCCAATTCGTATTAAATCCATATCTAATTTAACACTTTTTGGCCCCCAAAATTTTATATTATAGTTACTATCACTATAGACTAAAAGAAAAAAAATATATCTCAAGGTTTTTAATTTAATGAAACTAAAATCTAATACAAATTAAATCATTATTCTTATTTGAGCTAGACGATTCTTTTCGCACTCATACAATGTTTAACGACTATACTTAACGCTCTCAAAACTGCATTACTCATATAATGATAATAATTTTTCACACAACTATATTTAGATGGAGGTTATTTTTAATTTTTTAATATTAATATATTTAATGTATTTTTAATAAAAAAAAATTAATTTTTTAATATTAATATATTTAATGTATTTTTAATAAAAAAAAATTAATTTTTTAAGTGTGTAAAGCCTTACCTATAAAAGGCCTCAAATTTTTTCTCGACTTGGGCCTCCACTTATTTTTGAAATTTCAGAGTCGGCCCTGCTTATATACTTTGTATTTTTTTATAAAAAAAAATGAAACAACTTAATCTATTTCAAGTAATGATATTAAGATGTATTTCTTGTGAGAGAGTTACGAGATTTTTGTATGTAATTATTGGAGTGAGATTGTGTTTGGTAATATGTTTGTTTTTTTATTTTATATATATATATATATATATATAAAGACCGAATAAAAGACTTATATGACAAGTAGCTTATTATGAAAAGCTCATGAGCCATGACTCTTATATAATAAGAGAAATTTCTTGAAATAATATTCATTTTTTATTTATTTACAAATCAATTATTAGCATTCGAAATAAGGATAAGCCGGTTCAAATAAGTATGCAAGCCACAAAGTATTATGTGAAACAAAATACAAATTTATTGATCTACTTATGGCATGTACATGAATCTAAATACAGTCAATGAGGTAACATTGATTGTCATAAGCATTTAAAGGTATTAATTTATATTCATTTACAAGGCTACACATATATAATTTTTAACAAATGTTGACATAAAAATGACACAAAATTTAAATTAGACTTGTATATTAGTTGGATTCTCTAGCTTGGGCTGGGTTATTTCCATTTTGTTTGGGCTTCAGTGTTGATCTTTGGGCGATCCAAAAGCCATTACCCTTTATGGACTTAGATTTATAGTATACGTACATTTTAACCTAATAAGTAATAACTTCTTAAACATAATCCCTTGTCTGAAGTCGTAGCGGGCCCAAGCATGATTAACCCATAATTGTCATAATTTTGATTCTAAATGGTAAAATTTTACGATTCTGCTACGATTTTATGATTTTACAATGATTCTACTACGTTAAAATAATAGTCGGATGGTTAAGCCATCAATATGAAATGTCCAAAAACTTAATGATTTAGTCTAATATCCTAATATATTACCTAAATTTATTAGAATATATTTAAAGGCGCAATATGATTTAGACTTTTAAATTAAATATTAAATATTAAATATTTTAAAAAAATTAATACGTTTAGGTATTTACTTACAATTTTACGATTCCGATTCTACGGACCCCAAAATGATTCTACCTAAACTCCCGATTATGATTGTCGGATTAACCCACTTTCGGCCCAACGCACTATGATTAATGAATGGACCTCCTAAGTCCTAAGTGCTTTAGTCTTAATTATTCATGAAAATAGAGACAAATTACAGGTAAACTAGGATTCTAACTGAAAAAAATTAAAGGAAAAAAAGATTGGAATTAATTATTCATTTGATAATAGAGACAAAATACAGGTAAATTAGAATTTTAAGTCATAAAATATGAAAATAGAAACAAAATTGAGGTAAACTAAGATTTGGGGTTAATTATACTAACATTCCCTAAGGTTTAGAGAAATTACACCTAAATGCAATATTTTGGCATATGATTCAATCGCCCCGAAGTTTGAAAAACTTAACAAACACCCTCTAATGACCCAATACCCCATCTCACACACAATGAAAAATCATTTATTCCCTTTGACTTTTCTTTTCAGCTTCACTAGCTATAAGTTGTCTTTTTTACCCTTATCTCTCACTTTGATGAATTAAAATAATCCTTTCATAAAAACTAAATTAAATTAAAATTCTTAATTTTTCAATCTTTATTGGATCATATTTTAGCACTCAAATTCAATCAAATAAAAATCTCAATATGAAAATACATCAATTTCATCATGCAACAAAAAAAAAAGAAAAATAAAATACACATATATAAATTACGTCAATTACATGTAAGTAACAAAAGTCCTCAATCTGATAATATTTACTTGTGTCAAATTTCAATAATTTGTGTAAATTAAACAAAAACTCTCAAACTGTCAAATCTAATTAGGTCAAATTTTATTAAGATAGTATATTACTGTGTAATAAAATTAAAATTCAATGTAAAATAAGTATATAGAGGCAATTTTATTTATTATTTTAATTTAACAAAAATTCATAACTCGTCAACTCTAATTAGATGTGAATTTACCTAGGCGATTAAGGAAAATAGTCCAAAGGGGGGTGAATAGGTTTTTTATGAATTTATTGACAAATTAAAAATAATTGCGGAAAAGTCAATTTTAATCAAATTCTCTAACAAGATAAATCATGAAAACATTAATCTAAGTGCGTAAAATAAAGCGATAGAGACACACGATATTTTTACGTGAAAAACCTTGAAAAACGCTCCAAGTAAAAACCACGGATACGCCCGGATATCGATGCACTATGAATCAAGAAGTACACATACTCTATCAAGTTTTAGACTTACAAATCACTTATGATCTGCCTTTGTCCACTCAACGTCTGATAAACTTGAATCACTCGTGCTCCACGAAGCTCTCGCTCCGCTTCGTACTCTGACGGCTCCACTTCTCAACGGATCAATGAACCACGAAGCCTCCTGTTTCGATCTCCGCATTCAGACAGCTCCGTTTCTCAACGAATCAATCCAATCACATTGCAATAGGTGGTGTGATGTTTTTTTAGTAACAGATCATCCAATTGTGCATAAAGATCTTCGATATAGAAGCACAATTGGATAATCACCAAAAACTAGAGAAACCCTTGATATAGAGTGATCAATCGATCTTTTTTTCTCTCTCTGCAGACGGATCTAATCTATCAAAGTATTGCAAAGATCTAACAAAAGTCACCCCAAAATTCTGTAGAGACTCCTCTTATTTATAGAGAGGGAATCTTAAATTGAGTTAAAATTGTATCCTTTTTGGACTAGAATTCCTCCCTTATTTAACCATCTTGTAATTGAGAGTGAATCTGACTAATTTTGGTGTCTATACCCTTTATACACGTGATATGATATATTGGAGTATAACCCAAGTTGATAGAAGTTGAAACGGATCAGAACTTGCAATTTCAGCTAATTAAACATGATTTTCAAACGTAGATCATACGTAGCCCAAAAATAACAAGCGTAGGTCAAGCATAGTTTTAGCTATTTCTATTCACTTTTAGCTACTGTAAGCGTAGCAAAATTCATGGAAACTACTTTCCCCAACTTTTCTTCCATTTTAACCCCCTCGACTCCAATTCTCATAAGCATAATAAGATAAGTAAATATGATAATGGGTTAACTTCATTTACATCCCCTGAGGTTTGCTTTAACTTCAATCACAGCCCTCAGGTTTGAATATCTTTAATTACACCCCTCTGGATTGAGATTCTCATCATTTACACCCCCTAACCACTTTTTGGACTAAAATGCCCTTACCCAAACACCCACTATCCCTATTTCCAAACACCCATTATCCATATTCCTAAAAATATATATAAAATTCAAAAATAATATATAAAATTCGAAATATATATAATTTTAAAATAATATATAAAATTTGAAATATATATAAAATTCGAAAAATATATAAACTAAGAAAAATATATATAAAATTCAAAAAATATATATATAATTTGAAATATACATATATAATTCGAAAGATATATATATAATTCGAAATATATGTAAAATTCAAAAATTATATATAAAATTCGAGAAATATATATAAAATTCTAAAAATATATATATAATTCAAAAATAATATATAAAATTCAAAAAATATATATATAATTTGAAATATATATAAACAAATTCAAAAATAATATATAAAATCTGAAAATTATATATAAAATTCGAAAAAAATATATAAATATTGAAATTTTTAAATAAAATTTGATATATATATAATTCGAAAAAAATATATATAATTTGAAAATTTTAAATAAAATTCAAAAAATATATATAAAATTCTAAAAAATATATAAAATTCGAAATATATATATATATAATTCGAAAAATATATATATAATTCGAAATATATATAAAATTCGATAATAATATATAAATTTTGAAATATATATATATATATAATTTTAAAATAATATATAAAATTAGAAATATATATATAGATAATTTGAAAATAATATATAAAATTCAAAAAATATATAAAATTTTTGAAAACAATATATAAAATTCAAAAAATATATAAAAAATTTGAAATATATATATAATTATTTTCAAAAAAATAAATGATGAGAGTATACAAGAGTCAATAGAGAAAGGAAGTGTGTACATGTGAGTTTTCCCGGCCCATGTAAAAGCCCCGTCCCGACCGGAACGATCCGAAAAAGCCCGAGATGATGATCCGGTTATTGTTTCAACGTCATAACCCGACCAACTCGTCAACCTTGTGATCCGTCCCGAGATTTGACTACCAGGCCTATCCTGTGGCCCGACCCGAAGAGCATTCCAGAAGATTCTAGAAGAGACTTGTAACTCAAGATAATGGTATAGTATAGGGACAAAATAGCTGACGTGTAAAGTACAAACAAAATTACAAAGTAGAAAATATTGCCCTAATGGGCCAAAGGCCCATAGGAAAAATGTATATAATCCAATGAAGAGCAATGAGAAGGGATCTTTTTGTGTTGTGCAAATATTGTATCTACATAATGGCGCCGTCTGTGGGAAATTAGGTCATTTTGCCGAACATCTTCCTACCTCAAAAAGCTGAGCAAAACCCAAATACCACCACCAGACCTTAAAAATCATCTTCTCCATCCAAATCCGACCATGCCGATAACGAGATCCCAGTCAGAGATACAGATCCCCGGTGATAGACAACCCAGTGCCCCACCAATGATTGAGCACCTCCTATAGCAGCTCGTCGAAGCGGAGAAGCGAAGTCAGGCCGCCGAAGCAAGAAGCCTGGTAGCGGAGAGAAGAAGCGATGAGCTCTTGATAAGATTGAATCAGGCGACTACCCTTCCAGTAGTTCCCGATCAGTCACAAATCCAAGAACAAGCCGAACCACAAGAGGAGCACGATGAAACCTCTCACCGACCAGGTGAAACCCCGATAGCAGGCGAAGTTCTCGTCACCGACAAGCCCTTGACATCGCAAAAACTTCAACAGATAATGGCGGAGTTTCAAAAGAAGGTCATGAAGGATCTGAGGACCCGATCTACCGATGGCCAGGCCCTCCAGGCCTCTGCCGATTCGGTTCAGTCACCATTCACTTTAGAAATCACCCGGGAACCCTTCCCCAAGAAGTTCGTCATGCCTAGATTCACTCCCTACGATGGAACGAAGGATCCCGAGGAACATATTTACCAGATCCACCAAAAAATGACCATGTATGGCGAGAACGAGGCCTTATTGTGCAAATTATTCCCGACCAGTCTCGTCGACGCGCCACTCCTCTGGTTCAGGAAATAGCCGCCGAGATCCATTGGCAGCTGGCAGCAACTGTCCGACCTCTTCGTGGCCCAGTATTTCGGGAACAAGAGGCAAAAGAAGACCATCTCGAGTCTCTTTACCATGACTCAGGAAAAAGGCGAGTCCCTCAAGAGTTTCCTGTCCAGATTCAACGTCAAGTCGTCTTCCATCGACAACTGCGACCATCACTCAGCCGTGGAAGCCTTCAGGATGGCACTGATTCCGGGGACCAAGTTCCATCAGTCACTTGTGAAACGACCACCCTCGGGAATCAGAGAACTCAACTCTAGAGCTCAGGGTCACCTAAGGATCGAAGAGGATGAGGCAACCCGACAGAAGAAAGCGGCGTTGATCAATGTGGAAATTAGGTCGAAGGATAAGGTTTCGGATACATCCCGACAGCTGATTAATCGCAAGCGCTCAAATCCCCCGATCCCCGCTTCATTTCAATTTCCTCCACAGCCCGAGAGACGTGCCAGGTTCGAGGAGAAGATCACCCCATTGAAAGTGACCCTTGCCAAGCTTTTCCAGGAAAACAAGGCCAGAGGAATCTTCCAGACTCCTCCCCCAATTAGACAGCCCCTCGACCAGAGGGATAGATCAAAGCACTGCGCCCTCCATAGTGATTTCAGCCATACAACGAATGATAGCAGGAATCTGAGGTGCCAAGTCGAGACAATGATAGCCCGAGGAGAACTAAAGGATTATGTTCAGAGGGATGGTCCAAAAGCCCATCAACCCGCACAGAACAACCAACGGAATCAAGCCCCGACTCACCCAGTCAGAATCATCAATATAATCCATGGAGGCCCCGGCCCATGAGGCGTCGAGGGGTCGATACGATCATAAATAAGAAAGGCACATCATATCAGCTGGATAGCCGGGATAAACGAGGTCCACCACCGAACTGGGCAGTCTCAGATACTTTTCTCTCAAGATGACCTCCGAGACATTCAGGTCCCATACGATGATCCATTGGTCATCACTCTGATGGTCTCGGGATGCCTTGTCCGGAGAGTCATGGTTGATCCAGGAAGCAGTGCCAATATCATGACTAAGTGGGCTTTCGATAAATTGGAGATCGACCCGGGGGACATTTTGACTTCCCGGAATCCAATTGTCGGGTTTGACGGAAAGCAAGTCGAACCCCTCGGGGAGATCAGCAGCCCAGAGAACTCTGTCCGAGACCTTTGTAGTGGTGGACGTGAAGCCCTCTTATAATCTGCTTATGGGAATAGGATGGATTCACAGGATGCAAGGCGTACCATCAACTTACCATCAAATGATAAGGTGCGTCGGGCCAAATGGTTACGACATCATTGATATCAAAGGGGATCAGGTAGCGGTCAAGCAATGTTACGCCATCACTGTTAAAGGAATGAAGGATAAGCCCAATCGAAAGAGGTCCCGAGAAGAGGATCAGGATCTCGAACCACAACCCAAATAGAAACTACAGGATGGGGAGTCGGGTCCCCCGATCGTTGCGGAACCTCTGCAGCCGATATCCGTTATGCCCGACCAACCCGACAAGGTCACCTACGCAGGTACAAGCCTCACCACAAGTGAATTAAATGAACTGACAATATTCTTACAAGATAATCATGATGTCTTCGCGTGGGAACATACTGATATGCCCGGCATCGACCCCTCCATAGCCCGACACACATTACATGTTGATCCAAACATAAGACATGTCCGATAAAAACAGAGGCGAATGGGAAGCCGAAGGAACCAGATCATAGCTGACGAGGTGTCAAAATTACTGGAAGCCGGGTTCATCAGGGAAGTTCAGTATCCCGAGTGGTTAGCCAACGTGGTGGTTGTACAAAAAAAGAACGGGAAGTGGCGAGTCTGCGTCGACTTCACCGACTTAAACAAAGCCTACCTGAAAGACAGTTTTCCCTTACCCAAAATAGACCAAATGGTCAATGCTACCGCGGGCTACGAGAGGCTAACTTTCCTGGATGCCTACTCGGGATACAACCAGATCCCAATGGACCCGGCCGATGAGGAAAAGACCTCCTTCATTACCGAGACAGGTACTTATTGCTTTAAAGTTATGCCTTTCGAACTGAAAAATGCAGGAGTCACATTTCAGAGACTGGTGAACAGGATATTTAAAGGGATGATGGGCACAGTGGTCGAGGCCTACATTGATGATACAGTAGTCAAAAGCAGAAAGAGAACTGACCACTTGGAGCATCTCCGAAAAGTGTTCGACACCCTGAGGAAACATGGAATGAAACTCAATCCAGCCAAATGCTCCTTCGAAGTGTCTTCAGGTCAGTTCCTTGGGCACATTGTCAATCGGTCAGGCATATAAGTCAGCCCGACCCAGGTGAAGGCTCTGCTCGAAACAAAAGAGCCAACCACTCACAAAGAAGTCCAGATTCTAACCGGAAGAGTTGTAGCTTTAAGCAGATTCATCACAAGACTGGCCGATAGATGCCGACCCATTTTTCAGGCGATCAAAGCAAAGAAGGGAGAGGTATGGGGGCCCGAACAAACCAAAGCTCTATCCCGATTGAAAGAGTACATGCTCAAACCTCCCATTCTTGCAACGCTCGAGCCCGATGATGTCCTACTCTTGTATCTAGCAGTATCATCAATGTCAACAAGTGATGTGTTCATCAAAGAGGACGGGAACCTCTAGATGCCCATTTTTTATACAAGTAAGGCGTTAGCCGATCCCGAGACCCGGTACAGCAAACAAGAAAAACTAGTTCTATCCCTGATCAATGCCAAACGGCGTCTCAGGCATTACTTTGAAGCTCACCAGATCATTGTCCCCACTACCACTCTTATCCGTGTGCTTATGGCGAAGCCCGATTTCTCCGGTAGGATCTCCAAATGGGCCATTGAGCTGGGCATTTATGATATAACCTACATTCCCAAAATCTTGATCAAGGGGCAAGTCATTGCCGATTTCCTATTAGAAGGAGAAACCGAGGAAGCCGATCAACCCATCGAGTTAGAAACTTGGAAATTATTCGTAGACGACTCGGTGAGCGCCAATGGAGCGGGCGTCAGGCTGGAAATCCATACTCCCGACGGGACTAAATTATAGGCCTCGGTGCAATTACAATTCTCAGCCAGTAATAACAAGACAGAGTACGAAGCAATCATATCGGGCCTGAGATTGACCAGGAGCCTGCAAATACAATCCCATTCCGTATACAGTGACTCCCAGCTGATAGTCAGACAAATAACCGGAGAGTACGAAACCAGGGACCCCAAAATGGAATCTTACAGAACGTTAGTACTCAAGGAGTCCGAAGGCTTTCAAAAGTTAACATTCAGCCAAATCCCTCGGGAAGAGAACACCTCTGTTGATCACTTAGCTAATCAGGCATCTGCAGCCGGTGAGGATATGGCCCGAGTAGTACTGACCAACTTCATCACTACGCCGAGCATTCAAGAGCCCGATAAACTGATATGTCTAGTTCCCTGAGAACCGAGCTGGATGGATCCCATAATCGACTACCTCAGTGTCGGGACGTTACCCACTGATAAGGCAGAGGCAAGGAAAATCATAATGAAGTCAACAAGGTACTCGATCATCCAGGGACAGCTCTACAAAAGATCTTTCTTGGATCCATATCTGAGGTGTGTAACTCCTTCCGAGGCAGAGACAGTAATGCAAGAGATACACGCTGGAGCATGTGGAAACCACTCGGGAGCCCGGTCTCTTGCCCACAAAATCCTATCCCAGGGTTACTTTTGGCCCTACTTGTCCCGGGATGCAGAGGAGTATGTGCGTAAGTGCAAAGCTTGTCAGATGCACGACAACGCTATACTGCAACCACCAGAATTCTTGAACCCGACAATCGTTCCACATCCTTTTGCCCGATGGGGAATGGACATAGTCGGAGCACTCCCAAAAGCCATCAGGTCAAATACCCATGTACTCCTGACCACCGACTATTTCACCAAATGGCTTGAAGCCGAGACCTATCCTTCTATAAAGGGCATCCACGTAGTCAAGTTCATATGGAATCACATCATTTGCAGGTTTGGGGTGCCTCGGACCATCATGATGGACAACAACACAAATTTAGACTGTGAACCGGTCAGGTCGTTTCTGGCCGAGCATGGAATCAATCAGAATACCTCCTCGGTAAGGTACCCGCAAGCCAATGGGCAAGTAGAAAGGACCAATCGTTCCATCTTCAACACCTTGGAAAAAAAACTTGAGAAGGCCAAAGGAACATGGTTGGACAAGTTACCAGAGGTACTGTGGTCATATAGAACCACTCCCTGACAACCAACCGGTGAGACACCCTTCGCCATGGCATATGGGACGGAGGTCGTAATCCCGACGGAATATGTCGTCCCGACATTGAGGTCAGTGGCCTGGGACGAGAGAACAAATAGCCAGCGCTTGGCTCACGAGCTCGACCTACTGGAAGAGAGGAGAGAAACTGTCGGGATAAGACTAGCAGCTTACCAACAGCAGGTCAGAAATCACTTCAATAAAAGGGTGAAAAGAGGAGGATTCCAAGTCGGGGACATGGTCCATAGACGAAAGATTAGACATGTAGGCAAGCTCCAAGAGCCATGGGAAGGACCCTACACCGTCACTGAAGTGATAGGGCGCGGGGCTTAAAGACTACTCAGGAACTCTGATGACAGAAAGGAGCCCAACACACATAATCATCCCGACTTAAGAGATACTATCCCTAGAAATACTTTGGTTTAACCACTGTAAAGAAAGGCCACTAGAGCCCAGAAGATTGCAATAGAAGCCCCCTTTCTCATCTCGGCGAGTATCGAAATCAACATGATAACATCAGTTTGAAAACCTAAGTGTTGCATCGTCTCCATGGGCCCAAAGTGCCCGAGAGATCTTCACAGACCCACCAGTGGTCGGGTTTTACAAAATATCAGTTTGAAAACCTAAGTGCTGCATTATCTCCATGGGCCCAAAGTGCCCGAGAGATCTTCACAGACCCACCAGTGGTCAGGTTTTACAAAATATCAATTTGAAAACCTAAGTGTTGCATCCTCTCCATGGGCCCAAAGTGCCCGAGGGATCTTCACAGACCCACCAGTGGTTGAGTTTTACAAGATAACAGTTTCAAAAACTAAGTGGGGAATTGTCCCCGTAGGCCCAAAAGTGCCCGAGAGATAACCACACGCCCGACGGCCATCGTTCTTTATGGTTGGTCCCAATTCAAAATCCAGACTGTTATTATTATTCTTACCAAGTCACAATTCAAAGTCTCGATTTTTATTATCATACCAAAAAGAAATAAGTATGGATCACACAGTTCCCCAACAAAATATTAATAAATAAATTTATTTATATTAAGGGCCCCGATGCCCAAGGCTGATACAATGAAGCGGCATTCAGTTGTTACAAACACAAGATAAAATAAAAAGCGGGGGAAGGGGCAAAAAAGCTAAAGAAAGAGCCATATTCCACCACGGGAGGATCACCATTACCACCTGAGCCTTTGGTCCCGAGGGACTATCCTTCTGTGGCTTCAAGCTCATCCATGCTAAAACGAGAAGGCGAAGCGAGCAAATCGTCCTGAAGGAATTCACCAAAGACCAGGTCTTCGGGTTCAGGCTCAGGATCATCATACGGAGGCCCGACTCCTATGTTGCGGTCAAGATCCTCAATAGTCAGGATCTCCCTTCGGGCCTTTGAAGCTCCAATATGCATTCCCTTCAACCTTGCTCATAACGGTATTTACAGGTCAGCTCGAGGTGAGAGATCATCTGGTTACCACCCTTGTGGCACATCTCTACCCAAGATCTCTCCACGCCTAAGGCGTTCTCGACCTCGACCTTCTCCTCAAGCAACTGCCACCCCGAAGTCTTTAACTTCTCTATTTCTTTGGTTAGGGCCTACACTTGGAGAGTTAAAGATTCCCTAGCCTGGGCCTCCCGATTAGCCACCTACTTAGCCTCCCGAGCTTTGCCCTCAAGTTCTGAGATCGTTGTCGTGGCATCTGCGAGCTTTTCCTCAACTAAAACAACCCTATATGTCAGGGACTGAATCTTGTCATTAGACTTCTTGACCTGCTCTAGAGCCTTGGCACACCCAACTTTGTGGACCTGAACGTCCCGATTCAGGGCATTTATGACCCGGGCATCATCCTCAAGCTTGCAGTTGTACGTCTGAGTAGCATGAAGCATCTGAAAGGAGAAGTGTTAACACAAGAAAATAAATGGAAAAATAAAACTAAGTATAAAAAAGTATGTTACCCTCATTGCAAGCTCGGGCCCATTCAAGGCTAAGCTCATCCTGTCGTACCGACCCATCGCCAACCTATCGGCTGGGGTCCTTACCCCCAGGGCCATCTCCCGCAAGGCTTCTGAGTTCCCGATAGACTGATCCCCCACAGACAGATATGGGTGGCCCTTCCTAGTGTCCAGCTTAAACTAGGGCCCATGGGGAACCTCTTTTCCACTTTCAGCAGCTTTTTCGATCTCCCTATTATCTTGCTTCCTAATCATATGTGAGATAGCAGTACGCAACTTGGTAGGTCGGGATGAACACTGGCCCTCTTCATCAGACTCTAACTCCCGAGCATCCGACGTCGAGGCGGGAACCTCCAGTGCCATACCGAGGCTAGAACCGGGCTTGACAACAAGATTAGCCTGAGACGGATTCCGATCCAAGCCTACAGAGCTCGGGACCAGAGCAAGATCGTCCCCGACCTCGACCGCCCCAGATGCAGCCGTGTGCGGGTCATGAGAAGGCGGAGGCGGGGGCATGATCGGAGGATGCTCTACCGGAGGAGGAGGAGGGGCGTGGTGGCTCGGGCTCCAGTCGATCCCGTTGACGAACTGATTGCAGGGTTCTCAGGGACTGATGGAACATCCACCCCACAAATGAATGATGTGGAGCCAGTGTCGGCCCTCTTAGCCTTCTTGATTGAAAGCTTGGGTATGGTAACCACTTTCCTTTCTTGTTGGCCCCCCAATATATTTCTCTTGAGTTTTTTGGTTGCTGATAACTTGGACTTCAATCTCTTCAATCCAGACATAATCGCAGCAGAACTCGAGGCAATCGCCGGAGCAGACGCTCCCGATGCAAGCTCCTGCAATACAGATCCAGTCAGGCAATTATGGCTATCCCTTAAATCCTGACTCCATACTCTGGCTTACACCAGTTCAAATTGGGATCTTATATACCCGACCTCCCTTTTCTCCTGAGGAGCCTGAATGAAACCCATCACCAGCATACCCAATTTATCATTGCACAGATCGCAATGGCATGAGGCTCGGGTATGAAAACTTTTAAACTCGGGAAGTCGGGTCGGTTGGAAAACATGGTTGACAGGTATGTTTATGGCGTTGGGATGCTTCCACTAACCACTCACTACTATCATCATTTCTTTCCATCCCTTATTGGAGGTCGGGACGTTGTCACACAATTTTCTCTTAACATACGAGATTAGGTTGTACCGACCCCTATTATCCTTTTGCTCCTGAAGTTTGTACGATAATGGAAGCTCGGCCAAACCTAAGTCTAGGTTCATTTCTTTGTTGATCAATAGGATCATGGCCAGGATCCTATAAAAAATAGGACCTACTTGAAGGGGGGCCAGACCCAAAGTCGTCAGTGCTAAGAGGAAGAAAGGATGAATTGGAAACTTTAGTATGGCAAGGTGAAACGAGGAGAGCAATATATCCCCGTCCTTCAGCCCCTCACCAATCCTAAAGTCCTTGTCCCGAGGATAATGCCTAACCTTCATCCCTTCGGGAATCCCGAGGCTCCTAAGTTCTGGTGGACTAGACCTAATGACTCGGGTAATCTCTACGGATGGGGTGCTCACTGAGGCTTCGGGATCGGTAATGGTCAAATCAGTATCTGTCAGTTGCAAGTCACTAACCGACCTAGTGTCATCACTCTCCGACATATTTGATGAAAGGTAGAAAATTGAGAAGAATAACTTACAAAAAGGTAAAGAAGATATCGGCAGTTTCCCTTATGTTTTTCTCCGGTGAATGATTTGCAGAAACCGGCAGTTCTACCAACAGTCAAAGATGGGTGCGTCCGGTCAAACATTTCGCAGCAGGGCTCAAAACATTCCGCACAGTGAAATATTCACCCACGATCACTAGGATTTGCATAAATTGGTGAGACAAACTGGGGACTAGGCGGATTTGAGAATGGATTTGAATTTGCACAGAATGCTTGAGGATATGGTTGAGAGAAAGTGATGAAGATGAAGGAGAAACGGGCCAAAAACAGTGCAAGTGTGGCGTATATGAATGATATACAGGTTATATAGGCATGACGTTTCAGCTACCCGGGTCAAGGCACCGGACCGACATGACCCGACCCATTTCACGCATACCTATGCCATCCCAGCCACAAGTTCAAAATTGCAATGATAGCGACATCCGCAACATTTAAAGCATCTCCGCGTCATCAGGCACGCGTCCCGCGCACTAACCTCGAAGGCTTTTTTGATGGGCCTTAAGATTCTTTCATCTAATGGGCCTATTTAAAAGAAGGCCCATGAGCTAAAAGAGGGTCTGTGTACATATGAGTTTTCCCGGCCCATGTAAAAGCCCCGTCCCGACCGGATCGATCCGAAAAAGCCCGAGATGATGATCCGGTTATTGTTTCAACGTCATAACCCGACTGACTCGTCAGCCTTGTGATCCGTTCCGAGATTCGACTACCAGGCTTATCCTGTGGCCCAACCCGAAGAGCATTCCAGAAGATTCTAGAAGAGACTTGTAACTCAAGATAATGGTATAATATAGGGACAAAATAGCTGACGTGTAAAGTACAGACAAAATTACAAAGTAGAAAATATTGCCCTAATGGGCCAAAGGCCCATAGGAAAAATGTATATAATCCAATGAAGAGCAATGAGAAGGGATCTTTTTTGTGTTGTGCAAATATTGTATCTACAAAGTATGAGGCTACAACACTTAAGTTTCAATCAATGGTGTTAGGTGCACATATAAACCATGGAGGCTTTGATTCTTTGAAGGCAAATGATGCAGTTGTCCATCATTTATCTTTATTTCAATATAACACCAAGCAAGCACATAAGATATATTGGCAATCTAAGTGGTCTAGATTGAACTTCTCAAGTGGCACCATCATGTGCTTCCCCGTGATCCCCATGATGGCTTGGAAAAATTAAATATATATATATAATTATTTTTGAAAAATAAAAAATTTATATAATTTTATATATATTTTTTGAATTTTATATATTTTTCGAATTTTATATATTGTTTTCGAATTATATTTATATATTTTTAATTATATATATATATATATATATATTTGAATTATATATATATAATTCGAATTTTATATTTGTTTTCAAATTTTAAATATTATTTTTGAATTTAATATATTATTTTTGAATTTTTTATATATTTTTCGAATTTTATATATTATTTTCGAATTTTATATATATTGTTTAGAATTTTATATATATATTTAAAAATTTATATATTATTTTTCGAATTTTATATACATTTCGAATTTTATATATATTTCAAATTTTATATATTTTTCAAATTTTATATATATTTTTCGAATTGTATATATTATTTTCGATTTTTATATATTATTTTCGAATTTTTTATATATTTTTTGAATTTTATACATATTTTTAGAATTTTATATATATTTCTCAATTTTTATATATTATTTTTGAATTTTATATATATTTCGAATTATATATATATTTTTTGAATTATATATATATATATTTAGAATTTTATATATATATTTTTAATTTTATATATTTTTTGAATTTTATATATATATTTAGGAATAGGGATAGTGGGTGTTTGGGTAAGGGCATTTTAGTCCAAAAAGTGGTTAGGGGGTGTAAATGATGAGAATCTCAATCCAGAGGGGTGTAATTGAATATATTCAAACATGAGGGGGTGTGATTGAAGTTAAAGCAAATCTTATGGGGTGTAAATGAAGTTAACCCTAGAGTAAAATATGACAAACCTTTGTACCCTTAGCCAAGCTCAACATGCTAAGAATTTTTAATTTTAAATTTTGCATGAATAATCCTAATAGTAGAAAAACATGATGCATGCATAATAATAATAATAAAAAAGTAATAATAATGCAAATAAAAAATGCATGATAATGTATCAATTTTAGGATAAAAGATAATGCAAGATATTCCTAGAATGATACATATGAAACCATCTATTCTAATGATAACATACCACTAGATTTTCTAAAATGCACATATTTTTTAAAATCTAATGGTTTTGTAGAGATGTCTGTCGACTGAGAATCTACAGATATATACTCAAGACCTTTATCAAAACTAGAGTCACACGTTCTACGTGCAGTATGAGCAACCAAACAATGTAGTTCACATTTCCTAACCCACACTTGTTTAATTTTTGATACTCTATTTGCTAGCCTAGACAACCTCTTCACCTTTTCACTCAACACCCGAATTTGATTTTCAAAATTGGGTCCTTTTTGAGTTCTCTGTTTCCACTCTGATTTCAAAGTTTCTTCTCTTAACTTTGAACACACGGGTCGAATGTGACATTTCACTCCACAGTGATGACATACTAGGATAAACCTTTGAAAACCATTGTTCGAACCCTTATGGTATTTAGAGGTAAAGGGATGCTTACTCTCAACTGGTTTTCTGATATAAGATTGAGCATTAAGATTCCTATCAGACTTACCTTGAGAAGAACTAGATGCTACTTGGGAGGTCCTAACAAAGGTTGTTTTGGAAACGATATTTGAATTCCTCGTTGTTCCATTGAATCCCAACCCCTTTATATTTCCTGCAAATTTTCCTACACTTAACATATGTTTAAGCTTAAGAGTTCTACTAGACCATTTAGAGATAGTTGAGTTAGCATCATTCAATTCATTTTCCAAACCCTCGATCCTTGTAGATTTCTCACTTAATTCCAATATTAGAGTGGTCAATACCTTATTGAGATCATCTACACTCTTCAAAGTCTGTTTCTTTTTTTTTCAGACTTAATCAATTCTTTATACCATTGAGCTTTTTGGGTTCGCATGAGATTTAAGGTCTGAGAACTATTGGTTAATTCATCTCTTATGGATTGTCTCTCCTTGTCAACACTATTAAATTTAACCATAAATTTCGAGAAGACTTTGCTAAGATGTGTGGACTTTTCATAAAGTTTTTTGTATGCATCTTCATACGACTCCCCACGATTTTCATTACCCTCAGAATCTTCATCCCCAGACATTGCCCAACTTGTATCATCTTCCTCAACCTCCTTATTCTGTGTTGTAAATGCGGTAAAATCCTTATATCCATCAGCCACGTCAGACTCAACAGAGTCACTAGCTGTTCCATCATCTGATCGATCACCCCAAGTAACAGCTAGACCTTTTATCATTTTCGAATTATTAGTGCACTCGGCAGCTATATGACCGAACTCTTGACACTCAAAACATTGAGGTTTCTTCTTTTTAGGGTCAATCTTGTCAATCCGATTTTGGACTTTTCTATTTTTAGAATCATATGATTTATCTCCAATTTTTTGTCCTTTAATCAATTATTGACCATAAGAAGATTTTAAAAACTTATGAAATTGCTTCATGATCATGTCAATCTGTCTTGGTCTACTCTCACCCTCCTCATCAGACTCACTAGGATCCTCCTTAGTGATTTTAAAAGATATGTTTTTATCTTTTGTGCCGTTAGACTTCTTAGAGGATTGAGCACACATCTCCATCTCATAAGACTTTAGATTTCTAGCCAACTCTTAAAGCTTAATTTCTTTAAGACTCATTATTTTCGAGATGACAATAACCTTATACTGAAAACGTTCAGGTAGAGACCTAAGAACCTTTTTCACTATGGTAGTCTCGGGAATGGGCTCTCCTAGATTGTGATGACTAGTTACTATGTCAGTTAATATAGCCTCAAAGTCACCAAAAAATTCATCCTCCTCCATCCTAAGCTGTTCAAATTGTGAATTTAGAATTTGGAGTTTCGACTGTTTAACTTTTAAAGTCCTTTCATGAGTTACTTGGAGAATATCCCAAGCTTCTTTGGCAATTTTGCATGTGGCAATTCTCTTAAAATCACTCGTGGTCACAGCGTTGTATAAAACATTTAAAGCTTGGGAATTCCAACTAGCACTGCTTGTCTTAGCAGGAGTCCACTCGTTTGACGGTTTCACTTTAGATTCATTAGTAGTATCGTCTTTCACAATGGGAGGTGAGTATCCCACCTCTATGGCAAGTCAAGCTCTCTCATCTAGAGATTTCAAAAAGACTCTCATCATCGTTTTCCAATAGGTGTAGTTCGAGCCATCAAACAAATGGGACCTAGATACGGACCCTCCTTCACGAGGTAAATTCATCGCCTAAGTTCAAAATCTAACCCTAGGTCGTTAGCTTAAGACGGGGCAGTCACGCTCTTATACCAATTGAAATTACCTATACGACTAAGGAAAATAGCCTATATGGGGGGTGAATAGGCCTTTTATGGATTTATTGACAAATTAAAAATAATTGCGGAAAAGTCAAGTTTAATACAATTCTCTAACAAGATAAATCATTCAAAAATTAATCTAAGTGCAGAAAATAAAGCGATAGAGACACACGATATTTTTACGTGGAAAACCTTGAAAAACGCTCAAAGTAAAAACCACGGATACGATCAGGTATCGATGTACTATGAATCAAAAAGTACACAGACTCTATGAAATTTTAGACTTACAAATCACTCATGATTTGCCTTTCTCCACTTAACGTTTGACATACTTGAATCACTTGTGTTCCACGAAGCTCTTGCTTCGCTCCGTACTCTAACGGCTCCGTTTCTTAACAGATCAATGAACCACGAAGCCTCCTGCTTTGATTTCCGCACTCAGACGACTTCGTTTCTCAACGGATCAATACAACCACGTTGCAATAGGTGGTGTGATGATTTTCAGCAACGGATCATCCAATTGTGCATAAAGATCTTCGATGTAGAAGCACAATTGGATAATCACCAAAAACTAGAGAAACCCTTGATATAGAATGATTAAATGATCTTTTTTTCTTTCTCTTTGCAGACGGATCTGATCCATCAAAGTATTGCAGAGATCTCACAAAAGCCACCCCAAAATTCTGTAAAAACTGCTCTTATTTATAGAGAGATGAATCATATATTGAGTTAAACTTGTATCCTTTTTGGACTAGAATTCGTCTATTATTTAATCCTCTTATATTTGGGAGTGAATCTGACCAATATTGGTGTATATATCCTTTATACATGTGTTAGGATATATTGGAGTGTAACCCAAGTTGATCGAAGTTGAAATGGATCAGAACTTGCAATTTCAGCCAAACACGATTTTCCTACACTTAAAGCGTAGAGGTTGTTATTACACTTCAAGCATAGGTCATGCGTAACCCAAAAACAACAAGCGTATGTTAAGCGTAGTTTTAGCTATTTCTAGCCACTTTTAGCTACTATAAACATAGCAAAATTAATGGAAACTACTTTTCCCAACTTTTCTTCCATTTTAATCCCCTCGACTCCATTGATATGTTTCTCGAAGTTTCGACTCCGAAATGCATTTTTCGCTCAAACTTGTTTCTTCTTCACTACTTTAAGCTTGATTTGAATTTTACGAAGCTTGTTAATGTTTTTGTTTGACCACTTTAATTTTCCTAAACCTACTCGACCTCACAATTCACTCAACATGGTTATTGTCTAGAACATGCCAACAATAAACAATACTACAAATGTTCTTACAAGATGATTTTTTTTAACCCTAATTGCAATAAAAAAAAAAAAATCAATTTCAAAATATTAGATAAGGTCAAATTTCAGTAAGTGAAATTAAATAAAAAAATTCAATCTATCAACCTTAGGTGAATAAAAAAATTAATTGTTCTTAAATAAAAATTCCAATATCACACAACCTTATTTGCGTTATTTTTATATAAATAAATAAAATTACATAAATAATTTTCAATAAAAAAATAATATATATGACAAAATTTCATGTATTAAGTGTAGCTATACAAGATCTTGACCTACCGACCTTAATCGAGTTAAATTTCTTTAATTAATTGTAAAAATCAAATCTTCAATTTGAAATATAATACAATACTTGAGAATGGTATTATGGACATTTAACACTCCCGATATTTTTTAGTTATTTTATTAATTTTATTTAAGGGTATTGTTGACATTTCATATTCTTTTGGAAACATCTTTATTGAGAGTGGTCTAAGTATTCACAAATATTAGGGAGTGTGAATGTAATTAACCGTATGATTTATAAATGCGTCCAAAATTCCACATGTACCCAAAATAAGCCTAGGAGCAACTAATGGTCCAATTTCCAGAAGACACGTGTACACCAAAACGTGTTTCACCCAATCTCGAGTAGGGTCGTGACGTGGACCCTACTATTACCAATCTTTTAGCACCTTTCTATTATTTACCTCTATATATATATATGTATATATATAGATAGATATATACACACAAACAATCATATATATATATATATATACACATAGAGGTTGTTAGCTGAGAAAAAAGAGACATAGCATTGGTTTCGTTTTCTTCGCCGGAAACGGAAAGAAAGCGAAAAACCGGCTAATTCTACCCCTATTCTTTTTCGACCGCCCGGATCTCCCTGTAACCATGGTAATTTTCATGACCCGTATATATATATATATATATATTATATAGGTGTAGTGATAAGTTTCACAAATATGTAATTGCTATTGTTTTTTCTGCAAAATGTTGGATGTGATTCTTTCTTTGTTGAATGAGATACTCATTACAAAAATATCAATTTGTATAATGCAATTGCTTTTATTGTATTAGAGATAGTTTGCATGTGATTTTGGAAGGTGGGTTCTGTTTTTTTTCCTCCATTCAATTTGCATTTGCTTCTGATAGTTGAATATGATAGTTATTTTTCGTAATGGGATTCAATAATATGCATAAATATTATGAATCGTGAGGATAATCTCAGTTTGTATATTATCAGATTCATTTGAAAGAAAATCACCAAAATGGGTTTTTTTTTTCTTTTTTCCAAGCAATGTTACCACCAATTTCCAATGATCAAATAATTTAGGGGAAGACTTGTGGAGAATGAACCTGGAGAAAAATCTACAAGTAAGGCACTATAATATATAATATTAGGGTGAATTTACCATTGTCGTGACATAACAAATCATATGAATTGTTTAGTACATCTCTTAATCTATTGGATAAATGTGAAAATCTCATTTCTTTGATCATCTTCCAAGAGCATTACTCTTTTTGGATTGAGTTAGTGTGGAGATGCTGAAAGTGGACCAGTGTTCTTAAAGACGAGTGTGGGATGAAACGTGTAGAATGCAAGATTTCTGCCATGTTTGGTGGAACTTCTGCTTCTTCTTTTACGCAGAAGAAAAGGAGAAACAGAAGTTGTTTTGAGAAACTGGTACCCCCAGCTTCTTCAAAACGCTATTTCAAGGTACAGAAGTTCTTCTAAAAATTTTGTCAAATACCGTTCAAAACCAAAAGCAGCGGTTATCTGTTGTCTGCCCATATGTGCTTTTGACTATATTTATGACTAATATGGAGTATAATTACTAGTAGTAATTAAATTTTTCTTGCGTGTCTTGTCTTGATTCCATTGGGGGCGCGCCTCCCTTTTCACCTAGGTTTCACAAGACCTATAGTGCCTTTGTGCTACTCGTGCGCCGTTGATAGTAGTTGGAACAACTAAATTTTGGGAATGTTAATATAGTGTAGGAGCTTATCAAAGGCCTGCGTGGCCTCATGGTATCTCCTCTCCTAAGTAGCGTTCGATTTTTTTGAAGAACATGGTGGGAAGTCTATGGCAATACACACACACACAGATATATATATATATATAAAGTGCAGGAGCTTCATCTTGATGAACTCATAGTCCTTGCCCGCAAGACAATGTGTAAGCTATATATATATATATATATATATATATATATAGTTTTCTATGTTGGCTTGTCGGGTTGTCATTTGTCGGGATCATGTAATTCTTCTTTGTTCTAGTAACCTCTCTTAAACTCATAGTCCTTGCCCGCAAGAAAATGTGTAAGCTATATATTTTTCATTTATTTTGGCGCGTCGGGTTGTCATTTGTCGGGATCATGTAATTCTTCTTTGTTCTAGTAATCTCTCTTAATATATTATGTTGCCCGTGGATTTATTGATCTCTAATCTTTTTTTGCCTAGTCATCTAAACTTGTGTAGTTCAAATCTTTCCTCCCTAGAGAACTTAAATTTGAACTTTTGCAGACAACATCAAGGCGTCTTGCTGATAGGAAGGTGCAGAGGTTCGAGAAGAACATCACCAAGAGAGGCGCTGTTCCTGAAACCACTACAAAAAAGGGAAGTGACTATCCTGTCGGCCCTATCCTGCTCGGGTTTTTTGTCTTCGTTGTCATTGGATCATGTAAGATTCTTCTCCTTATCAGTGCTATGCTTACAAATGATATATCCTTTGTTCACCTTGTGGTATCTCCATGTTATGTGAAACAAGCATGTCAATGTTTACGAAATCATTGTTTGTCAACATATTTGAATACCCAACTAATGTTTCGATCTTCAAACAATTTATGATGTTTTTGTGTAAAAAAACCATTTGGCTAAATATAATTAACACACTGTGTTATCTACTTTAGATTTTAGGAAAGACTGATAAATATATAGTTTTAAATTTTGATTTTCTTGGCAAGTACAACAATGAAAATGCTTATGTTAGGTTGTCAAAGTTTTAGGATGTATTATGAATTTTCTTTCTAATTTGCTGTTTATGGGTGGTCTATTCATAATGTGCAACCGAGGCTCCACCGTCATAGGTTTTGAGGGTGGTCAAACATACGCAACCTTACCTTGGTACATGGAGGTTATTTTCGATTCTGAATTCATGACCTCCATATCCTAATGGCTCGACCTTAATTACCCTTGTTGAGGCAAGGTCCACTTAGTTATGAATTCGTAAAAGTAATTTAGTTAAGTACGAAAATACCTGATTTGTAATTTGTTAAGCAAATAATCAATTAAACCACACCAAGTTTCAGGCTGCTTATTTTTTGCACAACAGAATTTTTGAGGAAACTTTTATATACCTATTATTCTTGGGTTTTACGTAGTAGACGAATATGAAGTATTAGAGAATTGTTTAGATCTCAATTAAACTTGTAATACTCATACTTCAAATAAAAACCTAATAAACTCTTTATGATTTTTCTACGTTTTCGGGATTTACCAATTGCGATTTTCGCCCATTTGTTGCAGCTCTATTTCAGATAATCAGGACAGCTACAGGTGGAGGCATGGCCTAAATGCAAACGGATGATATGATGTGGTTTTAGATGGGGGCACTTGTAGTGATATGCACTTCCTTTTGTTAGCCCACTGTTAGAAATGGAAAATGGTTAATCAAATTTGTGTAAACACTTGAAATATGAATAAAAACACACATTTCCAGTGTTAATCCTAGTGTGATATATGTTTTGCTTCTCTTTATATACTATGGTTTGCATTCATGATTGCATTTAATTATTTAAATTGGTAGAGCTTGAAACAATCCTTAGAACATCAGGTAGTGGATTCTTCTGATTAAGAAAATTAATTCTGAGCTGGTTGTTACTTGTTAAGCACTAGATTAAACTATCTAATCAGAGAACTAAGTGTATACCAACGAGGGATGGAGTGTTCTAAGACTATACCTGATTATAGTTGAATTTCATAAAATAAAATAAATAATAAATAATTTCTACCACTTCCCAATTCAGGGGAATGCTTTGATTTTCACAGAATATTTGTCCAACTGCATAATTTTCCTTTGCAGTATATCACAAAGGAGGTGGGTGATTTACAGCTACTAAGGTCCAAATAGACGAACCACCGCGGTATTGGTTCCCGTTATTGTCGCGATAACAATGTAACGGACTCGAACAATTTCATTCTTAAAAGTGAGTATTAGACTAATAACAGTATCACGATAAGTGAGTATCGGGTGAGTAAACAATATGGTCAGTATCACGAGTAGTGAGTATCGAGTGAGTAAATAATATGGTCAGCTTTCAAAAAGGTTACGAACCGAACCGGTATTGAACCGTTCAATAACCGTTATTGGACAATACGGAGAGCATATCGAACAACGAACCATGGTCCAGACACAGAACACTACCAATGTTTAATGCTTCTTGCAATATAGGAGTCTTCGAAGGACATCAATATATATGTATATATATGCGGTGTGTATCTGAAGGAGTCATGCTATACCATAGCAAATTCTATACGACACATTCTAAGAGGACTTTCAATTTACACAACATATGTTGCTTCAGAAAAGGAAATAGAAGCTCAATTACAAGATAGCATTCATTATAATGGCGCCAAAAAACATGCACACAACTCACAGAGCATTATAACCTGCAGATCAGTTTTACCTTCATCCATGACATTAAAACGTTTCATGCCACCACTATCCATTCTTTGACAGAAGCAGATTTCTTCCAGAAAATGGCAAGAAATCTTCGTCTGCGCATACTGAAAAACCACCATCCACAACCCCAAAACCAAGAAGATGTTCATAATATTTCTTTTCGATTCAAAAGAAGAAATGAAGCTTAAAGGATGATTAACCAGCTTACTGCAAAAGAGGCATTTCGAACTCGTCACATGAAATCAAAGTTTACATCTAGATGTTTGTACACATGGAGGAAAATATAGTTTCATTATACTCCCATAGAGGATCATGCACATCATCATAGTAGTGAAAATTGGGCTGCGACCGCAGTGGTGGCAAAAGTTTGCAGCCAATTAACGATAATACCGCACCAAAAAAGAGAAACAACACCTTTGATATGGCAGCGCTGCCATAACTACAAAAGGTTAAGCTGAAGCAGTCAGACATGGATGAAATGCAGTGCCGCAAGCTATCCACTGTCGCTTCTTCCCATGCGGCAGCATGCACCCAGGAACCTTCAGCCATTCCCCGGTCAAAACATTGTAGGTCACCAATCGATTCATTTGTCTTGACCTCAGCGACAACATGAGTAAACCTTTGTTACCCAAGCAAGTCATCCTAACGTGCTTTCCGTAAAACTCTAAGCACCAGATGTTTGGCATTCTGTCAACCTCCTTCCACAAGAGAGTCATCTTCTGTAACTCCCAAATGCAAACGCATGTGGCAGCGTTCTTCGTCAACAACCCTACGAGCATGATTCTCCCCTCACACTCTGCAAGTGTATGGTCACTCAGGTGTTGGGGAGCTGGGATTAGGAACTGCTTCCAAACCCCGGTAACCATATCGTAGGACACAATCCCTTCAGGGTCGGAACGCATGAAGTAAATCGTGCCTTCAATGGACACTGCTTGCGACCTGAAATTTAGCGACAATGGAAGCTTAATTGTCAAGGGCATGTTTCCTGGGCGAATCCAGGTATTACTCAAGGAGTTATAAACTTCGTACTCCCCATCACAACCCACCCAAAGGATCTTATAGCCTCCACTTGTCGATTTGGCATTGAGTGTCATTCCAACAGCAACTCGGGACCAAACCTTTACTGACCTAGCTGGCAACTCTCTGAAAGACCGAGTAAGAGGGTTGCACACATAGAAGCTCGTATGGCCTATATCAAGAAAGCAGACGAGACCCCCAGCCGAAGCAACTGGCAAGACAATTGACTTTGTTGGCAAAGCAGGGATTGTCGGATGGTGCCATTTCTTCAAGGAAGGATCAAACATAGCTCCTGTATTAACATTCTCATGAGTGATGGCATAAAACCATGGTTGGGATTGTGGGATTTGTGAGCATTGTTCAGAGAAACTCTGAGAGGTGAGTAAGGAATTCCACTTCCGGCATACAGACCGGAATTGAAAGAACGTTGCAATGGGGAGTCTAGCAATGACAGCTTCGTAAAGGTCTTCTGGAAACTCTTTCCAAATATGTTGTTCCATATTCTCAGTCAAACTAGTGGCACCGGGTAATTTTCCTCGATTCCTCTCCTTTCGGGATTTCTTTGTAGGTGGAGGCTTGCAAGGTTCCAACATCTTGAAGTTTCCAGGTTTTCCAGCACTTCTTACAAGACTGTAATAACCATCTCCCAGAGAGCTATCATCAAGATCTAAGAAGCACCATCTGTCAAAAATGCAACCAATAACGTATTCAGATATTTGTATTCTGTTATGACTGAAAAACATAACCACAAAACAATTTGGTAGAAATGTCAGGGATAAACATAAACAAATAAAGGTGGCAATTATGTAAATGTAAATTAATCAAGAAACAAGTTACTGCAAGCTATAAATCAGTAAACATACTTATTGACTTTTCTTCATCAACACCTTTTTTAAAAGTATATAGCAGGTTTACACCTACTTCATAGTCGATTTCCCACATATCAACCATGCCTTGCAGCTCTAGATACAAACAATAATACAGTGGGATCGTTGTGTTCATTTTAGGATTCCTGAGTAGAAAACACACATTGGGTCTTAAGCACTAGTGATCTATGTTAGATGGACTCTCTTAAAGTAAGTGAAGTACCCGTGTCCGACACATATTAGTCGGACATGTGTATGGAATATGTGTCCGACACATTTGATAGCACACTTCCCTAAATTTAGATCCAAACGATTCCATATATATTATTACTTCAAATGAGTGAAATGTCTAGTTTGAACACTATATTTGATTCAAAGATCATTGTACACTCAATAATAAAATAGAAAATATTAAATGAAACGAATATTTAGCCGTATCCATGTGTCCTTCTATTACATATTTGGCACGTCCGACACGAGGATACATACCCATGTCCGACACACGTACCCGAGTCCATGTAACTTTGTGATTATTAGGATTCCAGATTTTGGAGATTAAGATCCTTTAGCTTTGAAAGAAGACAATATCTATATATATAAATATATATTGAAAAAAGAAAAAGCAGATACTCTAAGTGACGTGCAAAACAGAGGTCTTTCTTATTGACTTGATGAAAATATAGGGGTACCAGTTAGAAAGGCTTGTGTGAGAGCATTCACTGAATGTAGCGCTGCTCTTAACAAGAATGAGAATATAATCGTCAGTATCCTATCCACAATTGGTTTTTTTTCATATGGGCATTTGTTAGAGCCAAAGTAATAACATATTCCATATAAATCACGGAGAACTAATGAAAAGTGACAATGAAAAGAAAAAACAAATACTGGTGTTTCTATAACATGCAGCAATGTTCCTAATCTGATATAACACGAATCGTACTGCTTCCACTTGAAGAAAACTTGAAGCATTTGGTAGTATAGCAAAATCGTTAGGCCTCATTTGGATCAACTATAAAAGAAAAACATAATAACATTAGTTATGAGAAAAAAGAAAAAGAAAAGATAGTAATAATTAAAATTCATGTTTAGATAAATTATGAAAAAAAATAAATGGTAGCATTCTTGTTCAGATAAGGTAGATGAGAGAAAAGACGAGAAACCGTTTTAATCAATTTACTATTAGATCCAAATATTTAATTAAAAACCAAATCACTTTTAAGTTTTTGTTTTGAAATATTATAATTATTTTGCTATTATATAAGTGTCACTTAAGTTGCTATCATTTCTCTCCAAATCTTCCCAATTTCGGAAGGATAGTAAATAAGAGATTTGGAGGGATACGCTATTGCTCCAAATCCTTTTTTTCTCTCATCGTTAACAAACCAAATATGAAAATCACTCTCCTTCCCTTTCTTTTCTTTCCTTATCCTTCCAATTCTCTAAATTCAAACGAAGCCTTATCCATTTGATGAATAAAACAGTAGGCTTCTTCAACCATCCAAGGAGACAACTTACGGCTACGCTGGTCTTACCACATCACTAGGGTATGTGTAATTGTTTAGAAGAAGACAACTTGAAACATCTGGTAGAACCGTAGTATAGCAAAACCTTTAGACCTTTAATGAATAACACAGTAGGCTTCTTCAACCATCTATGGAGACAACATCACTGGTATAGACAAAGAATCTAAGGCACCTTACGGGCTATGCTGATCTTACCACATGACTAGAGTATATGTCTAGTGAATAGTAGAAATCAACACCAAAATTATAGTGTGGCAATTTTAAAAACCACAATATACGAGGAGCCATTAATTGTAAAAAGGTGCCAGTTCTGAGGCAATATGACGGATACCAGCATTTAAGTTGATTACTGATGCCATGTTTCCCAATTCATACATTTCATGGACATAGATTGACCCTTCAATAACAGAGGCATAATAATACAAAGGGAATGTTTAATATTGCCCACCTTAACAGTTCACACCCTCCTATTCCAGTCCTCTCAAACTCGGAAAATATTCAAAACTAGAGTACTTAATTTTGTTCATCTATATTACAATTACCCGAATTTTATATTCATTTCATCCAGAGTTATTTTCTAGTGCTTCGTAAAGCATAAAATTCTAGTGGGGCACAACAAATTCCAGGGAATTCATCTGACTGCAACAACCTCCTCCTTTATTAGCCAAATTTCTAAGTTCACTTTTACACCAATATACTATCTCATCCAGGTAACAATATTCTTAGGGGAGAAAGAGTACAATTAATTAAAACAGCTGCCTTTAATTGTTTTCTTCCTCTATCAATCCCGACATTTTTAGAATACAAAATATGTTCAATCCGCAACACCTGTCCCAGAGCGAATGAACCATGTCCATGCATGAAACATGTTAGGCAAAGCCACTCCAAAAATCTAAATTCACTCTTCCGACAGCTATATACTAACATACAATAAATAAATTGTAAAAACTATGAGAATAGTCCACCCATGTTCAATTTCATCCATGAGCTTAATTAGCCACAAGTTTTAGGCATGTAGCCATGTTTAACAATTATGACGTGGACCACATATGTGTTCAACACCTATTCAGCCAAACCACAAGTTACACAAGTTTTCATGACCTAGAAAAATTCTAATTAAAATATTTCGTGTATTGAAAATTAGTGGTTATTTTAGGACCAAGCCTTCGGCGCAAATGGTATCTCCTCATATTTTATTTTTTATTTTTCCCGGAGAACTTCCTATAGCAATCAAGACCTGCAATCCCAAAGAAATGCGAATCAACTTTCAATTTTCTGATCAGTTGGATTGTATAAAGCAGGAAGGAGCTTTGCCGACAGAGATAAGTGGGAGTGGGAAATAGTATACAAAACCCTCATCTCCTCCAAAAAGTACAGAGTAAGGCAATATAAAGATTAACCACTTAAACAATTACTCATGAGGAAGTTCATTTTCCTATTTTTAACTCAAAAGGTCAACTCCTCCAATTTTTTCGTTACATGTCGAAGATCTTACAGTGAATGTGTTGCATGTATATATGTGACCAATATGCTCCGAAAATTTCAGAAACAATAAAGAGTGATAAAAACATTTTGCAGAAAGGTCATGAGTTTGTTACGTGGAATTTACAGGAAATCTCATTCTGCACAGAAAATTTCAGAAACAATAAAGAGTGATAAAAATATTTTGCACATACCCAATTGAGCACCCACCTTTAGTTCAAACCTCTATTTCATTTGGAATAGCTCTCCTATTAATATATAAATACTCTTGTGCACAGGTCGGTGAGACTTCAGAGGGGTTTAAATCAATTAACCCAAAGGCTCTGAACTGTGCTTACAACTAAAGGCCAACAACCACCAGATCAAAAATAAGAGCTTCCAGAAACAGAAATATATAACTATTTTAAAAAGTACAAACAAATTTAATATGATTAAAATAGTTCTATATAAAATAAAATAAAAACAACTAATAAGAAGAAATGAGGTACTATAACAGAAAATTCAAGGGAAAATACCACAGGCTTTCGAGACCAACATAAAATTAAACTCCAATTCTAACATAAGTAATCACAGAATTGATGAATTTGCGCGAATAATGCAATTTGGTAACAAATGCATCTAAAAAAAATCTAATGTGAACCCATTGGTATCATCACAACCATAAATATCAAAAACCTAATGTGAACCAAAATATGTATCAGCTGTAACCAAGAGAGAGTGAGATTGTCAAACTAGGCATAGCTCTACATTTTACCAAACAACATGTCTTACCAGAAATTACCAATTAACAAAAGCAAAGCGAAAACAAAAAACAACAAATTATCAAATCAATTACAAAAACTAAATCCCCATACATAACTAGAAGAACCCATTTCATGAAACAACGAAAATGATGGGTCAGAATGAAAACCCATCTCCAATCGAAGCAAAATCAATTCAATCCAGTAGAAAAACTAAAGTTCCACACATAACAAGAAGAACCCAATTCATAGAACAAGGGAAAATTTTAGCTCACATAAAAAACCCATCTCCAATTGAACCAAACACCATCACTCAAATCAAACACAAACCCTAACCCACCTTCACAACTAGAAGAACCTAATTGAAGAATCCAGGAAAATGTTAGCCAAGAGCAAAAACCCAACTCCAAATTGAACCAAAACAAAGGAAAATGTTAACCCAGAGCAAAAACCCACCTCCAATTGAAGCCAAAAAAATCAAATAGATGTATATAACATCACATATACATATATATACATATATATATATATATAGAGAGAGAGAGAGAGAGACCTGTTTTGGTGGTGAAGTGGTGGTGGTGGAAGTGGCTGTTGAAGATGTTGAAAAGGGGTTGTTGAGCCGTAGAGTTCCAAGAGGTCCTGAACTTGTCCGATGAGCTGCCTCAGCATGGCCAGCCCTTCCATGCCCCAGCCTTCTTCTTGGGCTACCCCCTCCTCCTCCCCCCACCCCCCCGTTTTTCTCTCTCTCTACACACACACACTTTCTCTCTCTATATCGTTGGTGGTGGTGTTGTCTCACTGCTTCTTGTTATTGATACCAACTCTTGTTTCTCCACGTCACCACCACCCCATTCCATAGTAAGTAGTATTGACTGCTACGCAACTTTTGTACCTCCTCATCAATGTTAGTATTACCCTCTCACTGCATTTACCAAAATACCCTTTATATATTTTTTATTTTTTTATCAACAATAAATTTTACAATAGAAGAATATTTATAGGTATCTTCCCTCCAGATTTATTAAATTACACCTTGCACTCTCTATTTTATAAAATAATTATCATTTTTTTTATTTTAAGTGATCAACGTTTATATTTAATCCCTAAAAATATGAAATTATTTTTATATTTTTGTGTTTTCAATTAAATGTATTCATAAGTAAATGAGAGTTAATTGTCATTTCATAACTAAATAATATACTTGTCAACGGATCGGATCTAATTAAACCTATATCCGATTTGTTAATAAAATGGACTGTCGAATTCGAATCATAATCGTATTATCGAATTTTTTTGCTAATTCATATTCGACTAATCGAATTCGGATTAAAATTCGATCCATTGATAGGGGTAGCAACACCCCCGATCCGATCCGAATTTTATAATTCAACATATTTTTACTTAGTTAATTTATATATGAATTTCTTCATTATCGGATATCTAATCCGATAATCCGATCCAATTATCTAATTGCAAAAATACCAAAATGAATAAATAATTTTTATTTTTATTTTTATTTTTCGAGAATCAATAAACATCAAATTACTAATCAATATTTATAATCACATGTCCATGACAAATATAAAAAGCGAAAGAAGAAATTAAGACATTATTAAATATACTAAATTTAGTACTCAAAGTTTATATAAATTTAAAGTATAAGTACTGAAACACTGGAATTTTTCACACTTTTAACAGTAATATAAATAATCAATCATTAATAATAAATAATAAAATAAGTAACAACTAATATTTATATATAAGTATAGTACTAAATATATACATATAAAAATATTAAATCTATATTGATAAATATATATATATATATATATATATAATTTCGGATCAGATTATTATAAGATCGGATTAGTATAAATCTAAATCCAACTGGTTAAGAAATCGGATTATCAAATTCGGATCTTAATCATGTTATCGAATTTTATTTTCAATCCCTATTCGATTAATCGAATCGAATTCCGATCAAAATTTGATCCATTTACAAATCTACTAAATAAATGTTGCGTTCATTGTTAAAAGTTAGTCGAAAATAATATTTGTTACGAAATATGAATTGGAGAGGAAATAATAATAATAATCCAAGCCGAAAGAAATATGGGAGTAATTTGAAAACATTTGAGGGAAAATAACTGTAATTATTTCTTATAATATAATATTTGTATATATATATATATATGTATATAGAAGAAGGTGTGTTTGTGGTTTGTTTGTCGTAGGCTGTCAAGTTGTCATAGGACGGCACTCACTAGGGACTAGGGAGTTTCACCACGGCTCAACTAAATCCATATTTGTCCACCAATTTACAAATACACCACGCAGCTCTTTAGTAGAGTATGTTTTTCCAAAATAAATAAATACTGCACTTGCAGCTGTGTTCACTAAATTGAAACATTTTTATTTTTATTTTTTAAAAAAATAAAAATATATTTCTGTTTTTTATTGGAAATCATTATTATTTTCATAATATTAAGAACAAAAAACAAAGAACATGTTTAATAAAATAATTATTTCACAAATTTCCTATAATAATTCTTTATAATTATAGTATGTTATTTATTGCATACTAATATAAAAATATGATATTTAATAATTAAAAATATATATATAATAAATTATATATTTTTATCTCATAAATTCAAACTAGTATATAAAATTTTACATATTAAATTTTATTTTATATAATTAAAAATATTTTATTGTTTAATTAATATTTTATTATTTAAATAATATATTTCATATTTAATAATATATTATTATATATAATAAATTATATTTTTTTATCATAAATTCAGACTAATATATAAAAAATTTATATATTAAAAATTATTTTTTATTAATTAAAAATATTTTTTATTATTCAATAATATTTTTATTATTAATAATAATTTATTATTTAATATAACATATTATATAATGTATTATATATTTAAAATAATTTATTCATTGTAATGGGAAAAAAATTGAAAGTGAAAGATATAATGTGAATGTTGAGTTAAATGAAGAAAAGCCTTGAAAGGTGAATTGGTGAGAGAATAAAGCCAAATAATAAAAAGCATAAAGACAAATAGTAAAAAATAATAAAAGTAATAGTGAAAAAAAAATATTTTTCTTATATGGTGGAAAAACATGTGAAACATTTTTTTTTATGTTTCTCTTTTTTATGTGAAATATGAGAAATATTTCTCATTATTTGAAAATGAAAATAATTTATTAAATATTATTATTGTTTCTGTTTTTACTTTTTGGTAGGATATGTTAGTGAACGCACCACTAATTTTACAAATTCTAAAAACTATTTAAAAAAAAAGGTTTGGTTGTAAAATAAGCCTTATTTTACAACTTCCTTTCATAATTTGTGAAATAGTCTCTCTTTGTGGAACCTTTTCTGACAGTTGCACCAAACAATCTCTAAAGTTTTTTTTTTTTTTAATGATGTAAATCTGAATAACACATTAAATTAAGATTCCATATCATTATTTCAGTCCTTTTACAAAATGGTAAAATTGCAACCCATCGCTTTATACATTTTATATGATGAAAATATAGATATATATTTCCGTCCATTGTATAATTTTTTTAACACAGGGTTCATTTCAACTTCTCAATAAAAATTAAATAAAATAAAAATAATTTTTAATATACACATGTTTTATATATATATAATTAGTTAATGTAAATAAGTTATAATGGAAAGCCTGTTTTTTGTATTTGTTTTTTATCTTCAAATATAAAAACTGTTTTTGTATTTGTCTTTGTTTTTTTCAGAAAAAAATTAAAAACAAAAAAGAGTTTGGATGAAGGTGTTTTCACCACTTTTATTTGGTGAAAATTGTATTTTATGGATTTGGTGTTTTCACTGTTTTTATCACCTAAACAATGAAAAAACTCAAAAAATAACTAAAAGTTGTATTTGGTGTTTTCACCACTTTTACACACTATTCACAGAAAATAGTTTTCTTGGGGAAAAAAAAGTGAACAGTAAACGCGTTTGCTAAACGTGTTTTTTTTTTTTATCTGGTGAACAGTAAAAAAACAGAAACAGAAAACAGGATATCCAAACGGACCCATAAAAAAAATGTCATATTTTATTCATGCATATCAATAGTGTATAGTTAAAGAGGATTTTGTTCATAAAGAATTGAGGTGAGAAATTGATCTGCAAATACCGGAAATTTCGATCTTAACCGCAAGTGGATGGACTAATTGATCAAAAAAAATGTGATCTCTGTTGCAAAAGTCATATTTTTGCTCCGTCTATATATAAATTCTAATTGATCAAAAAAACGTGATTATTCAAAGCAATATATAAAAAGGTTTTATTTATTTATAAAAAAAAAGTAAAAAAAAAAAAAGATTTGAATCATATTTCTTTTGTGAAAATAGTTGAATTTATTGTGTGTAGCGTTTCATACTGTAAATTCAAAAGGTAAAAAGATTGAAAGCTTCACTTTTTTTTCTTTTTCTTTTTTCTTTTGTTCAGTTAAAAAAGGTTAATTATCACAAAATCCCTTAGGCTATGTTTGGTACGCGTGAATGAAATGAAATGCAAGTGGGAATGGAATGGAATAATCATTCAAATTCTATTATTTAGTTGTAAATATGAAGCATTTTAAGAATGGAATAAACTTAAAATAAAATTTCTCAAAAATACCCCTCTTAGTAATAAATATATATTTTTATATTATTTTTTTTAGAGGTAAGGATTTTTTTGAGTTTTTTTCACACACACCCATATTGTTTCCAAGGAGACTCAAAACCCTCGTCTTCCATATTGGAATGAGAGGTTATACTGTTGGGCTAAGTAGTTATTCAATAATAAATATATGATTTTAATCAAATAATATTATTTCGTAATTTTTATACAAAAAATTGGTGAAAGGTAACGGAATTAGTAGTGGTGAACAATGGAGGTGATTGTGGTAGTGGAAGCAACGAAAGGCGATGGCAATGACGGTGGTAGAAGTTGGTCACACGATGGTGATGGTCATTTGTTTATTTGAAATGTGAAAGAATTATTTTTAGTAATTTTATGTTTTGAAAGCATTCCTTAATAAATGGAAGGGTAATTTGCAGCCACACCCCTTGAGGTTTGGCTTTATTGCAACCAGATGCAAGGTTTGTCTTTTTCGGTCTCATAGGCCCCTGAGGTTTCAATTTCGTTGCAATGACACCCCCTGGACTAGTGAAATGACTATAATGCCCCTTTAATTGTTTCACTTATTACATTATGGTAATATATAAAGTGTGAAATTACTCATATGCCCAAACACTTCACCCCTCCAAAATTATTAATTACACTTTCACCCCTTATTACAAAATATATATATATTACGAAAATTACAATTTAATTTTTTTTTATTCATAATATAATTTGTATATATAAATACGAAAATTAAAATTACGAAAAAATATATATAATTTATAAAAAATATATAAAATTTTAAAAAATATATAAAATTAGAAAAAATATATATATAATTTGAAACAATATATAAAATTCAAAACAAAACATATAAAATTCGAAACAAATATATAAAATTCGTAAACAATATATAAAATTCGAAAAACATATAAAATTCTAAAAAATATATAAAATTTGAAAAAAATATATAAAATTTGTAAACAATATATAAAATTCGAAAAACATATAAAATTCTAAAAAATATATAAAATTCGAAACAAATATATAAAATTTGTAAACAATATATAAAATTCGAAAAACATATAAAATTCTAAAAAATATATAAAATTCGAAACAAATATATAAAATTTGTAAACAATATATAAAATTCTAAAAAATATATAAAATTCAAATATATATATATATATATATATATATATATATATATATAAAGTGTGACTGGAGTTTAAGTGGATAAGCCTCGGAGTCATTAGCCAAGGTAACGGATCCTCACCGGCTCTTTGCAGAGCTATTTCAATGGTCACGATGGCAACACATACCCCACGATGATGACCGAAATCAGAATTTAATCAAAATTAAATATATTAATATTTGGATCAAAATTAACGGTTCGATTCCGGTTCTCATTTTTAAAGAACCAAAGTAAATTTTTATTTGGATCAAAATTAATATTTAGATCAAAATTAACGGTTCGGTTCCAATACTTTCGGTTTCTTTAAAAATGATAATCGGAACCGAATCGTTAATTTTGATTTAAATATTAATATATTCACGATGCGGTTCGCTTTTGATTCCGACCGAAACCGGAATCGAACCGATACTTTCGGTTCTTTAAAAATGAGAATCAGAACCGAACCGTTAATTTTGATCCAAATATTAATATATTTAATTTTGATTAAAATATTTTAATAAAGTATCGGTTCGATTCCGATTTCGGTCACCATCGTGGGGTATGTGTCGCCATCGTGACCATTGAAATAGCTCTGCAAAGAGCTGGAGAGGATTCGTTACCTTGGCTAATGACTCCGAGGCTTATTCACTTAAACTTCAATCACACTTTATATATATATTTGAATTTTATTTATTTTTTAGAATTTTATATGTTTTTCGAATTTTATATATTGTTTACAAATTTTATATATTTGTTTCGAATTTTATATATTTTTTAGAATTTTATATGTTTTTCAAATTTTATATATTGTTTACGAATTTTATATATTTTGTAGAATTTTATATGTGTTTTGAATTTTATATATTGTTTACGAATTTTATATATTTGTTTCGAATTTTATAAGTTTTTTTTTTAATTTTATATATTGTTTCAAATTTTATATATTTTTTTGAATTTTATATGTTTTTTTAAATTATATATATATTTTTTCGTAATTATATATACAAATTATATTATAAAGAAAAAAAATTAAATTGTAATTTTCGTAATATATATATATATATATATATATATATATATATATATATATATATTGTAATAAGGGATGGAAGTGTAATTGGTAATTTCGGAGGGGTGAAGTGTTTGGGCATATGAGTAATTTCACACTTTATATATTACCCTAATATAATAAGTGAAACAATTAAAGGGGCATTATAGTCATTTCACTAGCCCAGGGGGGTGTCATTGCAACGAAATTGAAACCTCAGGGAGCTATGGGACCGAAAAAGGCAAACCTTACATCTGACTGCAATAAAGTCAAACCTCAGGGGGTGTAGCTGCAAAATACCCTAAATGGAATGACCATTCCATAGGTTTACTAAGGTCATGTTTGGTAACGTTATGGTTTTTCTTTTTTGATGTGATTTTATTTTTTACAAAATGAAAGCTATGATTTGTTTTGTTGTCATTTTGATATAAAGTAAAACATGTTTGATAAAATTCATATGTTGTGAAATTTTTTAAAGCATAAAACTGAAAATGTGTTTGATAACGAAAACAATTAAGAGTTAATAAATTATGAACTAATTATTAATAAAAATTAAATGAACTAATTTAAATATTTATTTATTAATCTTTGTTCAAATTTATTTTATATTTAAATATTTATTTAATTATTATTTATTTTTTAAATTATTTTTATTTTATTTATTATTATTATTTATTCAATTTATTTAATTATTTTTATTTATTTATTCATTTTTTTTATTATTTATTTAATCTAATTTATTACTTATTTTTATTTAAATATTTTTATTTACTTATTATTAATTTTTTTCATTTCATTTTATTTATTTATTATTTTATTATTTATTTATTTATTTATGTATGTATTTTTATTTAAGTTTATTTAATATTTAATATTGATTTATTCATTTTTGTTTGTTATTTATTTTGTTATTATATTTATTTTTTTTAATTATTTATTACTAATTATTTATTTAATCATTTTTATTTATTATTTATTTATTTTATTTTATTTTTATTTTTTATTTTGCTTTATCTACGTTTTGGGGTTTTCAAAATAAAACTCAAAACGAAAGCTTCAATTGAAGCTTCCAAATTTGTTCACAAAATTTCAAAACTTGGCAACTTTTGAAAATTAATTTTGACTTTTTAAAATCTATAAAAAATCAAAACGTATGTAACCAAACAATTTTTAAGTTTTGATTTTATTTTTTTGAAAACTAAAACAGAAAACTCAAAATAAAAATAGTACCAAACATTGCCTAATGGAATGAAATTTCATTCTCAAAAATGAATTTTTATTTCTTGAAAATGTTCATTCTCATTCTAATAAACATACCAAATAAATGAATGGAATGAAAGAGAATTTCATTCCACTGTACCAAACATGACATTATACTTCCAATTTTGTTCAAATAACCTTGTTGGTCAATTTTAGGCTAACTCCGTAAACAAAATTAAAAAATTATTAAATTGCCCTTCAATAATATGACGTCGATAGGGCAATTTTCATAAAAACCCTCTATATTTTTAATTTTGATCAAATAACCTCTTATAGTTTTTTTATCAATTACTTCCTGCGTCAATTTCAAGCTAACTCCAACCCCCTTAATGTGGTGTCACGTGAGCGCGATACACATGTAATTAGAAACTTATTTTATCCTCAAAATGCCTATCTATTTTATATTTTTCGATTGATAGGCGGGCTCTATTCCTATTGCAGAACGCGTGAAGGGTGGGGGAGAAGGTTGTAATATAATTATAGTCACAAGTTACAATTTTATAATAATAATAAAAAGTTCTATTACTAAGGACAATTTTTTTGGAACCTAAACTCCAAAGAGATCGTTATTTGAAAGTGTTATACGAATCAATCTTACAACTCGTGTAATGATAAATGACAGACTTGCGGATATGCGAGAATTCGAACTCACACTCGATACACTGGATACAATTCGTTCTACCAATTAACTCCGTTACACCGGCAAGAGCAATTATAATTTTATAATATCTATTTGATTAAGATGTAGCTTGTGAATATCATGTACACAACCAAATCAAAGAAAAATAAAAATAAAATCTTCTTTTTTCCTTTTTCATCCCCCTTACCCTTCTCGATCAATCCCATCTACTTTCCAAATATTTCAGTTGTTGGTTGTAAAGTTAATAAACTAGTACCTTTAAATACATTTTTATCTTCTCATTTGTCACATTATTGATGCAAAACTTATCCAGTTTTATGCACCTAGTGTACTTCACTTATCACATTATTGGTGGAAAACATATCCATTTTGATGCTACTAGTTTACAATTTTAAAATTCATTCATTAGGTATGTTAAGTGAAAGATTATTGCAAAATGTAATCACATGCATGGACAGCGAGATTGGGCCAGAGTGAATCTCATTGAAATTTGTTTATACAAATAAATATATATTTATTTATTAAACCTTATCAAATATCCCTCCCGATTTTTTTATCTGATTTTTTTCCAAAAAATATCTACAATTATTTCTTCAAACCATTTTACCATGCCTTCACTTTTTTATATTTTCTTCAAGTTTTGTATTTTCCTTTCTGATTACATCTTAATATCTATCCTTTCAAATTTCATTTTTCTTCTTACTTACAATCTATTTTATCATATAGTATACTTAGGCCCTGTTTGACATAGTTTTTACTTATGACTTCCCGCAAAAGAAAAAGAGAAGCATAAGCTGTTTTGAGAAGCTAGCACCCCCCAAATTCTTTAAAACGTTCTTCCAAGACCCAGAAACTCTTATAAAATTTTTGTCAAACATCGTTCAAAATAATTTTTCCTTCCAAGAAGTCAAAAACAACGTTTGAAAAGTCAATCCAAACAGGGTCTTAGGATGTGTTTGATAACACTTATATATCACTTAAGTCTGAACATATTCAATATTTATTTTATTAAGCGCGTTTGACAAAAAAATTGAGCATCACTTAAAGCATTAAATGTTACTTAAATTGAGGTAAAATTTTAAATAACAGGGTCACTACTTAATACTGATGTTTGAAGACTAAAAATTTTAAAAATATATATATATATATATATAATATAATTTTTTTAAATATCACTTAAAATATTCAGTACTTAAAATTCAAAATTTAAATTTTTTAATACCTAATTTTTAATTTTATCACACAACATTTTAGAATGTCCCCTATATCCCACTACATAGCCTGTGTAACACGCTAGTCTAATTTCGCGTGTATCATCATATGTATAAAACACATAAAGAAATAGATGTTTTTGCAACCGTGATTAAGGCAAAATTCTTTCACAATAAGCATATGGACAGTTTAGTATGATTAGCATATAAATAATAATATAATTGATTATATTTACCAATCATTATCATTTGTATAAAATAAAAAAAAAATCCAAGTGTGGGTAAAAAATTATTTTTGCAAAAGAAAACGTAATATATATGATATATATATATATATATTTATATATATAAATGATATACATATTTTCTATTTTAGTACAGACAAAATGTGTTGATCTTGACACGTACTTGGCAGAAAGCATAATACAAGCAAGGCAATGAAGGGACCCAGATGGTCTACCATTAAATTCTGCTGCAATCAATGAAACGGCAACGTTTTTGGTATGTTTTTTATTCTTCAACTTCAACTTTGTTGACTATAGCCACGGCTAAAAGCCACTCCAAAGCCATCAAGCCAAAAATTTTCAATAATTTTAGGGTTATTTGCAGCCACACCCCCTGAACTTTGGCTTTATTGCAGCCAGATGCAAGGTTTGCCTTTTTCGGTCCCATAGCCCCCTGATATTTCAATTTCGTTGCAATGACACCCCTGGGCTAGTGAAATGACTATAATGCCCCTTTAATTATTTCACTTATTACATTAGGGTAATATATAAAGTGTGAAATTACCCATATGCCCAAACATTTCACCCCTCCGAAATTACTAATTACACTTCCACCCCTTATTACAATATATATATATATATATTACGAAAATTACAATTTAATTTTTTTTCTTTATAATATATTTTGTATATATAATTATGAAAATTAAAATTACGAATATATATATATAATTTGTAAAAAATATATAAAATTTGAAAAAGCATATAAAATTCAAAACAAATATATAAAATTTGAAACAATATATAAAATTAAAAAAAACATATAAAATTCTAAACAAATATATAAAATTCTAAAAAATATATAAAATTCAAATATATATATATATATCTATATATATATAAAGTGTGACTGAAGTTTAAGTGGACAAGCCTCGAAGTCATTAGCCAAGGTAACGGATCATCTCCAGTTCTTTGCAGAGCTATTTCAATGGTCACGATGGCGACACATACCCCACGATGGTGACCAAAATCGGAATCGAACCAATACTTTATTAAAATATTTTAATCAAAATTAAATATATTAATATTTGGATCAAAATTAACGATTCGGTTCCGATACATTCGATTCTTTAAAAATGAGAACCGGAACCGAATCGTTACTTTTGATTTAAATATTAATATATTCACGATGCAGTTCGCTTTTGATTTCGACCGAAACCGGAATCGAACCGATACTTTCGGTTCTTTAAAAATGAGAATCAGAACCGAACAGTTAATTTTCATCTAAATATTAATATATTTAATTTTGATTAAAATATTTTAATAAAGTATAGGTTCGATTCCGATTTTGGTCACCATCGTGGGGCATGTGTTGCCATCGTGACCATTGAAATTGCTCTGCAGAGAACTGGAGATGATCCGTTACCTTGGCTAATGACTTCAATGTTTGTCCACTTAAACTTCAGTCACACTTTATATATATATATATATATATATATATATATATTTGAATTTTATATATTTGTTTCGAATTTTATATGTTTTTTTTTAATTTTATATATTGTTTCAAATTTTATATATATTTTTGAATTTTATATGTTTTTTCAAATTTTATATATTTTTTACAAATTATATATATTTTTTACAAATTATATATATTTTTTACAAATTATATATATATATATATATATTCGTTATTTTACATACAAATTATATTATAAAGAAAAAAAATTAAATTGTAATTTTCGTAATATATATATATATATATTTTGTAATAAGGGGTGGAAGTGTAATTAGTAATTTCAGAGGCGTGAAGCGTTTGGGTATATGGGTAATTTCACACTTTATATATTACCTTAATGTAATAAGTGAAACAAAGGGTCATTATAGTCATTTCATAGCTCCAGGGGTGTCATTGCAACAAAAATCAAAGTTGAGGGGGCAAGTGGCCAACACTCGCGCTGACCACTTTCTGAGTGTCATTTACCCATAGTTCAGGGGTCTCAGTGCAAATAACCCTAATATCTTCTTCTAACATATATGCATATATGTCTCGCCCAATTACATCTTCTTTGTTCATCTTTCTTATTATCTAAATTTTCAGATAGCTTCTCTTCTTGCAACCCATATATCTTTTTGCCTTTTAATTGAAAGAATTCACATATCTTTTTTCCTATAATTGACAATACATTTATCATAATATTTTACTTGAAACTCCACATTTCTGTAAATCTTATGTACTTCATGTGTTTGGAAAGCTCCCAAATTTTTATTCATCTCAACATCCACCCAATCATATAATATTCAGACTCTGTTGTAAAATAAGTGAAAAATATTACCAAGAGATTTTTTTTTCAGACTGTAAAAAACTTTAAGTCATAATTTGAGTTATTTAAAAAAAAATTATTAGTTTAAAACCTTTTTGAAGATACTAATACTCAGTGTAAGTCTTCTGAATTCATTTTTAGAAGACTAAATATTTATTGTAAGTCTTCTAATTTCATTTTCAGAAGATTAATATTTATTGTAGTAGACTGGGGACTGATTTAATTTTTTTATTATAATTTTCGTTTCCTATGTACTTTTTAAATTCTCATAAAAATATCTACCATTTTTATGTTAAAATTTCATTTGCTTGATGCAAGTGTTGCCAAATCTAAGTGATAGTTGAATTGAAGATGGAAGGAGTTGTGTGATCTTACACCATTGAAAGAAGAATTCTAGTTATTTTTAATTTTTTTTTTCTTCAAATGTATTAATGTTAATATTTATACATTCAAAATATAAAAGACAGATTAGTATTTATAGAATATTGATAATATGTTTCACATGATTGATTATCGATACAGAGTTTTGCAATAATGTTTATGTTTGCAATTTGAATGTGACCTATGATATGTTCTTAATTTTTTGTTTTTATTTCTTATACAAACTTGAAATCACTTGATATCTTTTATCTAAAAGTGTTTTATTTTACGATTATAATTTTGATAGAAGTTATTTTATAACAATTTTGTTTGTGGCAGTCTACTTAGATATCTTTTAAAAAAATTAAATTAAATCACATATTGCTGATCACTGGGAAAAAAAAAAAAGACAATGCTCCATTTCGTGTAATACTATCCTGTTTAGATTGGTTTTTCAAATGTTGTTTTTGGCTTCTTATATGGAAAAACTGTTTTGAATGGTGTTTCACAAAAAAATTAGAAAAATTTATTAGTCTTGGAAGAGCATTTTAAATAAGTTAGAGGTACTGGCTTCTCAAAACAACTTTTGTTTCTCTTTTTCTTATATATATTAGACTTATCTACTCATATCTAAAAACACATCATTTACCATAATAATCAACATCATAACATGTTTGGATTGTTTTTACTTCTAATATTATTTATTAGCTTCAAAAATATTATTTTAAGAATAATTTTATAAATTAAATATAAGTAAAATTTCTTGATACACATAATTATTATAAGTGCATTTTTTTAATGTTTGCATCTCAATGTATTATTTATATATGTATATGTATAATTTCACTTAATTGTAAATGTCTTGTCCAAATAGCATTACAAAGGTGTTCATAAAATAAAATATTGTAAATATAAATATCACAAAAATTGTAAGGGTCCGTTTGGATACGAGAAAACAGTTTTTATTTTTTTACTGTTCACCCAGTTAAAAAAAAAAAACACGTTTGGCAAACGCGTTTACTGTTCACTTTTTTTTTCCCCAAGAAAACTGTTTTATGTGAATAGTGTGTAAAAGTGGTGAAAACACCAAATACAACTTTTAGTTGTTTTTTGAGTTTTTTCACTGTTTAGGGTACCATCTCCGCCACCGCCGCCACCACCCCCCACCACCGGTCGCCGCCGTCGCCGGGCCCCACCGCCGCCGCCTCCGCCCGCCGCCCACCAATACCATTTTATTTTTCAATATAAATTTTCATCCAAACTCTTTTTTGTTTTTAGTTTTTTGCTGAAAAAAACAAAGACAAATACAAAAACAATTTTTATATTTAAAGACAGAAAACAAATACAAAAAACATGCTTTCCAAAAGTCTGAAATGAACAAACCACAAATTTAGAGATAAGATAGGGTAACCCTCTCAATACCCTAAACAACTTTAAAATAAATTTAATTGATTGTCGTAACATATTTTGTACTAAATGCAACATTAATAGTATCAAATACAACAAATTTACTACTAATTGCTGCAATTCAATTATTTATTTATTTTTTTAAAAATAAATTGAATGAAGTTTAACCCCAAATGGTAAGGTGCATCTTGTTAAGTCATATTATGTAGTTAAGTTAAATTTTAAAATAATTTAATTAATAATTATCAGTTGTTTGCAAGTTTTCAACCAAGTGCATCACATTTACTAAAAAAAACAACACTATTATTATTAATGGCAGCAAAAGACTATAAAATGAATTACCAATAACTAAAATCAAACAAAGTAATCCTATAAATAAATTAAAATTTTAAAAAATATAAAATAAGTAGATACTATATAAAATGTAGTGTCAAAAAAATAAAAAAAAATAATTAAAAATAATTGTTGTACCATATGCAATATTTATAATATCAACTGCAGCATATTAACTATTAAAGAAAAGTACCCTAGGAATTTGAGTGAGTTTTTTGGCCAATTTATTGAAATATATATCCAAATAGCATTAAAAATGTGTCCATAAAATAAAATACTATAAATATAAATTTTTTTTAAAATGTAAAAGTCAGAAACGAAGAAAATACAATATTGAAGATAAGATAGTGTAACCATCTCAATACCATAAATCTACTAAAAAACAAACTTTTTCAAATGTCGAAACACATTTTGTATTAAATGTAACATCAATAGTACCAAATGCAACAAATGTACTCAACAATTCAATTATTTTAATTTTCTTAAAATTGGATGTAATTGAATCACAAGAAGTAATTATATTCTTGGAAAGTCATATTATGTAATTAAGTTAAGATTTTAAATAAATTAATCAATGATTATAAGGTGTTCACAAGCTTGATACTAACTGCAACAAACTTACTACTAATGATAGCATATAATGCTATACAGTTGTACAAATGTACTAAAAAACAACATACATACATTGTTCTCCAAGTATTAATGACAGTAACATGGATATGATTAGTTAATCGTAATATAATTTAAACATAATTTGTTCTAAATGTATATTTTTTATATAAAAATTATATTTTAAAGTATATATATTTTGTTAAAAATTATATTATATTTATTTTCAAAAACTATATTTTCACATACCGTCCCATCTCTCTATATCCAACTACTTACAAGAAAAGAAAACACTCCATCTTACAATATTTTATAAATACAAATTGAAATTAACCACACCATTAGTGCGCATAATATTTTACAAATACAAATTAAAATTAATCCATTTGAAATTAAAGCATGCAATACTATTACCATTCACAATATCTCATGATTCTCATCACACTAAAAGCATAATAAAAATTTACAACAATAAAGCATACACATTTTTTATTATTATTAAAAATAGCATAATTCATATTTTAGATATTAGGTTGCTATAGTACTAAAATTCATATAACACTAAAGTTATTTACTAAAGTACAATTCATATTAGATTGTTATAGTACTGAAATGAACAAATCATAAGTTTGGAAATAAGATAGGGTAGCCTTCTCAATACCTTAAACCAACTAAAAAAATAAATTTTATTGATTATCATAGCACATTTTGTACTGAATGCAGCATTAATATACTACTAATTGCAACAATTCAATTATTTAATTAAATTTTTTTGAAAATGAATAGAGTTAAATCCCAATTGGTAATGTGCATTTTGTGAAGTCATATTACGTAGTTAAGTTAAATTTTAAAACAAATTAATTAATAATTATCAGATGTAAGCAAGTTTTCTACCACTTACGAACACATTTACTAGAAAAAGTGGCCCTATTATTACTAGTGACAACAATAGACTATAAAATGAATTACTAAAAATGAATAAATTAATCCTATAAATAAATTAAAAATTAAACAAATATTATAAATAAATAGATACTATATAAAATGTAGTGTCAAAAAATAAAATATTAAAAATAGTTGTTGTACCATATGTAATATTTATAATATCAACTGCAACACATTAATTGCACCTAGGAATTTGAGTTTTGTTTGGCAAATTTACACCTAAAAGTATAATAAAAATTTACAACAATAAAGCATACAATATTTTATTTATTTATTAAAAATAGACTAATTCATATTTTAGATATTAGGTTGTTATGGTACCATAACTCATATAACACTAAGGTTATTTACTCGCAGTACAAATTTTGGTGTCTATAGTACCATAGTTCGTATTTTAAATTTTAGGTTGTTATACATGAGGTAACACATTTTTTTTTATAGAAAATAACATAATTTATTAAAAACGTAGCATATAACACTATTAAAGGTAGTGTAGAGTTTTACTTGTACAACATAAATTGTAAATGTAAATTAGTTGACTATTATTACTGTTTTTTAGTCGACTGAAATAGTATCATTTATATTATAGCAACATGATTTATACAAGATGCAATGCACATGGTACTATAGGCAGAAATTTAAATATTTTAACAATTTTAATTTTTGTGGATAATCTTATTTTATTTATTTATTCATGTTATTCTATTCATTTCTTACTATTATTAATTTATCATTTGATTTTTTTATTAACTTTGATATTTTTTTATTAATCCATTTATTAGTTATTAATTTTATTAACTTATTTATTTATATATATATTTATTCATATTATTTTATTCATTTATGATTATTATTATTTATTAATTTATTAATTTATTTCATTTCATATTATTTATTTATTGTCAAGGAATTCATTTTTATCTATTATTAATTTATATCATTATATTTATTTAATATTTTATTTATCGGTTCATATTATTTATTCTATTCATTTATTATTATTATTTATTTGTTATTTTTTATTTATTACTTATTTATTTATTTATTTATTTATTATCAATGAATTCATTTTTATTTATTTTTACTTTATATTATTATATTTAGTTAGTTATATTATTTTATTCTATTTATTCATTTTTATTAATTGATTGATTACTTTGGTTATTTAACCTATATTTTTATTTGATATTATTTTTTACTTATTTTACAACAAACTCTTAGGCCCCGTTTGGAAACCTTATTTTTGTTCTGTTTTTTATTTTTTGGCACTGTTAAGGAGAATAGAACATGTTTGACAACCCTTTTTACTGTTTGTTATATTCTCAATTTAGAAAATATTTTTGTGAATAGTATAAAAAACAAGGGAACAACGAAAACTTGTTTTTTTGTTTTTTTTGGGATTTTTCAAAAAAAAATATTGTGGTAGAGAGGAAAATTTGTGTGAGAATATGTGTGTTTTTTTGCTCCAAACATATTTTTTGTTCTTATTCTTTTGAGTGGGAAAATAAGAACAAGAATAAAAATTATTCTTATTTTTTTATTCTCAAAATAAAAACAAAATCAATTGTTTCCAAATAGGCCCTTAATGTTAAAGATGAATTATTTTAATTAAAAGAAAATAAGGCACATAAGTTGAAAGAAGAGAAGCTTAGATTTAGAGAAGAGGAGTATGATGTGATTGGGCACGTGAAGGAGCCATTGCTGTTACAAATACTGGCTTGATGGCTTTGGATTCAGTATTTAGCCGTGGATAAAGTTAATGGCTTTGACTTTGAAATAAAAACAAACACCAAAAACGCTGACGTTTCATGGTAGACGATCCGGGTCCGCAATGGAGTTGGTAGTGCAATTGGATCTCATTTAAATGGGTCCCACTTTTAATTGACCGGGCTCATCTTGATATAATCAAAATCGCCATTTACAATGATACAATTTAATGCAAGGGTATTAATGTAGATTCACTTTAACAAATAGGTCCAACCTTCCATGTGTGTGAACGCGACTTATGTGGTCAAGTATTTCAGCGACTCTCCTTAGTCCTTTCATAACCAACTTTCTTGACTAGCATCAACGGCTCCGATGACATCTCTCCAGGCTCTTCCTTCTCTCTCTCTTCTTGACTAGAATCAACGGCTAAGATGACGTCTCTCGAGGCTCTTCCTTCTCTCTCTCTCTTCTTTCCAGTTTCCACGCAAAGGACATGATTGTCCCAACTCTGTCCCCACATTCCCATCCTATCATGATTTTGTTTGAATCACGGAAGTACTACTTGATGCTCATAGAAGTGAAATACCTAAATTGCCCTTTTCTATAATAGGTGTACACACATGTGTACACGTATGTGTGTGTACATATATATAGAAAATATTTAACATATAGATATGTGATGATGAAGCTAGTAAAGTGACTTCCCAACCCCTCTGCTAAAATGGCATTATGCAACCGTGCAATTAATTCATGAGTATTGATATCATAACCTAGCAATAATGTGGCCAAATGCAAAAGCAATAATAGTCTTATCTTCAAAATAAAATAAAATAAAAATAAAAATAAATTTTTGTTTTTACAATTATTATACATGGGTGTGGGTAAAACTGACAAAATGAGACGAGACACAAACGCAACATGATTTAAAAGAGTTATGGTTGACTATAAAATGGTTAAAATTGTATAAGGGTCGATCCGAACATGACACGAGAATATAAAGATCGACTCAAACACGACACGAGTAACCCTAACACGACACGTTTGACACGATTATATTTTTTTTATTTTGTTTCTATTCTCTAATTGATTATGTGTTGAAATATATTAATAAACTATTACCGGATCGTGTCAAATTCAATATAATTTTGCTGATAATAGGTTAAATAATTCATTTCGTGTTGAATTATATCAAATTTAATTTAATATATTATAATAAATAGATTAAATGGATTAGATGGGTCAACACGGATAACCTGTGGGTTGGATTAGAGTTTTTGAACATATTTGATACGTATATTAACCAGATCTTTTTCGATCCGACACGATCTTAACCCGGGACCCACCGACACAAATTGTCATCCCTACGTGTTGGATATTTTTTAGTGTACATTCTGTTAGTAGCTAATGAATTTCTGCGGTTAAATTTATCAATGAATTTTAGGGATTTATTTATTTTTCCATATTTGTCATATTAATCATCTCATTCATAAGAAAAATAAAATATGATTGTTGATTTGCATTAATAAAACAGGAAAATAGTACGTAAATGAAGAATTTAAGACAAAAATAAAAAATATTGAGATATAAAAGGTTTAGTCGAAATATTGCCCAAGTTAAAAGGGGTAGTTAAAATTTATCCTAAATTACTTTCAATGTGAGGAAAAGCATTTTTTTTTCCACTAAAGCTTTAGAATGTCACTTCCTTTGTCCAAAAATCAAAATTTAGTATGTTTTTCGAAGGTTAATTACAGTCACATTCCTTGAGATTTTAAAAAAATTATAGTTAAAATGCAACGTTCGCATTTTATGAACACTCTGCCCCTTGTCAATAAAATTACTTCCAAAAGAGTGTGAAATGTCAATAATACATTTGAATGAAATTAATTAAAGAACTATAAAAATATCAGGTGGATTAAATGTCTATAATACCCATTATCAATTGTATCACTTTACACCACTTAATTTATTGACCTTAATTGAAATACTCTATTATATTTTTAATTAAAAATTTAGTTTTTTAGGAATTAATTGAAGAAATTATACTCGATTAAGACTGACATATTTGATTTTTTTATTTAGTTACACTTAATACATGAAATTTTGCCCTATACATTCTTTTTTGCTTGGGAATTATTTATGAAATTTTACTTATTTAAAAAGACGTAATAGGGTTTGTGATATTGGGATTTTTATTTAAGAATAATTAATTCTTTTTTATCCACTTAGGGTTGATAACTTGAGATTTTTTATTTAATTACACATGATGAAATTTGATCTTATTTAATATTTTAAAATTAATTTGTTATTTTATTTTATTGCAATTAGGGTTAAAATAGATTATCAAATTAGTGTTGCAAAATTAGGAATTTTTATTTAATTGAATTAATAAATAATTTGACCCTATTTATTTATTTTATATTATAATTTTTAATTTATTACAGATAAATTTATTGTCTTAATGAAATTTGACCCGATTAAATTTTATAGTTTGAAAATGTTTGTTAATGGTAATAAATTGTTAAAATTTGACACAAATATATATTATTAAATTGAAGACTTTTGTTTAGTTGCATGTAACTGATGTAATTTAACAGAGTGTGTTATTTATATATTTGAGTTATTTTTGTTTAGTTGCATGATGAAATTGATCACCATTATGTATATTTTTTTTTGAAAGGTAACATGATTATGTATTTGATCCAATAATGGTTGAAATATTAAGAATTTGTATTTACTTACTTAATTATTAAATTAATATTATTGTTCATTTGGACAAACAAATATAACAGTAGGTTCAACTGATTAGTTTTATAAAAGAGTTATTTTAACAAAGTAAGGGCCAAAGGCAAAAAAAATAACATATAAATGGTATGGGTGAAAACAAAAGTCAAAAGGTAAAAACAACTTTTATTGTGTGTCAAATGGGGGATTGAGTAGTTAAGGAGGTGTTTGTCAATTTTTTTAAACCTCAGGAACAATTGAAATATATTTTTCAAACGTTATATTTAATTGTAATTTCTCAAAACCTCTCTTAGGGTGTCAGTATAAATAACCCCTACTAAAATAATATTTTGAACAAGTTTCAATTTACTTTGAAATAGGAGATATTGTTCAACATTTTCAATTTTGCAAATCACTCTTTATTGAAATTGAAATACCAATATATATCATGCCGACTACATATGTAACATATCTGCTTAAATTTCGAAATTATATATAATTTGGAGGGGTTAGTTTGGTGAGACGAGAGAGCAATGATGGTATATATATATATATATATATATGTATAAAGTTGAAGGTAAGAGGGAAGGTTAATAGAATGATTAGGTTTGGCAAAACCAAGGGATAGGGGGTTGCGGTGGGTAATGATTTGATTCATTGTCTAGGGAAGAGAAGCTTTTAATGGGGTAAATGTTATCATAGCTCATTATGACCTTCATCATCATCGATCCCTCTTTTACGTGTGCATTCGTTTACTCCTCTATTTCTTTGCTTTTTCTCTTTTTTGAATCTCATATATATGCTTGTCTATTCTTCATGTGCTACTTTATTGCCTAGCATTTAGGTAAATTATTCAAACTTTGTCTTTATTTATTTTAATTTTGTCAAGAAATTCACCACCCATTTTATTTCTACCAAATTTTGTTGGACTATTCAAATCTAAGTTTATGATGGTTGATTTAGATTATATAGTTGCAATGTACCGAATGCCTGTTGATGGAAAGTGGAAACTTTCCCATAAATTTCTCTTTTATTATTGATTTTTATCAAAAAAATATTCTTGCATTGTCAAATTGTCCTCATTAATCATTATTATAAAATTATTAAACTGACTTTTATTCAATTATTGAAATTACTATCGAGCATCAGTTTGCCAAGTATAACATAATTTTAGGTGTGGTGTGATAAAACATTGTCTTTTGACATACATGAAAGAAAATGAAAATGAAGATGAAACTAATTTAAGAGGTACTTTGCATTTGAAATTTTCAATTACAAGGATCAGACGAGTATCGCAAATAATGTTAATTAAGAAGAGTGTTTCTTTTTTTTTTTTTTCCTTTTTATAAGTGATTAACTCGTGTAAAAGAGAAGTGATTGCGCATATCCATAATATTTTAACTGATTCGAGAATTCAATAAAACTATCGAGTCAAATAAGTGAACTTGGGAGGTCATTAGGGAGCCCATGAATTCCCATATGGGCTATAAAGGCCCATATGGGTTAGGGCCCGTTGAGCCTTGTGGGTCGACAGTTCCGGGCCGGGCTAGAATAAGTATTTGAAAGTACATCTAGTCCATTCAAAATTTGTCAACTATTGAATGTTGGGTCCAATCATGAAGGCTCACTAGGAATATGAATGGATAGCTCTCTCTTCTAGAGTAATACTCAAAAATATATTTTCACCAAGAATGTAGGTTGTTACAAGGGCTTAGTTTAAGTGGCATTCGTTGATTACTCTTATTCCTAGTTCGTCGTACTGTCCATAAATTACATATAATTCAATTTGCAGTGGCATTGGTGGGTTATTATTATTCACAGTTCATTGTATCATTCAATACGTTACGAATAATTTAATGCAGATAACATCATATTAATTTTCATCTGATATTTATTTTTGAGACTGATATTATTTAAGCTCATTATACTATATTTGCATCCTTTTATTAGTTACACGAGAATTAAAAATATCATACAGCATACTGGTATTTTCTCACATTGCAAAGCATACAAATTTCCCAAAACTAAGTGCACATACCTAAGACCTTGATTTCCTATCGGTTATAGTGGAATGGGTAATTACATTTTTACCCCCTTTTGTTAATATAAATTACACTCATTATTTTTTGTGGTTATGCTAATTACACTTTTATTTTTTATTTGTTTCACTTTGACCCCCTCAATCAAATTTTGAGTGTGAAATGATTAAATTTACCCCTAAATGTCTGTGATGACCTATTTATCTACCCATAAAGATGTGAAAAAGCCAAACTACCCTCCTTTTATATATGTGTATATATTCATATATATGTATATGTATATATTAGAACTGAAAATATACATATATATTTATATTCATGTATATCGGTATATGTATATATTCATATCATGTCACATACCCATTAACATTGTTGACATCCTAAATGAGCCAACACATGGCAAATGTGGAGCAAACTGGGCCAAAAACTAGCCAAAATTGGCCAGAACTAGGTCAAAATACGAGCCTAAACTGGGCTGGAAACGGGTGAATTTGGGCCTAAACTGGGCTGAAAATTTTGTTTAAATAGGTCAGCAATTGAGCAAAAAATAGGCTGGAAATTGGGCTCGAAAACTGGACAAAAATGGGCCGAAAATTGGGTTATTTTATGAAGTTCTGGGCTAAGAAAATGAGTCTTTTGAAAAGAGTTTCGACTTTGTTACAAGTCCACCTAATTCCAAGAATTCTTGCCGACCAAGATTATAGACTTTGTGGAGTATTGGTCACTTTGAAGAATTTGAATTAAAGTTAGTATTAGTGTTTAGGTATGATTTAGATTTAGGTTATTTATTTTTTATTTTTAGTTATTTATCTCTAGGGTATTTATGATATCTTTTAGGTTTCAATTACGTGTGGATCAATTCAGTTTTAGGTTATAAATAATATACGCAGATGTCTATTTTAGAGGTCCTCGATCAAACACAAAAATCGTATATTTCATTGCGTTTAACAATCTTTATCTTTCTCGTTCAATTTATTTTCCTTGTCATCGTCCTTTCAATATATTTACTTTCCTCGTTCAATTTATTTTTCTTGCAATTGTCCTTTCAATTTCTTTAAACTCCAGTCAGTTAATTTCAATCGCACAAGTTCTTTATTTTCTTGGTTACCGAAAGTCCTCTTAATTAAGGCAAGCAGAATCCATTCGCACGAGTTTTCGTTATCTCTCGTGTAATCGTCTGATCTTTACTTTTATTCAAAAGAGACGAAAATTCATTTCTTTTGAACCGGTTGAACTCCGTCACCGGTTTTGGCATGCCTGCACCCTACAGATAGGAAGAATATTATCGGTCATATTATTCAGCCGGTGATTATTTTTCCTACGGAAAAGAAGAATATTATCGGCCATGCTATACGGCCGGTGATGAATATTTTTCGGAGCGAATAATTTTTGACACGTCCGGTGGGACCCCACTAGGTAGCCGAGAGAAGATTGTGAACATGTCACCACAAGATTCAAAGGCCGCACTTGCGGGTGAAATCCTATAGTTGAGAGAAATCGCTCGACGAGTGCAAACAAATCTTGATAAGGAAAAAACATATCTTGTTGAGGAGAGAGTGTATCATAAGCAGATGGCACAAAATAATTCTGAAATAAAACGGATGTTTCAAGAGGTTCGCGATTTAATGAAGAAAACATATGTAAAACTCTTAAATTGGCCAATCCATCATCCAAGACATGGGGGATAGCCGATTGACAATTCCCATGAGCCATCGTCAGTTGGGAAGGAAGCCTTTGTTGCCAAAATTAAGGTTTTAGCATAAACGAATAAGGTGGCCGAAACCTCTTTGGTTGATGCCAAAACGATTGGAGCTGATATGGAAAAAAATAAGGTAGTCGATACCAATCTAGCTAAAAAAGGATTGGCCGAAACTCAACCAGTTGGTAGGGTTTCGGCCAATGAAGATAATCAGGCCAAAAATGTAAAAACAAATTTGGTCGAAATTGCAGTGGCTGATGTCAAATTTACAGCTGCAAAAATTGGCGTTAAAATGACTGGAAATGGTGGGTTTTTGGCCTATGAGAAAAATCTGATAGAAGGCGGAACATCGTATTTTATAATTTCAACCGATACAACTGAAATTATAAAAAGATATAAATTTTCAAGAACACTTGCTGTGAAAAATTTTCATGGGTACTGCACTGTTCTTCGAATGGAACCTGCAATAAGATCGGCTCATATTTCTTTGCACAATTGTTTAATTCCGACCGATCGTATTTTTTCCCCACTACAAGAGTTTAAAGTTTTGAGTGTTGGAGTCTTACATGGGTTCATTGATCCACTATTGATAAACGCTAAATGATTTTCTACCTAATTAGGATTATGATTAGGAGAATAAATAACATTTTATTGTTGGTTCTAAATAATAAAGTACTGAGCCTACTCAATTTTATTTTTCTTTCAAAGTGGCAGACTCGGGGGGCAAGAAAGGTTGATACAAGAATCTGTTGGCATCATTTTGGCTACAGAAAAATTACAACAACCATATTTTTGAAGCAAAATGGTGTTGGAATTGGGGGGCATTGTTGACACCCTAAATGAGCCAATACATGACAAAGGTGGAGCAAACTGGGCAAAAAACTATCCAGAATTGGGTCAGAATTCAGGCTTAAACTAGGCTGGAAATGGGCTGAATTTGGGCCTAAATTGGGCTTGAAATTTTATTTGAATGGGCTAGGAATTAAGCGAAAAATATGCTGGAAATTGGGCTAAAAAATTAGACAAAAATGGGCTGAAAATTGGGTCAAAGTAGTATGGAACATTGGGCTACTTTATGAAGTTCTGGGCTAAGAAAATGAGTTTTTTGAAAAGAATTTTGACTTTGTTGCAAGTCCGCCTAATTACAAGAATTCTTGCCAACCAAGATTATAAACTTTGTGGAGTATTGGTCACTTTGAAGAATTTGAATTAAAGTTAGTATTAGTGTTTATGTAAGATTTAGATTTAGGTTGTTTATCTTTTATTTTTAGTTATTTATCTCTAGGGTATTTAGGATATCTTTTAGGTTTCAATTACGTGTGGATCAATTCAGTTTTAGATTATAAATAATGTACGCAGATCTCTATTTTAGAGGTCCTCGACCAAACACAAAAATCGTATATTTCATTGCGTGTAACAATCTTTATCTTTCTCGTTCAATTTATTTTCCTTATCATCGTCCTTTCAATATATTTACTTTTCTCGTTCAATTTATTTTTCTTGCAATCATCCTTTAAATTCTAGTTAGTTAATTTCAATCGTACAAATTCTTTATTTTCTTGGTTACCGAAAGTCCTCTTAATTGAAGCAATCAGAATCCATTCGCACGATTTTTCGTTCTTTCTCGTGTAATCGTCTGATCTTTACTTTTATTCAAAAGAGACGATTATTTCGTTCTTTTTGAACCGTTTGAGCCACGTCACTGGCTCTAGCATGCTCGCGATTTACAGAAAAAAATATAATCGGCCTAATTCTTCGGCCGATTTATTTTTGGAGTGAACAAACCCCCAACCATCAAAACTCTCAATTTGATACAGATTTGGAAACCCAATGGACCGAAATCGAAGACCCATAAACATTCTTGAATTTTAAATTTTATATGTGTATATATTCATTGAAAATTTATATACTGATATACATGTATATCAATATATGTACATATTCATATAATGTTAAATACCCATTGACCCCCTACCTACCCTCCATTTATATGTGTATATATATTCATTAAATTATTTTTTGCTTGATTTTTAAAAAATAATAAATAAATAAAGTTATGAAATAAAATAAGGCAGGAGGGTTCTCATTAGCCTTTTTTTTTTTTTTTTTTTTAACATAGATATATATATATATATAAAAACATATTCAAAAAGAAAATAGGAGAAAGGGAGAAGAAGGGGTTGAAAGTGTAATTTACCTAATGGAATTTAGTGTGAACCGTCAAATATGGGTGGGGAAACTTTTTTATATTATATTATTTATCGGTAAAGTGGAAGCAATTTATCCACTTGAAATCTATCACCTTTGGTTGATCCATATTAACAATACAAAAATAGCATAAGATGAATAACCTCAAACCATATTTACCACATAAATGTGGGTCATTTCTCAGTTCACCTTATAAGTTGACATGTTTTAAAATATGACAAAGTAAATTCAAGGGTGAAAACAACAAAATGCCTTTCACACCAAAAAATCAGTAATTTTTTTTTCTTCAATAGTTCAAGCAAGTTCAATAAAGCTCAATGATATGTTTTTTCTTTGGAATAATTCCCTCTAATTTAATAAAATAAGACACGATAAGATTCTCCCTTACTTAAATGTTCAAAGAAAGTAAAATCGAGACAAAACTCGAACAATCAACTTTCTCTTTAGAGAAATGTGATCATACTATATACATTAATATTTTTATTAAGAACAATAATTTATTCAAGGCCTCTTGATTGCTACTTTTAGTGACAAAATATTAATGTATATGTTTTCCATGTAAAAACCTACCATCAATTTGCATTTAGTTGTTCTCTGTGTTTATCCATGTATGGACCCATCATAAATCTAAAGACAATTATTTTTTAGTGTCTACTAACTGAAATCAATAGATTAATAATGTAATGGAGTAGGTAAATTAAATATAAGTATATGGAAAAAACTTCTTGTTTTTTTTTTTGGGTAAGTTCTAATATTAGCTATATATCCATGGTTCGCAAAATCCGTTAGTTTGTGAAAGCATGAATTTTTTTTTTTTTTTTTGTTGGATACACTTTTAATATTAGCAATATGTGCAACGAAAATTGAAAGTATAGTGTATTCACTTTTACATTGCTAAATAGAAATTTTGTAATATATAACGACTGAGGCAATAGAACATATGAAAAATAACTAAAACTAATTATTTGGTGTTTCTAATAGTATAAATTTGCTGTGATTTTTGAAGGAAAATAAGGAAAAGGAATAATCATTTTACATATATACTATTTATAATCAATATATTTCCAAAATCTATCAGCACAAAAAGTAAAAGAGTATGAGATAAATATCATTTAAATTTTATTTCTATATTTTGTCTTTTAGTATAATTCATATGTGGACCATAAGCTGAAGAATAAACTAAATCTTTAGAAGATATATAGGACGATTCTTTTTAAAAGTAAGTTGAATATATTTGATGTGCACAGAAAACACATGTTGACCATGAACCTATGGATATTTTTGAAAGGTTAAAAGGACTAAACGGTTAATAAAGTATTACTTCATATAGACCTACAATTTCAAAAAAAAAAAAAAGAATATAGACCTACAAAAATTAATTTGAGAATCTTTTTAGCACATTTTTTTAAATTTAAAAAAATATTTGTGAAAGTAATATGTGGAGTTCAATTCGACTTCAGTCCTTTTTTTTTTTTTTTTTCTTAATTCCGATGAGAATTCAATGGACCATAATACATTTAGCGATTGATCGATTGATCGGATATGATCCAATCTAATCAACGGGATTGATTCCTACCAGGTATATCATGTTGTATTAGATTTTCATTGGACGGGAGTCCCGGAAAGAAAAATGACCTATATATATATATTTTCATGTAGAGTTATATTAGGGATTATTTTTGGCAACTTCCAAAAATTATTTTCCCAAAATTAAATTTACTTGTTACTAGTTGAAACCTCATTAGATTGTTAACCCTCATTTAATATTGAAGTTGCAAACTTGAGTTTCTTAAATTAAATTCAAACAATTTTAGAAATAAACAAAAAAAAAACGAACTTTCATATTCTTCAAAAAAGTGTCAGATCAAAATATAATATAATCCAACAATTATATCTATACATTATACATACATAATGTGCATGTTTACTAATAGGAAACGTTTCTTGTTTCCGTTTCCTGAAAAAGTAGAATTATAATTTTGATTCCTCTGAGAGAAACAGAAAGTAAAATTTTGTTTACTAAATTTTGATGTTTTTCAGAAACAAAAATAAAAAACAGAAAATATGTTTACTAAAAAAATTTTGTTCTTACTTTTTATTTTTCTAATGAAATCAACTATCTTATAAATATTGCATAAACAATAACATACTTTTAGTATGAATCGGAAGTCTGTTTGGTACTGATATTTTTGCAGTAAGAAAAATAAAAATATTTTATTATATGTATTTATTATTTATCATAAGTTTTATTTATTTATTCTTATTTTTGTATATTATTTAATTTATTATATATTATTTATATTATATATTTATTTATATTTAATTTATTATTCATTCATTATTTTTATTTAATTTATTTATTATTTGTATTTCTTATTTATCATAATAATTATTTAATCTATTTTTTTATTATTATTTAATTTATAAATATTTTTTATTTAATTATTATTATTTATATATAATATTTAAATTTATTAATGCAAAAGACATGAAAGCCCCAATTTTACAATTTTGTCATTTTGAAGATGAGAAAAAACAAAAAGAGGAAGTAACATTTTTTCTGTTTCCTCTTTTCTTTATAATTAGATGAAATGTTTTCTTAAAGGTAAAAATAAAAATAAATTAAAAAATAAGATTTTATTTTTATTTTTTTATTTCAAAAAATAAAAAACAAACAGGTCTAATACTGCTAATATACAAAAGGAATAGCCACATCACCATCACTCCCCTACTTGACCCCACCTCAGTCCTTTCTCACACTTCCCATCACTCTCTCTCTCTCAAACTTTCTCGATTTAGTAAAGGAAAAACCGTCCACTCTCTCCCCCAGCTTTTTCCCGTAAAGCATTTTTAATCGGTAACCCTATTTAATATACATATACATACATATAGATATATATTTTCACGCAATAAGTATTACCATAGACTACTGGTATCGTTTTTCTGGAGACTGTTACCACAGACTCTGATTTTCCATCACTTTTCTCGGAATTGGCGAGAAAGTGTTTTCCCACATTATTTGTGACTTTACCGTCTCTCATTTCTCACAGTAGAAAAGTAGAAACCCTAGGGCTCAAAATTATTGAGCTGGGTGGGGACTGAGAGCAGAGCTCATTCATTGTTGGTGTTCGTGTAGTCGCTGATTTTTCCCATTTTGGACGAACACATCTCTGTATAGCTTTGCCAGACTAGATTGCTACATCAATTTCTGAATACTTCCATTTTCGACTTTGGGAAAAAAGGTAAATCACCAATCAATGTCTTTCTTTTTTATTTTCTCTCTCCTTTTTCTTTGCTATTTTCTCGGGAAAGTGGCGAAGCGATGTCGTTTCGCCGTGGATTTTCTTATTCTTCTGCATCACTGTTTGTTTCTTTTCTTGTTTTGGAGTTTCAATCAGTAAAACCCTAGAAAGGGGACCATAACTTTCCTTTCCCCCTCAGAAATTGGGGTTTCCATTTCCATTCTTTCACACAGTGCACAACAAAGAGTTCCAAACTGACTTTGCCTCCAGTTCTTGTTAGGCAAGTCAATGGGTTCAATGGTAAATGCTTTTTTAGACTTTGAAAACATTTTGAGCAATTTTTTTTTTTTTGCTTTGTTCATCATTAATTTTTGTGTGAAAATCATTGATTTGCATTTTGAAGAAATGGGTATTTGTTGATTGGTAGGAACAAGGTTGCTGAGGATGGAATTGATTGGATAGCAGAGATCCAGATCGATTTTTCGGGTTTGTTTGTTTGTTGGATCAACTGTTTGTAGCTGATTAATTAAGGGTTTATATATTTTGTGGTTTAGATTGATTCATTTAGTCTTTGGCTGCTTTGATGAGGATAAATTGATCATACTCATGATGTTTGCCTTTTAATGGAGGAGTGTAAGTGCGATAATTGATGAATTGTTTCCATTGTTGGAATAATTGTTGCTATACAGATACGAAGAAGAAGAAGAAGAAGAAGGGGGTGATTGATGCTGTGGACCTGCTCTGTAGAATAGATGTGGTTAATTTTGAAGTGGGTGTGCTAGACAGTAACTTTTCCTTGGAGTTTGTGCTGTAAAGAGGGACATTGGTGGAAAGTATACTTCATCCCCAATGGTTGCAGGAACTTTTGGAATAATTACCATTTTTACTGCTCTTGGTAGTAAGCTTTGACATGATTTTCTTCTTTGACATGATTTTCTTAAGTGTCAATTTGGGTTTTCCGAGTGGTGGATCCAGGAACTTGTGAGGTGAAAGCTTGGTGATTGTGTAAGGCCGAGGGATATCAGGTACAATTGGGTATTGGGCATTTAGCTTCTTTGGATATCAATTGCTTGCTAATTTGGACTATAGACTTGTATTTTCAATTTCTGGAGCTAATGGGTTGATTTTTATTTATTTTGTTCGTTTTTTTGGACTGGTTAAGTGGATCTCTTTCTTTCGATATCGGCATAGTTTAGAATGTGGAACTGGATTAGTGGTATTTGCAAAATAAAAAATGGTGATTTAATTTTTCAACATATCAATTGTCTGAACCTAGATTGTGCGACCCTTTTATGGTCCGAGTCTTAAAGGCGAGGCTTGTTCTTTAGGCGTCAAAACTCAACTGGTACTTCTCCAAATTAGATGTTACTGTCTATTGTCCTGAGTCTTTAAGGTGATGCTTGTTCTTTAGGTTTCGAAACTCCATATGATACTCTTTCTAAATTAAATATTACTTTCTGGACGCTCTTGACAGTTCAGTCTGTCCTTAAACAAACTCTTGTATGAACAATTTGCTATAATTTCATGCCTTGTCTGTGAATTTACGTTCCCTGTATTATTCTGTTTAAAAATTATTTTTAGTTATTTTTATGACAATACATGCAGATCGGATGCCAGTTTGCTTCTGCATTCAGTGGAGAGATTTAAGTGTAATCTTTTCATGAACTCCTTTCCTGCGATGGAGTGGAATGCCAAGTGGGACTGGGAAAACCTGGTGATATTCGGTTCAAAGGCGATTGACAGTCCTAAGAAGCTGCAACCAACAGATTGGGGAATTGAAGAGGGAGAACTTGATGCTGCGTCTTTCAATTTATCTGGAGGTGGTGGTGGTAGCGGTGTTTCATGCTCCGATATGGGAATTGGTTCTTCAACAAAGAGTTCAATATCAGCTTCAACTGATTCTTCATCAAGAGAAGGGATGAAAACTTCCAATTTCATCACTGAAGCTTTTGAAGGTTTTCCTGAGGGTTCAAACAAGAAGAAAGAAATTCTCAGACATGAACCAACTGGAATTGCTCCACCTCTGGATGCTTCAATTGGTTCTGGTGAACCATTGATTGGTCTGAAACTTGGTAAGCGGACGTACTTTGGTAATAACTGTGCTGAGAGAAGTGCTAAGTTCACACCAGCAGTTATTCCTAATTCATCAGCCACTACAGCAAAGAAAATCAAGTTATCTTGCCAAAGCACACTTCCCCCATGCTGCCAAGTAGAAGGCTGTAACCTTGACCTTTCATCTTCTAAAGAATATCATCGCAAGCATAAAGTTTGTGAAAGCCATTCGAAATGCACAAAGGTCATTGTGAATGGTCTAGAACGTCGATTTTGCCAACAGTGTAGCAGGTAAGCTTCTCTTGATTGCTTCTGTAACTCATATTAAATTCATTATGGTTTCCCTCACCTGTACAATTTGTACTCAGTTTTTCAACACCTCTTAGTGATTATCTTCTGCTACATATTCAATCATCTAAAATCAAATTTTGCCTCAAGTCACCTCTCAGATTTTAGCAAATTATAGATTTGGTTCTGCCATGTTTGTGGTTTTGAAGGTTCCACAGTTTGTCTGAATTTGATGAAAAGAAAAGAAGCTGTCGCAGGCGGCTTTCTGATCACAATGCACGGCGCCGCAAGCCGTCACAGGAAGCAATACAGTTTGATTCAACAAGTCTGTCTTCATCATTCTATGGTATCTAACTGGAGCTTTGGACTGATTCCTTCCTGTTAATGAACATTTTTGATTGATTCCTTTGGCATTTCTTATGCTGCTAGATAGTTTATTGATTTATAGTTTCAGTAACCTGTGCGCTGCCTTCCGTTTCGACTTTTATTTATAATTACTTGAGAAAAATGAAGAAGAACTTTAGAGTATGAAACATTCTTTCCACGCGATTCTTGCCTAAGTTGTTTCCTTAAAAAAATGTTATATGGTGTCTCAATCTCAAATTGATGTCTTTAACTGGCTTCCCATTATTTGAAATAGTGAATGCGGGATATGGCTACAACTCTGCTATGAGCTTTTATTATTTCCATTAGGCATGCCTACAATTGTGTATAGGGTGCAAATGACCCATGCTATTATGCTGTGAAAAGGTATGATGTAACAAGACCGTGTATGCTAAAAAAACAAATTAAGGTGGGAATGTGCAAGAGAACAACCATCCTCCAACTATTTACCATGGATGGGGAAACTATATAGTTTAGTGCAAGGGGAAACAAGCCTTCTTAAACCAACCTTTAATATTTGTTTAGCATGTGGAGTAAGTGAGTGGGTGGTATATAGAGTTTTTATCTTCTCATTAGTACCCGCATCATAGCAGCTATGATTTATTTGGTACTCAAAAATAATTGCCCTTAATTGTATTCAACATAGCAGCAATTATTTATCATTGTGATTATTCAAACTAAAAGTGTCTTTATTTAGTGTTTACATGGTCCAACACACTTCAGACCTTGACAAAACATTTATTGAGGGCTTCACATGACAAATATGGCAAGTGTCTCGTGTTTTTATTTGAATATTTTTTCAATTCACTTCCCTTGTAATTAAACATCATGGCTGTTTGGTCTGTTAACTCCGGCTTTCACAGTTAGTTTTTAGAAAAGTTCCATCCATTGGTTAACTCAATTATAACAGTAGTTGGGGTAATTTACCCATACAGTTTTTATTCTGGTACGCAAGTCCACTTTATTGTTTGTGATGGGTCCCATTCTCAAATATAGCAGATGGTCTCTTAGTACCTTCGAGTAAGATCTATCATGTTTTAACACAGCCCAGTTCTAGAACAGTTGTTTTATTCTCCCTTGTAAGATTACTTTTTTGTTTGTGAGATATGTCATCAATAGATAAACCATGGGGTTTTGCTCAATACGTTGTTACAACTTGAAGATGTTAGTACTTTTGGTTATGAGCCACTCGTATGGGCGTAATTTGATATCAAATGAGTTTACATGAACAGGTGGGAGGCAACATATGAGTTTTGACTTCAACAGTGTCCCACTTGTTCACAAAAGACCTGCTGCAAGTCTTACATGGGAAAGCTCATGCCACTCCAAGTTCACACTGACAAATGGGCGTGTATTGGACCTGAAAGGAGCTGCGGACATTGACGGGCAGCCGCATTCTCCTGGCATTCAGTTGCCACATGCCATCAGCATGCTTAATTTTGACTCCAGTAGGCTCCTGCCTTGCAAGGAAACTGCAGCTGATGTATTCAATCAAGGTTTTTCTTTCTTCTTCATCAAGAAATATATATTATTCTTGGTATTTATTTATCTTTCAGTATGTTTTGAGCATTATACTACCGCCAGAGTGGGATCAATTAGTAGACTGCTGAGTGTTAAGTTGCCCTTTGAAAATGCAATTCTCGCACAGAATTCCCTGTTTGGGTAACTATTTTCCATAGTAAAATAAGCGGTTAAAGTATTAAATTGCCTATACCCTAGTGGAAATTGTTAGCGTATTTTCAGGAAGTGACTTAATTAGCCACTGTAGAGGTCCCAGAAATATGGTCTTCTGAAAAATTGAACAAAGACTCTGGAGTGGGCTTTGATTGGTGGAATCCGCACTATTTAAGCTTGTGATAAATTAGCTAGTTCTTTGTGCTGACTCGAACTTCTACATGATTTGGCTTCGCATGCCATCTTTCTATGTAAAACATGGTTTCAGTGTACTCTGTTACGTGATGGCCTTAGTGGTAGTATAATGACATATCTGCTGTTCATGTTGTGGATTTCCTTATCATTGAAGGGTGCAAACAGTCCGGTTCGGTACAGTTCTGAGTTAAATCGGAACTGAACTCGATTTCAGCGGTTCTGAAAACATTGGAACTGGAACCAGAACCAAGACCGTTAGGCTTGAAACCGAACTGTAAGAAGACCGTTTCAGTTTGTTTCTAAACTGCATTTGTTTTTTATCTTTCAAAGTAAAGAATATGAAATCAATCAATAAATGACTACCAACCATGTGGATTTGGTTTGTCAAAGCTACACGTAAGCAGTTATAAACTTCTCAACCAATAAATATAAAATATTTATAATTTAAAAGCATATTAATTATCACTACGTTCTTAAGAAATTTTAAATTTTAAAGTAAAAACTGTTTGACAATAGTCTTATCTTTTTGTGCAGCCTAAAATATAATGCTGATATGTTATGTTATGGTTTACTAATATTAATATATAGACTTGTATAATATAAATTTAGTTTACGGTTTGGTTTGGTTCAGTTCTAGTAGACCTAGAACAGGAAACATAACGATAAACTAGTGGTTCCTTAGTGGTAGTTGGCTTGTTGCTCATAATCATGATAAAGAGCTAGGATTGAGCCTTTATTCTCATTTGTGATATAATGGCCGGAATTTGTTTCGGCTCGGGTTGCAACATGACCTGGTTGACCCAGAAAATGAGTTTATGTGGGTCTGTTCTTCACCCTTTCTCTCTTAAGGGTGTTTAGGGTTGGAGTGGGATAACAAGCGAACACCAAAATTGTTGGAAAAAGAGAGTGAGAGCTAGGATTTATGGGGTTAAACTTGTAATCTCCTACTTTCTCAGTTTCCCCAGATTTTCACCGTGGATCTCCTGTTTTAATAGATAATGTTTCATTAAAGAGTGCTTAAAAATGGGAGCGCATACCAAAGAATTAAAACGGCCAACAGAACCCAAGTTAAGAAAGCAGTTTTTTGTAATTATGTATGTATATAATTACAAAAAGATGTATATTTAATATTTCTAGTTGATTTCATGCATAATAATACTTCTCCAGAAAGCACCATATCATTTTCAAGACAAGCCCATATAATTTTAATCAGGATCTCACTTTCTCAAACCCTAAGACATAAAAAAGCATCCATTTCTATAAAATTTCCTCAACGGTTAACCTCAGGTTTTATCTATCCCTACCTCCATCCCTCTATCTATATCCGTGTGTGTGTGTGTGTGTGTATTTGTATACTTATGATCTATTTGATGTGGGACGAAAAGAAAGCAAGAATATCATAAGGGGAGAAAAGAACAGAGTATCGATATTCACCAAAATCAAAACTAATCAGTTCTGTTACATGATGACTTTTGTAAGAAAACCCTTGGCTGAAATTTAAAAGACGAAAAGTACCTAATAAATGCAAAACATAACCAGTAAGCACTTAAAATGGAAAGAGCGAAACATACCTAAAAAAATGTCTCTACGCCTGCACCAAACGAATGTGAAACACCTCACGATCTCCATCTATTCTCTCCACCACAGAAGAACTCGCCCCTCTAAGAAAGACTGAATACGCTGCTCTAGGAAATCAAAATTTACGCGGCAAAAGTCATATGTAATCCATGCTGAATCTAAGTCCAAACGACCTCTCCATTGAACAAGGACACTGTGGATGTTCCTGTGGAGAAGCAATAATTTGAATATCAAGGTTATAGGTGATCTGATCAGTTGACTGTGACCAGACTGCTGGAAGAGGAGGCACTGTAGCTAATGATAAATTAGATACTCCTCAAGGCAAACAAGAAGGGAAATGAGGCTCAAAGGTGCCTTGGTAAGGTGACAAATCACATTAAAACTTGGACTAACACCCATATCTTAAGGTAAGTCAACTTGATGTTGATAGGCATTGGATCCCAACGTATGATGGATACACTATAGTTGAGAAGTTCAGGTATGTACTTTTTGATTTAGTTTTTTAAGTAGCACTTTAGGCGTATATGAAGTAAAATATAGTCTGCGTGATTGAAATCATGATTTCTAGGATGCGTATTTGCAGCAAACTGAAGATTTTCATTACTAATAGCATTTTTTTGCTCTAATATCTGCATGTAAATAATAATAAGTACGCTGAGCCAACAGAACTAGCAGATAAGCGGATCCAGAGATGGCAACAACAAATCCCATATACTTAGTCGGTCTCCCACTAACTGAAGAAAGTCTCCCTAACTGCGATTAGCAACCTCAATTTGACCATCAACTTGCTCCGTTACCAAGTTGATGTAGGACTAGAAAGAAATCAAGAAACGAAAAAATAAAACAGATGAGGGTAAAAAAGGGGTGAGATAGACTGAAAGATCTAGGGGTGCAACATGAGCAGATTGGACGTACACGGGCTCAACTTGAGGAATGAATATTCAACCCTAACCCTCACAACTCGACCTTGATCCTGAGCAGTGTGCTATCTGGTTGGTAATCAGGCTAAATAATTGGGTTGTAGTAAGAGAGACAGAATGGAGATAGGAGAAAATGACCAGAAAGCTTGTCAAGAGCTGTTGAAGTTATCTATGCAAAAGGCTAGTGTAGTTGGGCTCCAGAAATGAAATTCCACATGGTGTTTACCATAGTGTGTGTTGTGAGTTGCAGAATTAGTTTTGGGGTTTTGTTGCTTTGTTGGTTGCAGAAGTAGTCACGAGAGTGATGGAGATCATGAGGTTTTTCACACCTACGTCATGTGCAGCCATAGGGACATTTTCCCTTTTACCATAAACGATTTTCCGTGAGTTGATAATGAACTAGAGGGCACAATATAATATTTGCCAGAAATTGTAGAGCTCAATCTACAAGCTGCTTTCAAGAAGTAAAAACTGGCTTCAGTAACATATCATAAAGATAGAATAGAGAAAAACTAAGACAAGTTGCCAATACATCATTGCCACAAAAGGATTCTGCTATAATTACAGCCAGGTGGTAACCTTGTGTATGTAAAGAGATGCTAAGTGGAAATTCCACTTGACTTGCAATATCTGAAACGCTTCTTTGTATAAACGCTTTTTTGCTTGAAGGTATGTGCCTACCATTTTAAAGAAGTTTTTAGTCCAGAAATAAACCGATCCTGCTGCATATAGAAGCAAAATACTGTGTGATTAAACTTGGGTGTAAAATCAGGGAATTTAATACTATTTTGGGCATGATTGCTAAATTTGGAGCTCATGATACCACATGCATAAGCAGGTTCTGTAAATGGAATGACATTTACTATTTGTAGGTGATACATTGCTTCTATACCGCCATCAATACATTTATATCACCACCTTTTCTTTTAATAACGCTACCTCCAATGACTACCATGGGCATTCAGCATTTGTTGGACTGCTGTGTGATAGGGGAAACTTATTGGGGAAGATGAAAAATTATAAAAACTTTTACAAATGGTATAACACTGGCCAGTCAAGAAACATAGTTAATGAATGCTGTGTGATAGGGGAAACTTATTGGGGAAGATGAAAAATTATAAAAACTTTTACAAACGGTATAACACTGGCCAGTCAAGAAACATAGTTAATGAAATATTGCAACAAGAAGGAGAATGCTGGAATGGATGTGGCAATACAAACTTGAAATATGACACCCAAGAAAGAGTATATGGGAGAAGCTAGTAGTGTTTGGTTGAGGACAAGATGAATAATACTCTCAGATGGTTTAGTCATGTGTAACCAATGAGATTTGATTCAATTCCAGTCAAGAAACATAGTTAATATATTGTTGTAGCTAACACTAGAGTGTTGAAATGGAGGTGTCAATAAAAAGTTGATATACACACACACAAGAAAAAGTACATCTGAGAAGCTAGTAGTTTTGGTGGTATAAGATGAATAACATGATCATAGTTATTCTGTGATCAATGAGCTAATCGATTCAAGTTGAACATTCTACAAGAACAAGAGAAATGCCAAGAAGAGTTTCGATAGATTCAGCGAGAAGGCATTATTTCCTTTGCTTGAACTGACGGTATCCTCCTAGATTGATCTGAATGGTGAAATTTTGTTTTCATCTGACCTCGATCTTTTCTGGATTGACCCGAGTACTTTTCTATCTGTCTTACTTTCAAGCATCATATTTTTGATTGATTATCTGACAAAGCTGTCGAGGTTTAAATATATATGTCAGAAAATGACTGAAGTACAATATTTCTAACCTTATGCAGGTTAAGACATCAAGTTTCTTCCCCTCCCCAACTTGAAATAGCATAGAGAAGTGTCTTAATTCTCATTTTATCAATGAGTTCCACAAATATAACTGCTCTACTAATTATCTTATAGGATGTACCTGTTAGTATCATTGGCCTAGTAGCTATTTTACACGAGATCACAGTATAAAGCAGAAAGCACTCTTTCAGTTAATCCAATCATCTTTAATGCTGTGAAATAAGATCATCTTAGATCTCTCGTTCCTAGTGAATAAGTGAGTTCATATAAAAATGTTTATTCTTTTCGAAAATTTTGTAGTTTGACAGTCAACACATAGCCATTCTTATTCTTAGTTTGCTAAAATTCCAGTTGATTTGAAGAAGGAAAAAAAGAATTGCTTTCCATTTGTTCATATCTATCTTAAATCTATTTTTTTGATTCTATTGCTTCCTTGGAACTTCTAGTCTAGTATGGAGACCTCAGGATGCCAATGTGTTTTTCTTTAAAAAAAATCTAGTGTTATCCATAATGGATGGCTAAGGCACCTGATTTTTTGTCTCCATTTTTTCCTATTATAAACCATTTCTCTTCCAATATCTAGTTATTTAAAAGTCATTTGTTATTAAGTTTTGATTGGCCTCTTTGGTGCTTACCTTCTAGGGAAACAACTATTCCTCTGTTAACGGGTGCCTCTTCCTATTTACACTATATATGACCATACTTCCTAAGCGTACGTTTTCTTATTTTATCAGCAGTTGGAGCTACTTGCCTACTACTCTATCATTACTAATCCCATCTCTTCTAGTTACATTCATCATTCCATTGTGGCATCCTCATTTCAGCTGACATGGATGCGTACTTCTTCTTGAATCCTTTTTAAGTGCTGAGACCTTGTACATGTTTGAATAACTAATTTTTCAGTTGGAAGTAGCAATTCTAATCGTGTCCAAAAGGGTGGGAGTTAGAATAGTTGAATTGGGGAATTTTTTTTGGTTCTCTTAGCAATTCCAAAGATATTAACTGTTAGTAATTCAAAGATGGGATTTAAAATATTCCAATATAGGATATAAAAGTAAAAAAAGAAAGAAAGAAAAAGAACAAAGAAAGGTGAATACTAATAACTGTTTGTGTAATTCACGTTTATGGTGACGACGGAAGAAAAAACTTGAAAATAACTTGAGTTATATAATAAGCTTATCACAATGTGATTTAATAGAACTTTTACATTAGAAAGAGCAGAGAAGGCTTTAATCACTAAAACTATGTAGACTGAGTTTCTTTTCTTGGGAATTTGTGTAACCTGAGGTAATGTGAAGGATAAAGCTTACTCCTTCCGTTTCGTGGATTTCAACCAAATTCTCTGTTAACCTTAGTCATATCCCTCATGTTTTGATCTTGCTTGTGTAAAGTGAAACAATTACTATAGTAAGGGACCTTCACTTACTGGGTGAAAGATGTTTTGCAGGTCTGAAGGAATGTGTGTTCTCTTCCAGCTTGAATGAAGCACCGGATCTTCCCCGTGCTCTCTCTCTTCTGTCAACTAACACATGGGGTTCGCAGCCCGAATCCGTTACACTTGATCACCCCATGCATGTAGATCATAGCACCATGCTGCCTGTGATGCATGCAGTACCCCAGGGCTTGCCACTTGCTTCATCAGTGTACTGGCAAACTGGACAACAATCAACTGATTCCCGGGCGAATACTTCGGCTGCAATCAGTAACAGAGGCAACAACTTTGAAGGAATCCAGCTGTTCAAAACACCATATATGACTGGCTGTTACTCCAACAGGTTGAATTGACTATTGGGAATCCATTCAGCTCAGCCCCAATCAGGTCGATATCAAGTCCATATTTCCTGTTCTAAATATTTTTAAACTGGGCATTTCTGAACTTATAAATTGGAAGAGCTAATGGTAAACCTTTTGGCTGACAGAAGAGTGAATCAAAGGTTTGCTTCCGAGTGAGCAATACCACCGAGTCCTCGCTAGAAAAATTTGCAGAGTTTTTTTTGTTTTTGTCTACATGGGTCCTCTGCTATTTTGTCTTAATCTTTGAATATTCTTCAACTTCAGGCATAGTTTTCCGGTATCAGGATTCAAAACTCGACATCGGGGTGAGTTCTATCGAAGAAACGAAATGAAGATGTTATTAGTATAGTCCACCCAATCTTTTCATGCTTGTTTTTTTATTTTGTTCCAAGTGAAGACATAGTGAAGCTGTTATTGTGGTTTAACATGTTGTATGACATCCAGTTAGTCTTTTTCAGCTGGTTACCATTTGGTGTGAACATGATTTAAAGTGCATTTTGAACATATTTATTTAATCCAGTACTGGACCATTTTTATGTTTTCATAACTTGACATGCATAACATTGAAAACATGATTTTTTTATTTTTTATTGGGTGTTATATTCTGGTATATCATTGATTCATTGGATGCTTGAAAAGCATGTTTGGTATGCTAAGTCTTTAAAATCACAGGATTGAAAAACTTGAGCATGCAGATGCAGTAGACTTACAGATTGCTTTTCAACAATAGAATCTGGAAACTTCTTACGATTGGTATGCAACTGGAGTGCTATTTATTTATGATTATTCGTTTAATTCATTATTACTATCTTTATTCTTTTTTTTTTGGGTGAGTGGTCCATATTAAGGGTTACATGTGTAATTTGTCAACTGATCAACATTTACCCCATATGTTTTAATTAGTGAAATGAATCAACAATAGGTAACATCTCCCTTCAGAAAAGGCTCAACAAATGGCGCTATTTACCCACAAATATCATCTATTGATGCTCACTGCTAAATCATTTTTTACTACTCCTTCCATCTGAATTTAAGTATCTATTTTTCATATTTTTTTCCATCCCAAAATAAATTTAACTTTGAAAAGTTAAAGTATTTTATTTTATCAATTTAACCTTCATGCATTAAAATAATAAAAGCCTACCATCACATCATCATGAACCCACTATAAATAAAATTGACAATTCATATATTATCCATATAATAAAAAATACTAAAAATCATTCCCTTAAAAGACACTTAAAATAGTATAGAGGGAGTAGTATTCTTTTAATTAACCAATTTTTGAGTCAACCAAATAGAGCATCTCGAGATGTGATTAGTTGATTAGTATGGACTATAATCTCCTAAACAATATAATCTTGGCTCCGGTACTTCCCAAGTAAAGTTGAAATGTAGGAATTGATTTCTTTTCCCACTAAATCACTTGTCATGACTAATTAAGACCTTAGAAAGGTAGACATAACTTTGAAAAAAGAAAGCAAACAGAAGCCTCTTTGTATTAGTGCACATAGTATTTCCAAGAAAATTACATGTTGAGACAACCAATCATGTTTGGATTCGCTTTTCAAACGCTGCTTTTAGCATTCTAGAAAAAAAACAGTTTTGAATGGTGTTTGACAAACAAAAAATATAAAAGAGCTTCTTGGCCTTGAAAGAACGTTTTAAAGAAACTGTGGGTACCAGCTTCTCAAAACAACTTATGCTTCTCTTTTTCTTCTACGTGCCAAAAGCTATGCCAAACATGACCTCAAAAAGAGATAAACATCCTAATAGCACCATCGCACTTCTCTTTCATTTTTTATACTCAACAGACATCTACCAAGGATAGTGCATTTCCTATAAGGAACTCACCGCCAACCACTAAAAGTAGGTAACAAAAATGTAAAAATTTTCCCAAACAAGAACATACACAACTGGAAAGCCACTTTCCCTTCAGGTTAGACAGTAAACTAGACATTGGCAACACCCTCAAATCAGTTCTATGTCACAAGAACAACATTACGATACCACCATTGATTGGGTATCCAACTTCACAAAAGCATCTTAAAGGGAAGACATACGCATAATAGAGTATCCGACTTCACAAAGGCATACTTGAATCATTAAGAAATTTTCAGTTCTCAACAATTTCTAATTAAATAAACCTATTCCAAATCCGGGACTGTAGATTCATGAACTTCACAAGATGCACCCTTTAGAAAGGGATACTCGAAGACAAAAACTCAAATGAACCAAGAACTAGAAAAATCAGGCTTCAGTACACTTTTATGCTGCCATTATAGCTCAAATGCATGCAAACATACCCACTAAAATAAAATACGTTCCAGAAGTACAAAATCCCACCTAAACATAACCAGAACTAACCTTAATTCTTTGCCAAACAAAGCTGGCAGACACACAATGCATCCGAATAGATAAATCCATATTAGACCACATACCATATCACAGTTAATACAACAACCTGACACGGAATATGAGAAGACAGAGTAACTCGACAATTGCTGCAACATGAAGAAGACATGACTGACTTTCAGACACCCATACTGAGCAACGCTGGACGACAACTCTGGACGTTCTCAACCCTCAGACATGTTCTAGTACTCACTGGAACAGTAGACAATTCCGAATCAATATATGCATAAGGTAGAATAACAAAAATACAAAATGCAAATGTAACCACAGCAAGATGTAAAAAAGGGAAAAAGAGTAAGAAAAGAGATATCCACAAAATATTATCTAATCGGGATACATTATAAACTTGGATGTTTTTTAGAATTGGAACATGTCCATAGCTCCCTGGCAGACATAATGACAATTTCAGGCAACAAATGGGAATACAATGTAGACATGATATACATACACAACAGACCTGATCACTTTCTTCTGCTGCTTCTGGAGAGGACTTATTTGACTCGGATGGCTTATCAGCCCCACAATTCTGCCTGTTGCACTTGGTCCTGAACGGATAGTTTATGTTGTTGCATTTTTCACACTTCCAACTCCCCTCTGGCATCTTTTGTTCTGAAAAGATGAGGGGCACGTAAGTATCATACCAAGTTTAAAAACAACAGCATTTGCACATTTAAAAGCACTTACTTGAACTTTTCTCAGCTTTTGCAGCCTGCAATTTCAAGTGAAGGGGTATCAAAAATATGATTTGACTTTTAAACAAATGTTAAAGAAAAATCAAATTTTCAGTTTAATAGGATGATCAACCACTGAGTAGAATTTTAAATTCGCCATCCCCAAACTAAACGAAATACTAAATAGTCCCAATGTCAAGATTAGAAGAACATAATTTTTACAAGTCAATACTATAAACAAAAAATGATGTATAATCACGTAAAGAATATGTCAAAATCAATGTTTTTAAAAACACATGATGGACAGATATAAAACTAGTGTACAGCAAGAAAATTTGTCAAACCTGAGACCCAGGCTTAGGTGTATTGCACTTCCTCATATTGCAAACTGTTCTAAAAGAGAAGTTCACATTTCCACATTTAGGACATGTCCAGTCATCTAGAGGTGTACCAGAAGATAACACTAAAGTTAGTACAACAACACTTTCTCGAATGCCCACTAATGAAATCAAAATTAAAAGCAGCCTGGATGTGACTAACCTGCACCTTTCTTTTGAGATTTCTCTTCTGGGAAAAAACCCGGTCTTGGGCCCTGCACAAGATTTGTAATCATGAATTCTACTTTATATCTAAAGACAGGATAATAACACAACAATGTGAGGATTTGTAAAGGTCGTCTTTGGTTGGGGAGGAATGATGAACCGGTACCACATTTACCAAGAAGGAAGGAAGTAAGATTACAAGGCCAAATGTTAACTTAGCAAACTTTTTAAACACTAGTCTTGGATTTGTTCAAAGATAGAAATAATAACAATGTTGCGAGTTTTCCCTAAATTTTTTCATTAATTATCATATAATATCCGTACCTGTCTGCCTCTGTATCATATTGCTTTTATAGTTTTATGTATCCTTACATTCTAATTTTTTTCATAAAAAGGTCAACAACAGTTATAAATGGTAGCTTATAAGGATTTGAAAAATTAAATGGTAGCTAACCAGCTTATATTAGAAAACGCATAACTTAAAGAGGTGGTTAAGTATGATGAAGAACACATAATATTTTGAATGATATAATTCTGAATGAACTAAAGCTAGATAAAGAGCAAAGATTAAGCACATACCATGTTGGCATGAGCCATGGGCAAACTCAAGCCATAGCGGTCCATCAAGGGAGGCATACCATACATCCCACCTGGAAAAAAGAGGGAGAAATAAATCTTTATTACCGCAAAACAGAATAATGCATCTGCTCCATATGTGAAATTTGATCTGTATTTTTTCAGTAGGGATGTCTATTCAATAAGAATCAGACCTAATCTCAAGGAGGATAATGGGTATTTGGCTAGTCTGGGTTCATCAATGGGAACCCATTGACATTTTTTACCAGCTCATGATATAATCCTCAAGATAACGGCTCTTTTCAGCTATATTTTACGACAAGGTTTTCTTTTGATACCAAGTAAAAGCTTAAAACAGATGCAACGAAACCAAAAAGGGTGTCGGCATAGTTTACTAGAGGCTAGAGCAGACATAAGAAACAAGGCGACACACCAACTCCTATAAGCAAAATAACACCAGTACCCGATGCACCGAAATTACTAGCAAGAGATAGATCAGAAGTATAAAGGAAAGAGCAAATACCACTTCCTATCATAGATCCGCCTGAATAAGGTGGTGGGCCAGATAAATGCAAGGATCGGTATGGGCTACCTCCAGAGAGGCGACTGCCATAATTATAATGGTATGCAGAACCCCCAGAAAGTGGAACATCATAAGGAGGCATTGATGATCCGTTGAAAAGAGAAGAACCATAAGGCGGAACACCCATGTACATTGAAGAGGGTGGTCCGCCAGAGCCTATGTAGGACCCCGAGGATGAGTAGCCATGCGGAGCTTGCACAGGTTTGGCAGCAGATTTCTGAAAGAAGGGAAATTTTTGTTAATAGATTTTTCAGGAAGTTAAAAGAACAAATCAAATATATAGAAAAAATTAGGTGAAATAAAAAAGGAAATTTCATCAGTAATCTATTTGTTAATATTCAGGGAGTCAGTGCTAAACTATAAAAAATGAAAAAAAAAATATAAACAAGACTCACACCTATTAGATTTCAACCAGCATATAGAAAAGGAGACATGATGAAGAATACTATAATACTACGTTAACATAATGATAAAGTCACCAATATCACTCCAGTAATCTATTTGTTAATATTCAGGGAGTCAGTGCTAAACTATAAAAAATGAAAAAAAAAATATAAACAAGACTCACACCTATTAGATTTCAACCAGCATATAGAAAAGGAGACATGATGAAGAATACTACAATACTACGTTAACATAATGATAAAGTCACCAATATCACTCCAGGAACCAAGCTTTGAAGAGTGAAGATAATTTCCGGAAAGAGAGGGAGAAAATCGATCACAAATATACCAAAAAGTTTTGGTTGAAGGGATTCATGCAATGTTGATTCAGACAATTTAATACACAAAACTGTATTAAAGGTACAGAAGAAGAGAACTGCAAATTCCTAAAAGAACAATGACACAACACACTGGCAAGCTACTAAAAAGAAGACTTCTTGATAAATACACGAATTAAAGAAGTTAATCAGGGGAAAAATACAAATTAGTTAATGGTAGCAAATTGAGTCCTAAGATTGAATTTCGCAAACAAAGTAAGTTCCATGTTATTTATAGAAGTCTTCATGTCTTACCATGTTATGATCAGCTGGCCTAGGCTGTGTACAGTTGCGCATATTGCAAGTTGTCCTAAATGAAAAGTTGACATTGCCGCATGTCGGGCAAGTCCAGTCATCTTCCCTTCGCCCGCCTAGCAACACACAAAGAGATTAATCAAACAAAATGATAACAACAATAGAAGAAAGATAGTACCCATAACAAATTGGTTTTACAAGAAAAATAAAAAAAGTACGCGGGCCATGAAGCCAAAATTTTCAAATTTAAAACACTCAACACGAAACAGGTAGAAATGGATGCATGTAAATTATGTATTGTCACGAATATGGGTTCCACTATTCAAATTGAGGTAAAATAAAGCATCCAATTAATGTGTTTCAGTGAGAATATTCTCAAATCCAATGAAAAGCTTGGAACTAACAATATATACAAAGACTATATGAAGACATGGAAATTGGGTCACACAGACCGACCACAGAGTCAGCACAGTCATAGTAGAAAAGTATAATCTACTGAAGGGATAATTGAAACATGAAAAAATTGCACCCATTTCACCTATTCAACCACCATTCACATCCAGATAACTCTCGATAATAATCAACAATCAAACATTAAATTAGGTTCAACAGACACCCAAGACCTTCAAATTTATCAAAGATATAAAATATCTCTACACCGGTAGATGCAAACTCATCCATATATACATATAGATACATATATAGGTGAACATGCATAGATTCGATATAGGCATACCATCAGTCCTGGCACGCTTAGCTGCCGAAGAATTCCTGTTATCCACCTGTACAACAACAACAACAAATCAACAAATCAAATTACAAATATCAGACCATAAAAAACCCTAAAATTGTCGCATCATCGGAATCTGAACATCGCCGACAAAATAAACAATATTGACAGAAATTCAACGAATGAAACCCCAATTTTCAGTTATCAAAAGATACTGAATTCAAAACGAGATCTGAAATATCACATATATTGAAATAAAAATATGAAATTGATGGAAATTATATACCTGAGACATAGCTAGGGCTTGAGAGAGCGAGGGAGATTTGATTCGCTTTCGGCGTAAGAGAGTGAAGGATAGGGCTAAAACGAGGGTTTCATCATACCATCTATTTATACACACACACTATATATATATACACGTATATTAACGGCCGAGACAATGTGTTCCGTATCCGATTGGCCCAGTTATTCTGCTATTGGGCCGTTTTGGCCCATGTTTATGGGAGTTTTTTTATATATTTTATATTATTATATATATATATATTTTTTTTTTTTTTGGCGTATAATATGAATTACCAATATTCCGTTTCGCCTCAAATTCAAATGATTTGTCAAAATCGTTAGATGCATAAGTATATATGAACTCGGACTTTACTTGGGTTCGTTTGGTAATTATTTATAATTGTCGCTTAGCGTTTAGAAGAAAAAAAAAATCAGTATAATTCCTATCAAACATCTGTTGACAGTCATTAAGATGTCTTTTGACATCAATAATACCTTCAAATACAAAATCATAAGCGAAGTATAAGCGATAAATTCTTCATGAATGAATAAATAGAAACTTTAAATCTAAAAAGCTAATAAATATTTAAAAAATTAATAATAATTGAATGGTTAATTATTATCTCTAGCATACATGCACTTCTAATAAAAAGAAACCCTACAAATATAGAAAAATATCATGACCTGAGAACTTTCCATCATAAGAACTTTCAAAAGGAAATGAATCATACAAAAAAACCATAAAAGTAATTTTTTCTAAAATTGTTAATACTATAAGAAACTCAATCAATTACAACTACTAAATTTAAAAATTCAGCAAAATCAAAGTTTTTTTACACTATGATTAGACATTCATAAATTCAGTTGAAAATAACACTACCTTAGCGACAAAAACTATATATTTAACGAGTTAGGTAAATTCTAAGGGTCTTATAGTTAAAATTATATACAGATATATGAGTAGAAAAATTCTCTTTGTCTTCGAGAATGTTTCTCTATACAACAGTTACCCTATTTTGAAGTAATTTTTTCCATATATATATAAGATGAGGTGGGCTTTTTGGTCCATTATTCTAGGAATATACCCTAGTGGTACATTTTTGTCCTATTAAAGTTGTTCCTATCTGGCGAGAGTGCCCTTGAAGTTTGCTTAGTGAGTGATCTACATATCAGGGCTAGAGGAGTTGGGGGCCGCTTCTAGGGTTCCGTGATGAGGGCTTCGGCTTCGTGCTTTATATCTGAGCTTGGTGTCGAGGTCCACCTTGTACTTGGTAGTTCCATTGTTGGAGTCGCTTGAGAAATTCTTCGGTCAGGGCGTCTTCGGACGTTTGTCTTGCCTTGGCAGCTGCACTATTTGGATACATCTCCTGACTTGTGGGAGCTCTTCGGCTTGACGGTTGTTCTACCACGTGGGGTTATCTTAAAGGGCCTCTTGAACAATAAGTTTGTTTCATTTGTAACATGATGATTGATATAAATACTAGTTTTTTTAGACCGAACTCTAATATAGTAACAACTAAAACACCTTAATTTTCATCTAATCTATAATATCTCTCTTTCGGTGTTTAATCAATATAGATATAATTTATAGCATATCTCTTTCGTTGCGAAATCCATATAGAATAACAACCATTCGGGAATGCATGCATTTGGTTAACACTTGTTGACTTTAAGATTTTAATTTTAGAGCAAATCCCGTAATTAACAAAACTATTAATTTTATTTTATACTAATGTTTGCAATTAGCGTGCATACGGATTGCTATATCATTCCAAAAGTCATAGCAAAAAAAGAATCACTACAAGAAAAATTACTTTCTATCACGAATTTTTTATCACGGATCGGAGTAACCCGTGGTGGAAAGTACCTTTTCACCACGGGCTTCAAAAGCCCGCGATGGAAAACGACTTTCAACCACAAAATTTTTAACCCGCGGTAGAAAGTTACTTTCTACCACGAACTTAGTAATGTAGTGAAAAGTCCATGATAAAAATATACTTTCCACCACGAGCTTAAATTACTCGTGGTAAAAATGTATTTTCCACCACATATATAAAGCTCATGGTAAAAAACTCATACTTTCCACCATGGACTTAAATTCCCGAAAAATTATTGGTTACAATGGTGATACCAAGTCATTAGGCTGACATGATATCACCATCCAATAAAATCTAATTTTTTTGCACATGTGTCATATGAGTTGCCATTCAACAATATCATATTTAAGGGAAAATACACAAAAAATTCCAATTCAAATATTCACGCTTCTCTCTCTGGTTCTATTTAAGAGGGTATATATATATATATGATTACAAAGATTAACACAGAAAATGATCAATATAGATTCTCCTTTCCTTTTCTTTCTCCAAACAAAAATCCTGATTTTTGTTAAGGGAAACAAAATTGAATGTTATTATTAAGTTAATGTATAAATTTGTAATCATCCTCCTTATTATTTATTTTATATTTATTTCTTATCTTATTTTTCATTTTTTACTTTTTTATTAGTTTATGAGAGAGAGAGAGAAAGAGAGTAACAAATCTTTCTTTTTTTTTTTTTGGTAAATAAATGAAATATATAAAAGGAAAAGAAGTTACAAGAGAAGGGGCAAAAACCCAAATAGAAAAGTATATGAGAGTGAAAATGTAAAGAGCTCCTAGACAAAACTAAGCAATCAAACCCTAGAATTGAAAATTATCTCAACTCCAAACAAGCCTTCAACCCTGCACCAAAATGTTCATATCAATTCGATCACAATCATCAGATTACTAGTACCTAGATCGAAGCCTTCAGTAGTTATACAACCATGGCAATCCAACATGGGAGGTCATCAGAACCCTAGCATAAACAATTGGCTATGGCGGTTGGGGTCGTGGTAGGGGATGAGCAGGGGGAGAAACAAATTGAAGATTCAGATGGTGGGCAGATGGGCAATGGTTCGGCGAGGTAATAGTGGGAATCAGCTGAGGGTTGGGAGTAAGGGTTGTGACAGATTGAGAAAGAGGGAGAGTGATTGGCTGTGGGAAGACATATAATGGATTGCTATGAGTGGCAACATGGAAGAAGGAGGGGAAACACAAATCTGTTGCAATTGAATGGGCAAAGGGGCATTCACTCATCTTGACCGAAAATAATTTCAATCTTACAGCATCAACAATTGCATTAAGAAGTATATCATGAGGTAATTTTTTATATCTGAATATTCTGTGATTTCTTTCTCTCCAAATATGATACACATAGCTAGTCAAAGTTAATTTCCAAATTAGGATTCGAGCTTTCCCCAAATTATTTTTCCAATGTAGTGATGTCCAAATAAGGAATTGTTGCCAAGAATCTGAGTTTTTATATACACCACATTTTTCCTGTAACTTTACCCATATTTTTTGTGAATAAGAGCACTGCCTAAATAAGTGTTCATGGCTTTTAGCACCACTAAGACATATGACACAAATGTTTTGTTGCATAAGGTAGAGTAAACTAGGTTGGTCCTTGGTTTGAAGTTTCCCTTGAATGGCTAGCCAAAGGCAGAATGATTGTTTTGGAATCCTATTTGGAAACCAAACCAATTTATGCCAAAAGCAATTGGGGGGGGGGGGGGGGGGGGGGGGGACACTTGGATGGGGAGGGGGAGGGGGTCCACTGGGTTCTATCAGCTCCGCTAAAGGTGGGATGTGGGAGGGTTGATAGATCAAAAATAGGGTTTATAGTGTTTAGGAGCTGTCTAGACCATTGCCAATTGCCATCAACCAGGAATGAGGCAACCTTAATGTGCTTATTGAATTGCCATCTTTGTCTATTGGTAGAATTTGGAAGAATCATGTGAAGAGGCCCACAGGGGAGCCAATTGTCATAGTAAGCCATAGTGTTTCTTCCATCCCCAATGTAGTGTTTGATCATGGGTTGGGCAACTTTTCTTAACTACAACAATTTCCTCCAAAACCATATGCATTTCCAATTAATCTGAAGTTCCCAGAAGCTTTTCCCCTCGATGAGATTCTTAAGAGTCCAGTCTTTCCATATGCTAGTAGAATCACCATTGAACAATGTCTAAATGTGTCTAAGGATTGAGGCTCTGTTCCATTGTTTCAAGTCCTTGATACCTAGACCCCAGCTGTTTTAGGAGTACACACTTTGTTCCATGTCACTTTAGCTCTTTGATTAGTCCTACTAGGACCTCCCCAGAGGAACCTTTGAAGCACATTTTCAATCTGATTGCATACTTTACTAGGATTAATAAGCAAATTAGTCCAATAAATGTGAATACTAAAAAGAGTAGAATGAATGAGCTGGAGTCTTCCAGCATAAGAAAGAGCCCTAGCAGTCCAAGAGGCCATTTTAGATAACATGGCGTCAACAAGCCTCTGACAATCAAACGATGTGAGTTTGGAGGAAACAAGGGGGATTCCTAAATATCTAATAGGAAAGGCTCCACAAGGGAAATTAAAATTATTACAAATATCATTTTTAACTTGTTCATGAACACCACAGAAAAACAGATGACTCTTGCTATTGTTAGGAATTAAGCTAGAAAAGGAAGAAAAAGTATTCAAAACATTATGAATGGTTATTGCAGAGTTCACATTTCCATGAAAGAACAAAAGAATATCATCTGCGAATGAAAGATGTGAGAGTTTGGTAACATAACACTTCTTATGGTAGGAAAAAAGGTTGTCATTTGCTGTCATGAGATTCGTGATGGTGGACAACACATCCATACCTAGAACAAAAAGATAAGGGGAAAGGGGATCTCCTTGTCTAAGGCCTTTGATGCTTTTAAAAAAACCACATAGCTCCCCATTTACTGAAACTGAGAATGAAGCAGTAAAAATACATGTTCTAATCCAGGAGATGAATTTAATAGGAAAATTCATGAGATGTAGCACATCAAGAATAAAGCTCCAATCAATACAATCATAGGCTTTATGAGGTCCACTTTGAGAGTGCATCTAGGGGGATTTTCATCCTTGTGATACCCTCTCACAAGCTTATGAGCTAAAATAATATGATCCCCTATTTTCCTCCCTTTGATAAATGCATTCTGTGCATTATCAACAATAGTAGGCAAAATGGATTAAGCTTATTAGCCAACAACTTTGAAATACATTTGTAGACCACATTACAACAAGCAATAGGTCTATAATCCGAGGGGGAACTAGGATTGGGAATTTTTGGAATTAAAGCAAGGTAGGTTGAATTAATTTGCCTAAGCATCATACCATTTTCAAAAAACATTTTGATAGCTAGGGTAACCTCCTTTCCCACAATATGCCAAATTTTCTTAAAAAAGAATGAGTTAAAACCATCAGGGCCTGGGGATTTGGAAGATTTAATTGAAAATAAACAATTTTTGATTTCCAAATCAGTAGGAATGGCATCAAGAATATCTAAAAAACTGTCATCAATTTTTTTTAACAAAATGGGAAAGAGGTCATACCAGGGTAGCAATGAGGATTGCTACCAAGCAGGGAGTGAAAATAGTCGGTGAACATCTCCTTGATCACAAGACAATCCTTAGAAGTTTCACCATTGGGCATTAGAACACTATTGATCCTCCTTTTATTATGCCTATTTACCACACTCTTATGGAAATAACTGGTATTCTGGTCACCCAAGGCCAACCAATGCACCCTGGATTTTTGTTTGAAAAGTTGCTCTTCCACATTACTTAGAGAAACATAGGTTAAACCCTTAATCTTCTCCTGTTCCTTTAGGCTAACATTTCCTGGATCAGAATCAAGAACAATTTGCAAGTCTGCAAGTTCCTCTTTGGCAGTGGTAACTCTTCCAGAAATGTCACAAAAGGATTTCTGATTTAACTCCTTCAAATGAACCTTAAGCATTTTGAGTTTGGTGGTTACCTTATACATAGGAATGCCATGAACCTCAGAATTCCAAACTTTAGCTACAATGTCAAAGAAGGAAGGATGGTCACACCAGAAATTGAAAAACTTGAAAGGAGTTTTTTTTGAAGTGGTCTAGCCAAAACTAATCAAAGAAGGACAATGATCATAACATAGAAGAGGGAGGAAAATGGCATTTGAGTTTGGGAAAGAGGTTAACCAGGTAGGGTTAACAAGTTGTGACACCCCCAAATTTCCATGCATAGGTTGGCTAGGCCCATACACAGAAAACTAGGAGCATCAGTAATTGATAATATAAGCACAGAAGAGAAGACATAAAATAGAAATATAATAATAACAACAATAACAAAATAAGGATACAACTTATACATGAAGAAGACCACTCCCAATACATCCTTAAATAAAATAAGTCCCACACAGTACAACTTGGAAATCCCATAAACATGGACCCCTAAAAACACACTTATAAGAAATACAACATATGACATTTATCGGATCCTACCCTGGAGTGGAAAGAAAATATGATAGAACCGGACAGATAGATATGATGTCCTCAACCCTGCTGGTGAAATTGCCGAGGACCTGAAACAACAAAAATGTGGGTTAAACCCACGAGCAAGTACAACTCTACATGATCCCAAACAGAGTACCAAAATCCATCCCCTTTCCTAGTGACACCTAATCCCAAAATTATATTATAAAATAATAATATATTTAACTATAACTATAGTCACTAATATACCACCATTTAATATAATTATGTTTATAAATTTCTTACATTAATCTGATTTTTCCATACAACATCCAATCCATGCCCTACCATAACCACGTACCCGATAACTCACCCATGCCGTAACAACTCACCCATGTCCCGTGGTACTAGTTAGACTGCAGTAATAGTTAGCCTCCTTGTGGTTCCTTATAAATTTCCAAAACATAGTCATTTAATTTAAATCTTATGATTTTACGAATTTAATAATTCACTCGTAATCTTTATTCGGGAACGTATAACAATTTATAAGGTCGAGCCTGTGGGGTCCAAGGGGGGCGGCGCGACCATTACCTGAGCGCCCCCCTAGCGGGGTCTGGGGCAGCGCCCCAGCGCCAAGGTATATGGTATTTTATACAGTCGAAACTATTCATTTATACGGTCAAAAATACGTAATCCAGTATAATTCGTGATACACATAATAACAATATAAATCAATGTCCAGAGTCTGATAATAAAGAAAATAGAGAAAAACAATTACATAAATATGCAATATTTTTCTAATAACAGTTTTGAAATCTTTGTCAACATTGAAACCTAAAATATTTATGTATTCAGATATTTATACTAAGTTCCAACCATATACACATCATCAGAATCATACCAACAAGACACATAACCACGAATCCATACATGTATAGCTACACATGGTAAAAACAAATTTGTATGTATAGCTAGATATAAACATAGTCTCATGCATATATCAATATATCACCACAAATCTCTCTATATATACAAGATCTATACATATAATCATGGATCTGTACATATATGTATAACCAGAATATAAATCATCATATATATATATGAATATAAATATACTCTAACAGATTTGTACATATATGTCTATATAAGTCTACTAATCTCTACCTATATGTAGACCTGTCAATGGATCGGATTCGGATCGGATCAGTTAAATCCAAATTCAATTTGTTAAGAAATCGGATTATTGGATTCGGATTCTAATCGGATTATCGGATTTTATTTTCAATCCATATCCGGTTAATATCGGATTCGGATCATAATCGGATTATTGATAAGTCTATTGATAAGGATGACAAAAACTCCCGATCCGCGATCCGAATCCGATAATTCGACAGATTTTCACTTAATTAATTCATATTCAAATTTCTTCATTATAGAATATCTGATCCGAATATCTAATTAAAAAAATACAAAAATCAATAAATATTGAAACACTAAAATTATTGACACTTTTAATAATTATATTTATGATCAATCATTATTAATAAATAATAAAATAATTAACAACTAACATTTATATACATGTACAATATTAAATATATATACATATATATAAATATATATATGTATATTTTATCGGATCGGATTAGGCTAATCCAAATCCAATTTGTTAAGGAATCGGATTATCGGATTCAGATCATATTCGGGTTATCAGATTTTTTTTGCAATCCAAATCCGACTAATTGGATCGGATTCGGATCAAAATCAAATCCATTGACAGGTCTACCTATATGCAAGATCTGTACATATGATCATGGATCTATACATATACATATAAACATAATATATATCATCACATAAATAAACATGAATATGAACATACTTTAACAGATCTATACATATATGCCTATATAGATCCACGAATCTCTACATGTATACAAGATCTATATATATACTTACGGATCTATACATATATGTATAAATAGAATATATAAGTCACATAAATAAACATGAATATGAATATACTCTAACAGATCTATACATATATGCCTATATAGATCCACAAATCTCTATATATATACAAGATCTATATATATACCTACGGATCTATACATATATGTATAAATAGAATATATAAAAGTCATATATGAACATGATTTACACATACATATACATATATGAAAAATACTATCTAGCAGATTATAGATGCACAAAGTAAAGGCTACGAAATTTCAGTACAAAGAAGAAGAGTAGAACATATGTCTTGCCTGTAATGTAGAGTTGAATCCACCACAAGTACAGATCCAAACCAATTCTAAGCTCTCAACCTCTCAACCCTCACAATTTCGGGTATAATTGATGATGAAGAAGAAGTAGTAGAAAAAATGAGATGGAGACTAGATCTGAAGTTAAGGATGCTTATATAGAAGATGTTAGGGTTAGGGAAATGTCCAAACTAACCTTGTATTATGCATAAATCACCAAACTGTCCAAACACTAATGACAACCTTGCCCCCCTTCAGATCACAAAATTTCATTATAACCTACTAGAGTTAAAAAGACTAAGATAACCTCATTCAATAATTTAAACACCCAATATGCCATCCAAAATAATTAAGGAAATAAATATCCATTAAATACGGGGTATTACACAAGTACTCTCTCAAGTTTTTCAGCAACCACATTGCTTCCATGGGACTTGTTGGACCAAGTGTGAAGAAGGCCACTAAAGCATAAGTCATCCACTCCAATGTCACTCAAACATTCATTAAAGTCACTCATTGCTGGAGTCCAATTAGTGTTGCCCCCAAACTTTTCACCAGGGTATCTTATAGTGTTAAAATCCCCAAGTAAAATCCAAGCATTATCATGTATGGAGCTGCTAATATCCACCAGATCCTCCCAAAACTTCTTTCTTTCTTCACAAGTATTGAGACCATAGACAAAAGTAACATAGAAGCTTGTATCTGTGATAACACATGTTACTAAACAATGGATAAGCTGATCATTCATAGTAATACTGTCAATCTTAACCTTGGCAGGATTCCACAGGATCCAAATCCTACCTAAAGGAGCATGATCGATATATATCTTAGTGCTGAGTTGGGTAACTTAGATGACACATGTGCAAAAATGATTTAATTTTATTGGATGGTGATACCATGTCAGCCTAATGACTTGGTATCACCGTTGTAACCAATAATTTCTCTAAAAAATTCCCATGGTAGAAAGGGAGTTTTCAGCACATGCATAAACCCGTTATGAAAAACTCATATTTTTCACAACTAACATCAAACATCCGTTGTAGAATGGGCTTTCTCATCACGGGCATGAGCCGTGATGAAAACCCCTGATTTTCACCACGGGTTTAAATTGCCCCTAGTAAAAAAAAGGGAGTTCCTACCATGGGCCTAAGCCATTATAAATGTCTGAGAGTGCAATTTCCATATATAAAGTATTTGTCAATAAGAAAAATGTAATATAAAAGTATAAGAATTCTTGGAATATCAATGCAATAGTCTTATTGTGAAGAATACATTTATTTGTATGCAAGGATGATAAAATTTCTTTTAAAAAGAAAAAATAGTTAATAAATAAAATATCAAAAATCGTATATATTTATTTATTTATATAAGTAGTAGGGCAAAAGGTTTAATTTATCTATAACTCACTTGTAATTATGATTAGGAATTTTTCTCCTGATCGATCATATATATTTTAGATTTTTTCCAAGAAAACTAGGAAACTCATTTTGTTTCCTTGTTCATTAATTAATCTCTTGCCGTTTATTCTATGTTTGTACTCCAACGAGTATTAATTTCTACTGGTTTGCATTTACATCTTTATTGGAGATGGTGGTTTTCAGTTGGTGATCTCTCATGTGCTACAATGAAGCTTTGGTTGATGTTGTAAGGAAGTTTTGGCTGATGATGAAATTGGAAGATACATATAAAAAAATAGATCAAAAAGAAGAAGAGGAATATAATTTTTCCGCTCGAAGTATTTCAATAGGGTATAAAATAAGGATATGTATTAACTTTTCGTTGGTCCTTTTGTTGCTTGTTTTCAGCACATCTGTTGCGACTTAGTGAATAACGCTTTTGTAATTACGAATTCCTTGAATCAATATATTGTGATGTTTGTATTGGTATCTTGTTTTTAAATTTGCTGCATTCTCGTGGGATATTTTATATATAATTTATTTGGGCTTTCAGGTTTTGTTATTAATTATATAAATTGGCTATGGGCTATATTAATTTTATGAAATATATATATGTATATGTATATATATATATCATAGGCTAAAATTGTGGTAGAAAGTCATGGTTCGAAGGTTTTTTCTTTTTTCCTGGATAGAAATTGTGGTAGAATTAAATGACATTCTACCACGGGCTATTAATCGTGGTGGAATATCAATATTTTACCATGGGCGAAAATTGTAGTGAAAAGATATACTTTTCACCATGGACAAAACTCGTGGTGAAATTCCATACATTCCACCACGAGCGAAAAAATGTGATAAAATTTTTATTTTTAACCATGGGCGATAAGTGTGGTAAAATATTATCTTTTCGCCACATGCTCCCGACCGTGGTAGAAAGCGCTTGAGAAACAACCACGGCTGATAATACCACACGCAATAATAACTGTGGTGGAATTCATTTTTGCCAGTGGTTAAATGCTGAATTTCTTGTAGTGAATTGACATAACTTGGATGAACAAGTTAAAGAACTCTCCATCTCAAAGAATTCAAGGACTTCAAGAAGAAATGATTTCAAATGAAAGAAGTATAAGTTGTATAACAATAAGATACCCATGTAACTCAAAGACAATCTCAAAATTTAAGACCATTCTTGTAAAGATGAATGAGATAGATAGGTGTGTGTGATTAAAATTTAATATAAAAGTTATTCTCTAATCAATTCTAGCTCAAAGCATATCACACACATTTCATACTTTTTTTTAAAAATCTATAGACAGCCTAAAACTATTTGATAGTTTGTAAAATATTTTAGATGGAGTATATATTTTCTGAGTCCTCTAGAAGGTTATTTTTAAAGTTTCTTATGGTTAGCTTTCACTACAAGGTCTTTGCCTATATAAAAGAGATTGAACAAAAACGTTGAATATGCAAGTTATCTATACAAATTGGATTTCAATATTTTCTTATTTGTACAGAAGAAAATAAAAATAAGTTGTTTATATATTTGTTTTCTAAATGGTAATACTAGAATAGTAGTTTTAATCCATCAATGTTGAAAATACATTTGACAAATATTAAATGGCAAGAATTACTTTTAAAATGTTAATGTAAAAACAAGTTAGAGATTTATTTATTTTACCATGTCTCATTTCATTCGATCTTTTAGTTTAGTTCTCAAAATTAATACAAACAATTTTATCATTTCAATTTTTTAATATTTAATAAATAATATATTTAAAATATTCCTGTTGTACTCAACCAAATTATACATCAAGAAAAACATCTTTTTATAGTTTGTTTTACCTTTTTTTTTGCCATCATGGCAAAATTCCACCAACAGGAAATAGTATTCAAAATACAACATCTAACAATCATCATGCGGGACAATTATATCGTTAAAATAGTCTCATTCAGAACTTGTTTTGTTTTGTTTTTCATTTCATATTTTCATATTCTTATGTTTAATCGTTTTTTTATCTGCCCTTCATGAAACAAAAATTGAATGATGAAATCAGAAAACTTGAGCTGTCTAGTTTCCAAACAAGAACTTGAGCGTTAAATTCCTCAAACATAACAAGCTAAAATCAAGAAGTACCAAAGGCTTTTACAGTGCCTGCAAGCTCATTCAATCGTCACCCTCAGCTTATGTGTACACTGAAGAGACAACCCCAGCTGGAAATACCGAGAGGAAGGCGACGGTAGCTACTGCCATGAGCACTCCTGCAGTGCTCGGTACTCCATTCTCGGATCCACTTGAGTCATCAGTGGCCACCGGTGAAGTTGTGGTGGGAGTTGCTGATATTGAAGTGTTCGTGAAAATGGCGTAGTCCGGAGAGCTTACCGGAATGTTTAGAAGCTCTGTCCAGTTCAAAGGTGAAGGCAATCATATATATATAGAGCACCAAATTGTTGTAAGAACATATATATATATATAAATATAGATAGCTTGAACGATTAATGCACATCAAAATTAGATGGTTCTTTTACATGATTTAACTTTCTAGTGTTAGGTCTTGACATTCAATCTCGGAAGCCTTTCATCACTTTAACAACTAATTGGGACTGGTTGACGAAATGAACAATGATCATGGAGTATTATAAATAAGATTTCCTAATCAAGTTATCACATTTAGTTTTAGAAAAAAGAAAAATAAATAAATCATGAAGGAGTAATGAAATATTGAAATATGTGTCCCCTGCACCATGTGTATAGTGTTCAATTGGCTCATGACTGTGATGTACTTCACAAGGTAAACTCTTCACACTAATGGAATTGTGTTAATGTTGAAGGAAAATTCTAAATCCACAAACAAATTGATTCAGTGTATCATTAATGGTACCAACCTTGAATATTGGAGCCTACTTTAAACATTAATGATACACTGAATCAATTTGTTTGTGAAAAATTCTAAATCCACAAACAAGTATTGTTTTCCTCTATGTATAAACTTCTCTAAAAAAAAGAAATTATAATCTGAAAGGGGTTGACCCAGTTGGAAAAAATTGAAGACTTGGTGCAATGCGAATCATATTGGTGCAAACAATTCGTTGAGACTCTGATCTTGGACATCGTCTAATCATTACACTATCTACGTGGAATCGCTTTGCACGAGTCTCATGAATTCACCAGGACGAAAGCCTGAGCTACCCTGGTTATCCAAAAAAAATCTCTTAAAAAATTTACCACATAAGAAGAAGGGGAAAAAACCCTTGTCTTAGAGATTACAAATAAAGTAAAAGTTTAAAAACAGGGTATTGGGTCTTAAATTCGCGGGCATAGTATTTTTGTTTTGAAATGGTAAGGCAGTAGTAGATGTATTGTAGAATAAGAAGCTAGAAAGTAAAATGGTGAAATTAAGTCCTTTTAATGCTCTACTATCATATGCTGTAGCTAACTGTAAATCACAATTATACACCAGCAACAACCACCACCAAAACTATGCGCTTAACATTTATGACGTATGATGGTGTGTGCCTCTGGTTTGTCTTACTTTGACCTAACAAGTATGGAGGTTGTTGCATAAGCATAAAAGAGACCAATCAAGACTTGTAAGCCATTGGATGGTTTAGTGCTGGACCCTATAGGCTATATTCATTAGCTTTCAAAGCCTAACCGACCTCTTTGAGAAGAAATTATTGCATATGGAAATTTATAGTCCCGACAAACACAATGCTACACATGAACAAGCACGTCCCAACACAATGCTACACATGAACAAGCACGTCCCAGTGTGATTGTCTAGGACCATATGTCGAGTGAGTTAAGCCTATCACGTCTCTCAGAATCCGTAATTTCAATGAAAATATGAAATTGGTTCCTCTTGAGCATAATCTCTCTCCAGATATCTCTAAACATCAATCCAAAAGTGGATAAAACATCCATATCATCTAATTTTTTTAAAACTTTAACTTCATTAAAATTCTAACTATATGAGGGTATCTTTGTAAATTATCAATTATGTTTTAAATGATGTGGATGTTTATCCACCTTTGAATTGATATTCAGAGATCTCTGGAGAGAAAAAACGCAGAAGAGGATCCTTACCATTGAGTGAAATGGTTCAACCACATTAATTGCTCTTAGCAATTATATAAGGTGGATTTTAATAGTGGTTACTTTTCAAGGGCAACGATGTTCAATGTTCAGCTCAACTAATATCTTTTCAGTTTTTCAAACTTTAAATCAATTTTTTAGATATAAACACATATAATTAGGCCTCGTTTGACAGAGTTTTTGCTTCTAGCTTTACACAGAAGAAAAAGAAGTGTATAAACCGTTTTGAGAAACTGGTACTCCCTAAATTATTCAAAACGCTATTCCAAGGCCTAAAAGCTCTTCTAAAATGTTTGTCAACCATCGTTTAAAACAGTTTTTCCTCCAGAAAGCCAAAAACAGCTTCTGAAAAGCCAATCCAAACAGGATCTTAGTATATTCACAACTCTTTGATTGACCAACTCCATCATAGACACGAACCTCATCATAAACCGTTAGTTACTAATGTATATAGGGCGAGTCCACTACTAGGGTCTCATTATGTTAGGGAAAGGTTGATTCAATTAACCTTAGGGGTATTTATTTTGGATAATATTTAGGTCTTGTCCCATGAGGATCAAGTTTGACCTTCCTGCTTATGTGATCTAATATAATTTGGACACGTGGCTAAATATTTTTATAAAAGGAAGATGAAAATAAATTCATAAAAACATGAATTAGTGTCATTTTTTTATTAAAAAGATTTTGGCCACATGTCTAAATGATATATGATATTGGACCTAATTGGTCCTCAAGGCAGGACCCAAATATTGAAATATTGTTCTTTTATCTTTATGCGACCAAAGTACAAAACCAGATGAGTACCATCCTTGAAACAGTATTAGTACTCCTGGAACATTAACTTTGAAACTCATAGAATACTAATTATTTTTACCTTTCTTTTTTATCCTTTTTTCTTTTTTGGGGTAAACAAGAGAACTAAATGATAATAATTTTCAGATTTAGGGGGCCACTACTCAAGATAAGTAAACAATATTGCCGAAGAAAATAATAAACTAAAAACATGATACCATAGAATGAACTAGAAATTATTAGTACTATATTTCTTTTCCAGGGAACAAAACTTTTCTTTTTCCAAATAAATATGACATATTGTTTGTTATTAATCTTTGTCAATGCACGGAACTTATTTTTTGGATAAGGTAAACTACACAATACGATGAAAATCATACAAAAGTCAGTGTAGCTGAATCATGGTTCGCCGTAACCCCTGTTACGGTCGTTACGGACCGGAGTCCGTTACACCGATACCGTTACCGTTATATTATTCCGTTACGGCGAACCAAGGCAAATTTTTTAAAAATTCACGACTGCGATAACCGAGTCCCGTTACGAATCCGAGTCCGTTACACCGTTACCGTTACCGTTGGGAACTTTAGGGCATGTTTGGTATATAACTAAACAATTTTATTCAGTTCTCCATAAATTGTTTTTCGAAGGCTCTGTTATAAGAAATGTCTTCTCAGAAAACAATGTCATGTTTTTCTAAGAAATAATTTCATTGTTACAAACTTACAAAACCAACAGACTCTCACAAACTACCCTAAAGAAATCGAGCTACCAAGGTTCTATTTTGTTCATAAAAATTTCAACTTTTATAACTTGGATGTTCCACTTGTGGTAAATAAAACTCCTATAGCTTTGGTGACGATTTGATACCGTTGCGTCATTAGCCTTTAGTCAAACTAAGTTTCGGAAAGCAGGTTTTAGAAATTGAATAAGGCTTTAATTCCTCCTTAGCATGTTAATAATCTATTTTTCAAATTTTAAATATTTTAAGATAATTGTATAGTTTTAAATACCAATGCAACATGATCTTTACGTCCCCAAATTATCCTTCTTAAAGAAGGCACGCTGTGATAAATAAAAGGGTAAATCTCAGCTACACCACTCCCTCTGCCGCCGCACCCGCCATCGTGTCTTTTTCGTCAACCCAACAGCCCCAATTCCTTTGCCTCACCAACCACAGCCCTGCGGCGACGGCCTTAACTCATCCATCCTCACCTCCATATTCTTTCGGACACCCACCTGTTTACTCTTGAATCTCAGTCCCATTGGAACAATTTGTGTTCAAGATCTGACCTAATAGGATTTTTGTTATTTTAATTATTTAATTCAAGATTTAATCTTTTAATTCATTAGGGTTATATTGAAATGACTATATATGTATAATTTATTAGTTGATGAAATGACTATATATTTGTATATTTTATTAGTTGAAATTAAAAATATAATTTTAAATTAAGATTGTAATTTAACAAGTTTAAGTTAAAAGAAACTGTATATATATATATATATTTATACACAAATATATATAATTTAGTTGAAATTAAAAATTAAAAATAAAATTAAAAAGTTCTTTAATTTTAAAATTAAGGTTGAAACTTCACAAGTGTAAAGTTAAGAGTGTTGATAATTTTAAGAAGACAATAGGGTCAAAAAAGTTATTTTATAACTGGTAAGGGTAAAATGGACTGTTTATAACATTTTCATTAATGATGTCAGCAAATAAAGTCTGACACTAACAGATGGAGGAGTTCAATACATGAAACCAAATCTAAGGGGTGTAACTGAGATATTCTATAGTAGAAGGAGTGTAACTAAAATATGAGAAATCAGAGAGGATGTAAGTAAAATTTACCCTAAATAAAACTACAAAATAAAAACGTAAGAGAACAAAATGAAAATTAATTTACTGCCCACACAAAATACTGAAATATGCGCCGTTCCATATTAGTTCACCTTCTCAACTTTATTTATCCAGTTCCGAATTTCAATACTATATAATTTTATATTTTCTTAAAAATACTACACATCATGAAAATAATTTCAAGATAATAACATGATCTTTTCTTTTTATTTATTTATTTATTTTTAAGTAATTATAATAGACACATGTCCATTCATATACGGATCCATATCATTCATGATTATATCATGAAAAAAAATTCATGATGTTTAGCATTTCTGTTTCTTAAATTATCCCGGCAAAATTGAAAACATAAAATAATAATAAAAAAAAAAATTTAAAATCAAACTTGGATAACTAAATTAAAACGGAGAGTAATAGATTCAATACTTTAAAATATAAAAAAGTCAAACACAAATTACTATTAATATGAGAAAAACTTTAGTAAAGGCTGTTTGCCCTATTCCCACACGAACCTCTTCGAAATTGAATATTATCACTTACACCCCCTTTGTATTGACGCCGTTAATTTGCTGATGTCAGCCACTAATTCTTAACTAAAATGTCCATATTGCCCTAAGAGTGTATTAAATCTTATATGTTAAAGTGAATATACCTTTTTGTCCCTAACTTATAAATGTGATTTTACCTTTCTACCCTTTGCATTATATATCAATAATATATAAACACATACACCATTTAAGAAACCCATTTTTCCCAAATTTTCCTCCATCTCTCTCTTCATATGAATTTGATACTGAGTATATAGAATATTATTAAAATAAAATAAAGGAATTACCTCTCAAAAATAAAAACAAAAACAAATGAATTATATATATATATATATATATATATATTATAGATGAAGTTACATATTTTAGTGTCTGCAAATCTACATATGTGTAACAAATGCCATTTTCCCAAAACCCTTTTTGATTTTTCTGATCTGCCACACACCAAATCTACAGGTAAATTCGCAAAGTTCCATTAGTCAACTGGACGTCCGTTCGGTCAAGGGGGTGTGAGTAATAATATTCAACTTCGAGGGAGTCCGTGTAAAAATACGGCAAACCTTACGGGGTGTTTGTGAGAATAACCCAAAACTTTATTCAAGTCTTCAAACACAAAACACAAAGGGTCGGTTTGGATACCCTGTTTTTTTTACTGTTCACCCATTTTAAAAACAAAAACACGTTTGACAAATGCGTTTACTGTTCATTTTTTTTTGCCAAAAAAACTGTTTTATGTAAATAGTGGATAAAAGTGGTAAAAACACCAAATACAACTATTAGTTATTTTTTGAATTTTTTCATTATTTAGGGTGTCACCTCCGTCACCGCCGCCCCAACCACCACTGGCCCCCACCGCCGCCGGCCACCACCGCCACCCACCAATATTATTTTATTTTTCAATATAAATTTTGATCCAAACATTTTTTTATTTTTATTTTTTTGATGAAAAATAAAATAAATACAAATATAATTTTTATATTTAAAAACAGAAAACAAATGGGTATCCAAACGCACCCAAAGTGTATGCTCAAAATAATGTAGACTAATTCCCCATGCTCATGCAAAAGATCACATCTACCAAGCATGCCTAAAAATTGAATCGAACCATAAAAAAAAAATAAAATTATATATCTATATATCTATATATTAAAAGAAAGACTTACTTGGGCAGTCACTGATACTAGCATTACTGAGCTTGCAAGCCGTAGGCAGCTGGAGCAACCTCTCCTCCTGTATCCCCAAGCTCTTTATCTGCTGACTCCCATTATGCGTCTGCTGTATAAAGTAGCACAGACACACCGGCTCATCCTGCTTCATCTTCGCCACCCCCTCGCAGCACTCCTTCGTCGGCGTTCCCGCCTTCCCCGTCGCGAAAGTCAGGCACGCCGACACCTTCTCGAAAGCGTCATTGCACTGCTCCGCAACCGTCGCCGCACCCGCTAAACCAGACAAAACACAGACAAGCAAGAGAGAGATAGTGAAAAACACCATTTTGTTCATCATCATTTATGTGGGAAATCAAATTTGGGGTGAGAGAATATATAAGATCAAATGGGGGTGTGAATAGAGTTGGTGGTGTTGTTGAGCTTTAATGGTGTTTTACATAAAGAGAGGTCGTTTGTAGTTGGGCTAGTAGTAATTGTATCTGCTTTGCGCAGGTTGGTTTTAAATGACATAGGGTCAGGGTGGAGCACGTGGCAGTTGGAGCGTCCACGTGGCATGTTTGTAATTTCTGGCGATATTGTCTATGCTGTATATATTGTTTTCAGAAATTTGGAAATTCGTGCAAGGGGTTGGGATGTGTATTTTGTACATAAGAATTGATGACTTGAGTCATGTGATTTGGCTCAATTTAATGAATTGAACAGATTTTCAGGTTGTGGTCAATTATGACTGGCATTTCGGTACCCAAATTACTAAAATTTGAGTAGTTCATAATTATCCTGCAACCACCTTTACGTTATTTGAACTATATAGTGTTGAGTTTGTTTAAATAGAACTTAAATTACGTTTCAAATTTTAATCAAATAATAGAGTTCAAAAAATTCCCTTAAAATATCAAATATTCTCAGATACTCCCTGCTCTCAAAAAGGGTTAATTTTTCGGCACCAAAAATATCAAAATGACTTAAAATGCTTATAGTCATATGACAGCGTTTGAAGGATAATTTACACAAAATTTCCTGAAGTTCTTCATTTATAATCAAATAACCTCATGGGGATAATTTTAATTTTATGCTAAGATACCCCCTGATTATTAAACGGGCAATTTATCGATACCGAAAATATAAAATTACTAAACTCCCTTTAAGAAAACGACAATGTATGGAGATATTTTTTTAATTATCAAGTTTGTCCTTCGCAAAATGGTCGGTCCAAGTTGTGATTTAAACAATATGTTAAGACAGTATAATTAACACGATATTGTTTTACCTTTCCGCAAACGTACGAGTCAATTGCAGTATAGTATGACTTTGAAAAAGATTGTCCAATCCCACATAGACTAAGTCATATTCTAAATCTAATAAACTAATATGCAATATATAACACAGTTTTTTTATATATATTTTTTACTTTTAAAATCAAATGATATCACCCTAACATTAAAATACAAAAGTTATAGTTCAAAATTAATTGATTTTATTATTTATTATATTTATTATGAGTATTCAAAACTATAATTATTAATATAAGATACACACACAAAAAGACTAATTTGAGCATAATTAAAAATATATTATTATTTATTATTTTTGAATATTTATTTTTTCAGTTTTGCTTATTAAATTTTTATATATTATGTTTATGTCATTGTTTTTTTTAAAAATACTTACCAAATAATTAATGTAATTCGTAGAAAGAGAGATTTGAAAATTTTAATTAATTAAAAAGGACGGAGAAATGGGGTATCTGAGCATATTTGAAATCTTTAGGAGGTCTTTTGAGCCCCAGAGGTTATTTGATTAAAAATTAAAATCTCAGGGGATTTTGTGAAAATTTTCCAACAATCTTGGCATTACAAAATATGTCCTGAAACACTATCGGATGACTATGGGCATTTAAGTTATTTTAACATTTTCGGTACCGAAAAATTGATCATTTTTTAGTAGGGGGGTATCTGAGAAGATTTGAAATCTTATAAGGTTTTTTTTTTCTTTTTGAATCTTAGGAGATTATTTGATTAAAGTCTGAAATCTCAGGAGATTTTATAAAAATTAACCTTAAATTATTTAATTTTCACCCGAGTTTATAGTTTTAATTTTTCAGAACATTTAATATGGACTATAAATTTTTTAGGTTGGAGGACCACCTAGGTGCGGCTAAGGGTGATAATTAAGAGACATCTCCTTTGTTTTTAAGTTTTTATCTGTGCAATTTGTGAAGATGAAAAAGAATAAAAAAAAGGTTGTGTTTCAAAAAGAAGGATTAATTGCATAAAATCTTATTTGAACTTTTTAATCAATAACTTCGATTTAATGCAATTTAATAGGTTGAAATTCGGTCCCGTGGATTCATAAGATAATCATGATTGGGTTAACATAATTAATCTGATCTTTTAAAAATATTTTCATCCTTTTCTTTTTCAAAAAATGAAAAACATTTAAAATGAATGTGAACTTTTCTTTTTAAATAAGTATTTTATATCCCACATATATGTCCTTAAAGTTGTAGAAAGTTTTCAAATTTGGTTTGTATTTTTGGAAAACAGTTTTTTGTTTTATGAGTTTTCTGAAAACTGAAAATCAGAAAACTGTAAAAAATATCTGTTTGGTTCAGTTTCTGAAAATAATTTTCTGAAAATTCAGCTATAAAAATTGATGTTTTCAGAGAATTCATTTTTATTGTTCTCAGAAAACTGTTTTCTGTTATCAGAATTCTCAGAACAATTTTATGAGATATAAACCAAGCCGCCCTAAGTTTGTAACTTTTCCAAGCAAATGATACACTATATTTTTGAAAACAATTATAGGGTTATTTACACAAACACTCCTGAGGTTTGGAGAAATTATAACTAGATGTAACGTTTGGATAGCGTATTTCAATCGCCTTTGCGGTTTGGAAATTAAAGTTGACAAACACCCACTAACTACCCAATCCCCCATTTGACAGATAATGAAAAGTCATTTGTATCCTTTAACTTTTGTCTTGAACCACACCAGTGATACCATCTATATGTTGTCTTTTTTACCCTTGGTCCTAACTTTAATGAATTAAAATAATCATTCCATAAAACTAATTTGTTAGACCTGCTATTATATTTGTTAGTGCAAACAAACAATAACATTAATTTAATAATTAAGTAATTAAATACAAAGTCTTAATGTTTCAACATTCATTGGATAAAATACATAATGGTGTCAATTTGATCATGCAACTAAGAAAAAATAATTTAAATATAAAAATATCACACAATGTTAAATTACATCAGTTACATACAACTAAACAGAAGTTATCAATTTAATAAAATATATTTATGTCAAATTTCAACAATTTATTACAATTAAACAAAAAAAATTCAAACTATAAAATCTAATCAAGTCAAATTTCATTAAGACGGTAAATTTATGTGTAATAAAATTAAAAATTCTAATATAAAAACAAGTACATATGGTCAAAATTTATTTACTAGTTCAATTAAAAAAAAGTTCTTAATTTGTCAACACTAATTAGATGATCCATGTTAACCCTAAAATAAAAAATAATTTCAAAAGATACGATAAGATTAAATTTCATCTAGTGCAATTGTATAAAACAATCTCAAACTATCAACCCTATGTGGATAAAAAAAAGAATTAATTATTTTTAAATAAAAATCCCAATATCACAAACCATATTCCGTCTTTTTTAAATAAATAAAATTACATAACTAATTCCCTAATCTAAAAAATAATATATAAGGCAAAGTTCCATGTATTAAGTGTAATTAAATAAAAAGATCGAATATGCCAGCCTTAATCGAGTGGAAATTCTTCAATTAACTCCTAAAAAAACAAATTTCCAATTTGAAAAATAATGGAGTACTCCAATTTAGGTCAATGAATTGAGTGGTTTAAAGTGATATAATTGAGAAGAGGTATTATAGACAATTAAAGCACCTGCTATTTTTATAGTCCTTTCATTAATTTCATTCAAGGATAATTTTAACATTTCACACTCTTATGGAAACAATATTACTGACCGGGGTTGAGTATTCACAAAAAGCAAATGTTGCATCTAACTATAATTTTTCCAAGCATCAGGGAGTATGACTATAATTAACCCAAATTTCTACTATCCAAAAACACACTCTTATTTCAAAATGGAAGAAAACCCATTCCGTTACTCAGATTGCATGGGACTCAATGGAGTTGGAGCCACTACTTGAAGTTGAAATTCTGTCATTGAAACCAGTTTGAGACCAAAGTACACAACATGCCCAAATCAAAATTTCATATTATCTTTCACCTCATGCCTCCAAATTACATCTTCGAGAATTGATCTCACCACTCTTAAGGCAAGTCCGGAGGGGCTAGCATCCTCTGCAGTGTGCAGTGATGCTGTGCCTAATAAGGCCTTGTTTGGTTGAAGGGCCTTAAGTTTGAAACCCTTTTATCCGGTGCACTCTTTAAATATAAAATATTATTTATTTAATATTACGTGCACAAATTAAATAATTTTTTAATTCCTTTTTCACCTAACAATAATTGCCCAAGTGGGCTATACGATTTCCCTAACTTGAAAACCTATCTTTCCCTTTTTGATTCAAGGCTCCAAGTTCTCTAAGGCTTCGTTTGGATTGAGAGAATTGAAATGATAAGAAAAGAAAAGAAAAGAAATGATAGGATTTTTCATGTTTGGTTTGTTAATGAGAAGAGAAAATAAAAGATTTGGAGAGATAACTTATCACTCTTTATCCCTCCAAATCCCTTAAATGTTATTCTTCCAAAAATGAGAAGATTTGGAGAGAAATGATAACACTTAAATGATATTTTTATAATACCAAATATAACCTTAATATTTTGATAATAGAAACTTAAGACACTTGGTTATTAAGATATAATAGTAAATTGCTTATAACGGTTTCTTTTCTTTTCTCTCCTCTTCTTTATCCAAACAACCCTAGAATCTCTTTCCCTATTTTGATTTAAGTTTTGAAAATCCTAAAATCTCTTCCACCAACACACTCTTCCAAGTGATTCGCCACCAACACCACTTCCAACAGGTTCTCTCTCTCATGATGCGCTCCTGCTCGACATAAACACCACCCGTCAAGCAACTTGTTCCCATATTCCCAAGCAGCTCTCCAGACCCGAGCTTCTTAAGCTGCTCCCAGAATCATGGGTTACAGCTTATGAGAAAACACATCAACACCCGAAACCAGTTCAGTCCATCAATCCTACTTTCACCACCAAACCTGATGGCTCCGTTGAGATCTCTTTTCCCAAGCCAGATACTCCTTCTCCAAATTCCCTTCCTATATTTTCATCACGTCTCCCCGAGATTAACATGATATCTCCTTCAGCTTTTCAAAACCAAATTCCAATAAGCTCTTTCCAATCCTCCGGAGACCCAGTCTATTTTTTCCAAGGCCCTGTCACTGGACACAAGTTTTTTGATGCTTGTGATTGTGATGATTGTCTGTATGACTTTGAGGATGAGCCCAAAAGAAAGAAAAAGTCATCTCAGTAACGTTTAAAGGAAAAATATGAAAATGATGATCCCACTGTAGACCTTCTTGGTGAACCCTCTGGAAAATTTGATTTTTATGTTACCTATGGTAGATCCAGAACACCACAACCTAAGCCTTCTCCTTTAATTTGCAAACCACCCTATAAACCATGCACTCCAAAACCATCACCACCACCGACTCAACCTGCATCTATTCCCTGTTATATGTTTTCTCCTTCATCATCATGGACAGAAGCAGACTTTCCTCATCTTTCCTACCATGATCCTCAAGAAAAAATAACTCATCACCACAAGATCCCAGACCCCCATGTCATCCACTCAGACGGATCTACCAAATCTGTCACCACCGCCGAAACAACTATCAATTGGCAATCTGCCAATGCCCTGGCCCAAAATAAGATCTTGCAAAGGATTTCACACTCCCAACAGTCTTTGGAAAACACTTTCCACCGAAAGATCACTTCTTTGGAACTCCTTATCAATGATCTCCAGCAGAAGATGCAAGGTCTTCATGGTGAACTTCTCCAGATGGCCTACTCCAACCAAACCTTTACTTCAGCCTTTCTCCACAAAGATGCTGAAATGAAACACTTGAAAATACAACTGCAGTCCTTGCAAGCTCAACAAACCCAAAGACAACTCAGTCCTCCTGATTTCTTTGGCTCCTCACCCCTTTTCCCTACTTATACATCCCAACCTATGTCCCAACCTTTATATGTTGCACCACCTGGACAACCTAGCCTATTTTCCTCTCCTTCCTTACCTCCATCCTTATCACACTTACATATCAGAAAGCCTTCGGTTCCACCAACACCTCCAAGCACCTCCACACCACATGTCTCCCTTGTCTCATAACCTATTCTAGCCCCATCTTTACAACCTTTAATACCTACACCTTCTACATCTTCTGATCCCAAAGGCAAATCTCCAGTTCAATTCATGCTTCAGCCTGAAGATTCTCAACTCCATAACCCCATCTCAGAAATTTTACTAAAATTGGCTAACCTCCCCCAAGGCCAATCTGATTCTGACTCTGTGGCTGAAACTGTCGAAGCACACTCTGCCTCCTTTATCCATATGGTTGATCCCAACCCTCAGTATCCCCCTGATATTGATCCTATTGTTGAAGAAGTTGAGGATCCTCCTCCTCCTCTAATACATCCTCAGCAAAACTTTCCATCTCAGACTCAATCTCATAATGGGTTTTCTATTGATGAAATCCCCCATTCCAAATGGTTGGACAAGTTCTATGAGATCCATACTTGGTGCACTGCAGAGATACTTGCTCCCAATGCTGAACTTTGTTCAGTCCTGATTCGTTGTGTGGCAAAATTCCTTGGTCGCCTCCGCCAATGGTACCTCGCTCTAGGAGAGTACCGACACCTCCAGCTTGTTAAGCTGCCAACTATCTCTGCTTTCATTGATGTCTTACACAATGAATTTCTTGGTTCCTCTGATGGCCTGCTCAGTGCTGTTCGTGAAGAATTCTTGAGTATGAGGTGCTGTTCATTTAAGCGCAAAGATTTGGAGACCCATTTTCTTCGGATGTCCCAACGATTCTATGTTCTTGGTGGTATTGATGATGTTAATCTTAAACAATCTTTTCTCAACTCAGCTCCAGAACCTCTTGGAAATGAAACATTCAGACTTCTTCAAACCAAAAACATGGCCTTGAACAACACATCCCTTGGTTCCATTTACCAACATGTTCTCCAATCCCTTGAGAAGCTCTGCAACCACCAGAAGTTCTTTAAAAAACTTCATGAACAAGGAAAGCTTTTGGGAAAAGCTTGTGATCGATCTGATATCCTCATCAAGTGAAAATCCGATAAGTCTTGTTCATGCAGTCCTTCTACAAAGAAAACTAAGCATTTTAAGCAGTGGAAACCCAAGAAATCCTCATCTTTCCCCAAGTTTTCTAGACGGAAGAAATGGCGATTCTTTTGCAAAAAACCTGTTCGTGGCAAATGCAAATCTGACAGATGTTACATTTGTAGACAACCAGACCACTATGCCAAACAAAGCTGCTAGAGAAAAATTGGTCCACTCTATTTCCAAGATCCTCCCGCATGTTGAAGAAGATGCAGACATTGAATCCCTCTTTTCTATTGATGATGAAGCCAGTGTTGACACTATCATGGCTTTCTCTGCTGTCTCATTAGAATCTGAGGACACTTCTTCAGAAGATTCTGAGTCTGGAGCTGATTATCCTCATAACCTTTTCTCTATGGAATTTTCTTTAGCCCCATCCTTGCTAGTCCAACCCCTTGCCCAAATCCATATTCTTCCGGACAAATATGCCAAACCTATCCCTGTTATAGCCTTCTTTGATACTGGAGCAGCCTTGACTATTATTAATCCATCCATCCTTCCTAGGTCTTACTGGCAAAAATATTACTACCCTTTCACTGCCGCCAACGGTGAAACTTTTTCCATTACCCTCAAGAGTAAGCCCATCATCCTCCAGTTGTTTCCTGGATATACTGTCAAACATCAAGTCCTTGGTTCTGAACTTCCAAACAAAGATATTCTTATCGGGTTTGACATTCTCCAGAAACTCACCAAAATCTCTTGGATGCCAAAAGGATTAAAGTTTCATAATTACTTCCTTCCTTGGACTACTAGACCTAACATGTTCTCCTTTAACACTGTTTCCTCCTTCAGAGAGTCTATTATCCAAACTTCCTGTGCTGATTCCCATTCCCATTTCCTTACCAAATGTAACCATCCTCTGTGGAAAAACCCAGAGTTCTTCATATTGGCTCTGATATGAAGAACTCAACGGAGCCAATCTATCATTGGCTCTCCTGATACCCAATTGATCATGTTCTCTATCATGGCTCTGATAGAGAACATGATAGACATGTGTGATGTGTGAAGCCTTGTTGTTTATACTTAAACAACAAGGCTTCTTCTGGCTTCACACATCTCCATTTCGGAGCTAAAGCCTTGCTGAAGCAAAGCAACTTTATGGAGAACATGAAGCCTTGCTGAAGCCTTGCTTTAATAGGAAGCCTTGTTGTTAAATTATGTAAGCCTTGCTTCAGCTCCGAAAACCTTCACACATCTCCATTTAAACTTTTATAGAGAACATGATCTCAGTTTAATTCTCTCCATAGATTTAGGGTTCCTATTCAAGTTAAAAATTATCAATAAGGTTAAATTATGTACTGATATACCTTCTATTCTCTAAGTTTAATTCTCTCCATAGATTTAGGGTTCCTATTAAAGTTTAAAATTATCAATAATGTTAAATTATATACTGATATACCTTATATTATCCATTCAGAAAATAATGTTAAAATAATCATCCTTTTTAAGCCGAATCATCCATTCAGAGTGTGATGATTCGGCTTAAAAGGATGATTATTTTTGCACTCATTTTTTTCAAATGCTTTCATTGCCCTTTGCCTGTTTATTTAATCCTAAAGTCTTTGGTGGTGCATGTGAAGGTCTATAATCTGTAATTTACAAACAAACGGTCTTTTTTACTTTTTCTTTTTTATTTTTTTATTTTTTTATTTTTTATCTTCGGTAACTTAAACAAACTGTCTTTTTAATGGGAAAGCAACGGATTTTGCCCCCCTTAAAGATGGTAATACGTTGAATCTGAAGTTGCCTTTCACGAAAGTCTGATTCTTTTTCTCTCTTTTAAATTTATAGAAATGAATCAGTAGGATATCTTGAAGGAAAACCTTTACTGTATGTATCTAAAAAGTTGTAATTTAATAGTTAGTACTCCTGCATTTGTCAATGCAAAGTTTATCATATTCAATTGTATATACATATTGTTTTTGGATAGAGTACTATTAGTAACTGCAAATTGGATGCCTTTAAGTTTATCATATTCACTTTTGGTTTCTATTGTATTTACTATATTTAGATCATTAATTTACATTTGCAACTATGAATTTCCATCTCTAATTCAATAGCTCACTATTTTATTGAATTTACTAGGATAATCAATCACTCTTCTTGAGTGACTCAATCTGATCATTAATTTTCTACCATACCATTCAAAATCCAAAAATTATAATTCATTTACAAAAATAAGATTTTTCAAATGTTCACAAGTAGTCTATTGCTGCCCAAACTAAATAAAATTAAAACTGCTATTATTTTATTATTGCTAAAGATCTTACTTTATTAAATCATTAAATATATATAAACATATATATTTCATATACTCGTATCATGGTTCACTCTATAATTATACTCAGATAAAAAAATAAAAAAATCTTAAGAAGAGGAACTTGTTGATTATAGTTAAATGCAGGGTAATAGTGAAAACAAAATAGAAATGAGCACAACCCTTACATTTCGAAAACCCTAACCCTAGTTTTGAAATCCAGTACCACCAATGAACAACACCCTAGTTTCTCAATGAAAAATCAAACCCTAAACCCTAAATAGCACTACAAGAAATCCCTCATTTTACGACCAAACAATTTGCGACTAAGCTAAAATAGTCGCAAATATCCTATTATTTGCGACAAAAATGAATTGGTCATTGAATGTAAGGCATTTACAACCAAAGTAAAATATAGTTACAATTACTCGGGATATTAGTGACCAAAACTTTTTTGGTCGCAATCCATCAATTCTATTGCGACCATATTTGTTTTGGTCGCAATAGAATTGTGGATATTAGCGACGAAAAATTTTTTGGTCGCAAAAGATTTGTGGATATTAGCGACCAAAACAAATATGGTCGCAATAGAATTGATGTTTTGCGACCAAAAAATTAATGGTCGCAATAGAATAGATTGTTTAGCGACCAAAACTTTTTTGGTCGCAAAAGAAGTGATGTATTGTGACCAAAAAAGTTATGGTCGCAATAAAGTTGTGGATATTAGCAACCAAAACAAATATGGTCGCAATAGAATTGATGTTTTGCGACCAAAAAATTAATGGTCACAATAGAATTGATTTTTAGCGACAAATGTTACGGTTGTGTAGGGGTTCGCAAGTTGATGATGCGAAGATAGTTCCTACACAAGTATGTCAGTTAAATAAAGGCAATGATGTTCTTATTGCTTTTGATCTGCTTTTACAGAGAAAAGGGAGGAAAAGATAGCGAGTACAAGTATTTGAGAAGTGCTTTTTCTCTCTTTGAGAATTTCTCTCTCTTAGTCTCTGGAAAAGTCCTCCTCCAAAAATGAGCTCTCGCACCTCTATTTATAGACGTGAGTGTCCAGTAATCCTCGCGGACTTGTATTGCCACGTCAGCATCTGTCTCGCGACAGGGTTTCTGTGTACCAATCCGCGAGAAAAGTACCTTGCACAGTATCATCTCGCGCATTTGTCTACGCGAAATGGATTCGCATAATCTCATGCGTGGATTTATACAGTGCTCCATAAATACCTTGCACAGTGTTATCTCGCGCATTTGTCTACGCGAAACGGATTCACGTAATCTCATGCGCGGATTTATACAATGCTCCATAAATACCTTGCACAGTGTTATCTCGCATTTCGACTATGCGAAACGGATTCGCGTAATCTTATGCATGGGTCATGCTGTGTGCCATGCCCCGTGATCCGCGCCTATTTCATTACGGATCTGATTTATCCTTAGCCAAGGATGCCATTATAGCTTTGCTGGGTCATACCAATAATGCATGTCTTGGTCATGTCCCTGAATACTATCGGCCTCTCTAAGGTACTCTTGCTTAGGATGGTGTAAATAAGGTCGCGACCCACTATTTACTCATCCCCAGCATTTCCCTTAGATTTCGAGTAGTACTCCCTACGCGAGCAGCATATAGGGTTATGAGTTTCTGATACGAGCTATAAAACACATCCGCCCCTCATACCTCCCTCTGTATAATGCAAGCTCTCGCGTAAAACCATATATGGGCTATTTCCCCAAGTAATCGATTATTTGGTCCAATCTCCCAAATAATCTTTTACTTGGGCCGGTTTTCCCAAATATTCCAATCCTGGGCCATATCCCAGATAATTAAAGCCTTGGGCCATATCCCAAATAAATAAACCTTGCGGACTAGTTTTTATCGCGAGTTACCACCTTTACATTTTTTCCCCATTGCGCTTTGATACTTAGCCAAGTATCAAAGTGCAATAACATTTGACTCGCGATTGATAGTACTTTATACTGTTGTTTTGAAAACCACTTTTCCCCATGCGATTTTTGGTCTTTTCCTTGGCGGATGAAATATATTTGCTATATCTCGCGAACGTTTGATGAAATCCGCGACCTTCCTTTTTCAGTTTTTTTTTTCTATTTTTCGACCAACTTTATGTATGTACAGATTTCACTTTTGCCCATATTCTTTCTGTTTTTCCAAATCTGTCCACGTTTTTGGATCCGTGACTCTTTTTAAGCGACTGGCCATGCGAATTTTCGCCTTCCTCGTGCATTTAATGCCTCATTTCAATTTCCGTGCCTCACACATATATATATACTCTCATGTCATTTTCACTTCACCACTTTATTTTTCCTCAGAGCATCCTTTCTTCTGGATTTTCTTTACCCCTTTTTCCACCTCTCATTCCTTTTCGCACATACCCCCTTACTTCATAAAAACTATTCGCAAGTTTGTTCCACCATGACAAAGACAACTACACCAAAACTTCTTGCACCTCCTTCCGGGTTTGCTCCTTCTGTTCCTAATGTTTCAGAATGGAAGAAAACATCTTTCTTAGACTCTCAAGACACATTCTGGGTATCCGCGAGAGATCTAACTTCCCCTTCTATTTCGAGCCCACCTCTCACCCTTGACCCTGATAATGAAGCAGAAACGGATTTCATTCCTCCACTTTATATTCCTCGTTTTCTTGTAGAGAGGGGTGACACTCCATTTTCCTTCATTGAGTATGAAGGGCATGTTGCCCCCATCAATGACTGGAAGATGTGGTCCAGTCACATTCTTACTCAAGACCGTCATCGTGACACCTTGGCCAGGGCTGGCATTCTTTAGTCCATAGAGCTATTTTCGGATTTCTATGTCCGTCGTGATGTGGATGCACTGACTACTTTGATCTCGCGCTGGAGCACATTTTACCACACCTTCGTTGCTTCCTGGGGGAGTTCACTCCCACCATTGAAGATGTGGTGGTTTTATTTCGGCTGCCTGTCCTTGATTCGCGCCCCATCAAGGCGCCTCTAGTTGAGGATGAAGACAAGAAGATTCTCAATCAACTTCGCGATTGTGGCAAGTATGCTTGCAAGCGAGGAAGCTGGTTTGATAAAGGCATACTTCTTTCTGAACATGCCATATCTAGTCGTCCGAAGTTGTCCTATGTTGCCTGGTGCCACCACTTCTTTCGCGAGTATTCTCCGCGAAAGCCAGCTTCTGGTGAAGATCGCGAATCAGTCCCCGGTCCTCAATTCAATGGGCCTTTAGAACTCGCGGGCTTCCTTGCATATTGGCTAGACCGTTACATATTTCAAGGCAAGCCAGAGGGCGATCCCAGTCGTATGATGTTCCTTTTAGCAGGCATGCTTTCGTGAGGTGTACGTATTGCCTTCGCCCCACTTTTCCTTGGCACCCTGTACTCGCAACTGGACACTCTTGCGAATGATTTCGTACGTTCACTGGGTAGGTATGAAATTAGTACCCATGTTTCAGGTACATTCCTTACCCTCTTTCTTTTCGAGCATTTCCCTAATTATGCTCCCATTCCTTCTTCCCTTTCTCCTCAATCCTTAGAAACCACTGTCCCTGTTCCATTGAAGTCGCGGGCTACCCGCTAGACTTCTCTCTCATCCTCACAAGCCCTTTCCTCATTTATTGATACATTTTCTGAATTTTCATGGCGTCCATACGCTACCTCTCTGGAGGGTTTCTACTCTCCTGATTTTTACCCAAAAGAGGAGATAGTATCGTATGACATAGCGGTAGATGATCACCTCATCTTTGCGGCTATTACTCACAAGTGTCACCTCCCTATTTTCAGCGAGACTTTTGATACCATCACTCCTTATAACCCTTCACATGTAGCAAGACAATTAGGTTTTGATCAGGCTATTCCCCCTCTACTTCCTCGATACCGCGAGGATAATTTTGACAGGTGCTTCATTGCCTATCGTGATTCTATTGAGAGGAGTGTCCGCATATTTACTACTGTTATTTTTATCCAGCCTGGCACTCGGAGAGGTGGAGTGACTGAGGCATATCATGAGTTCTGGAAGGAGCAACTTGTGAGATTCCAAAGTTTCATGGCTGAAGCTCCCCCTATTCCTATTCCAGTTCCAGTCTTCATTGCAGATCCGTCCTTGAAGCTTCGCAAGGTAAGGGCCAAGACCACGCCAAAACATCATGCTCAGGCTTCTCAACCTCAAAAACCCAGGGCAACTACCCGCAAACAATCTCTCCGTGAGGAGATTCCTCTCGCGAGACAGCCTACCCGCGAGGAGCCTATTCGCGAGAAGGCCTTCCGCGAGGAGCCTATCGCGAGGTGTCTGGTAAATTCCTATCTTATATTTTTCTTCGATTTATTATGTACTTTCATATGCTGTTAGTAACTCCTTCGTTCTTTCTACAGCGATCCAGCGCCCAAGCTACAAGTACTACTAGCATTTTTACTGATTCATTGGACCATGTTCCCTTATCCATTAGACTTAAAAATCTTTCCGTCGCAGCAATACTGGATAATGTTCCTCTTGCGAGAAGGAAAATGAAGCTTTCCAAGATTTCGCAGCCTATTGTAGCGGAAGATGCTCCTAGCTCAGAGGAGGACCCTTTGGTGAGAAAACACAAATCCTCGTCTGTCATTCCACCTCTTGGTGTTTCAGACCCTACCTCAGAAGAGGCTTCCCTGGCCGAAAGACGCAGGCTTGCTTTGGAAAAACTAAAGAACAAAAAGAAGGCTGATGCAACTTTATCATTGCTTGATACTGTTGCTCGCATGGTCGAGGAGATGAGGACTGGAGATGAGGCAGAGGAGACAGAAGTTGCCAATATACTTTATGATTTACCCAGGACGGCTCTTTCCCAGAGTAAGTTTTCAACTCTGATTTTAGATACTTATTTTCATTTTTACTGATTCTTTATCTTTAATACTTCGCATCTATCCTTGTTTTAGGTCCCCACGAGATTTTATCTCCGCGTGCTCCAACCTCTCCAGGAGGTGGCCTTCACTCTACTGCAGCTTCATCAGATGACAGTGACAATCTCACTATCGATTCGCTATTCAACAAGTTCTCTCAGCCTATCCTTGAGGAGGCAAAAAATGATGACTCCTCCTCTTCTCGCGATAGCATCATCTCCGTGACCTCTACTCCAGAAGGGGATCGCGAGGCATCCTCAGATCGCGAGGTTGAGGAGACCATAGTGTCTCGCGAGACGTTTCCCAACCTGTCTCCCATCCCTGCTTCCCCAAAGGCCGTTGATGATATTGCAAAGGATCAGGACTTTGATGATAGGCATTTGCAGCCTCTTGATAGTGATCTTGCATCCGAGGTTGCCGCAACTTTCACAGACCATCCTAACATTGAGAGATCCCTTTTTGGCACCCCTATCCCAGAGGTTGAGGGAGATAACCTTTATTTTATCTCTTTCTTCTTTCATTTGAACTTTTAATGCCAAATTGTGATTTTATCATGTCCCCCTTATGTTTTTAGGTACAAACTCCGAAACTCAGGAGATGATTAATGAGCTACTCCATGATACTCCTGCTGAGGCGCATATAGAGACACTTCCATCCCCATCTCGCATCATCGTGCCTGATTCCTGCGAGCCTGTTCGTGCCTCTTCCTCTGATCCTCCCGAGTCTGCTCGCGACCATGTATCTATTTTTCGCATGCCTGCTGTTGCATCTGCCTATGATGCTGCTTTTTCAGTGCCAATACCTTGGCGTCAATGGTTTTGTTATCCACGAGATATTCCTGTGCTAGATTTGATAGAGGCAGCTTATCCAGAGACCTTTGCTCGTATGGAAGTTCATGAGCCACTTTTGCAGACTGTCCATCTTCAGCTCGTTGCAGATGTGTTTAGGACCCTTTCAGAGACTGCTATTCAGGACCTCGTCCCTGATACTCTTCCGAGATGTCATGCCCGTATAAATGACTGGAAGAAGGTAGGGATGGATGTGTCCTGGTGGGAGACCCGTCTGGCTATTATTCAGAGACTCTATGATCACTCTCTTGTCGAGCTGAGGGGGCGCGAGGCTCTTCAGAGAAAATAGGCAGAGATCGCAGAGTCTCGTAGATAGTTAGCACTGCTCGAGGAGGATGAGAAGAAACTTCAGGATTCAGCTGAGCATCTCGAGCAGGCCTGTCTTTATTTAGAGGAGCATGAGGGTTTCAAGTTGTCAGATCCTATTACTCGAAACCTCTTCTAGCTCATTCCTTGTATTATTATTAGGTTATCCTCTACTTGTAACCACATTTTTGCTGTATATCGTTGTATTATGATAACATTTTTGATATACTTATATACATGGGATGCTTTGTTTGATACTGTCTTTATTTGAAACATATTTTCATAACAACATAATCCACAATGCCTTTATGTCTGATACAATTTAATCAATTTCACATTTAGAGGTCCAGCTTTCTCGTGAGTGATTTCATGCTCCATCCTGTAATATCCACTGCTGCTCTCGCTTACAATCACATACAGACCTTCCCACTTAGCCTCAAATTTTCTTACCCTTTGTCCCCTCATGATTGCCGGTACCACTTTCAACACTCTGTCTCCTTCTTTGAACCATCTGTACCGTACCCTTTTATTGTAGTTCTTTGCTTGCATCTTATTGTATTCTTTCTGATTTGCAAAGGCTTCGGCCCTTGTTTCATCCAATACTCTATCTCCAATAGTCTGTCCTCTGAACTACTTTTGCATGCCAACCTTTTAGCAGCCACTTATATTTCCGCAGGTAGTACAGCCTCTGCTCCGTAGACTAATGCATAAGGGGTCATGCCTGTCGCACTCCGGTATGCAGTCCGATGTGCCCATAGTGCTATTGGGAGCTCTTCCACCCATTTTTTATGATTATCATGCACCATCCTGGACAAGATTCAAATTAACGCTTTATTTGAAGCTTCAGCCTGCCCATTCCCTTTTGGATAGTAAGGCGTGGACTTGTGATGAATACCTGAGTATCTCCCCAACAAATCCGCGACCTTACTATTGACAAAAGGAGTCCCATTATCTGACAGTATCACATTTGGTATCCCAAATCGACAAATGATATTCTCCTTTATGAATCGAACCACATTATCTTCTGTCGTCCGTCGCAGCGGGATAGCTTCTACCCATTTTGTGAATAATTCAGTTGGCACTAAAATCCATGCATGTCCCTGAGCTTGTGGCGTGATTGGTCCAACTATGTCTAGTGCCTAAGTATGGAAAGACCAAGGTGTAGCTAAACTGTGCAATTCAGCTCCCGGAGCGTGGATAAGATCTCCATGCACCTGGCACACATGACATTTTCTCACAAAATCGTTGCAGTCCTTCTCCATTGTTGGCCAGTAATACCCGGATGACAACAACTGTTGAAACATTTTTCTAGAGCCCTGGTGACCAAACACATGAACCTGTTTCAATACTTCCCCCGCTTCTTCTTCGCTTACACACTTCATCAATTTTCCCTCAAAGCTTTTGCGGAACAATTTTTCCTCTTGTAAGACAAATCGCGAGGCCAATTTTCTGAACCGCGGTTGATCTTTTTCCGGCAAAATCCCATCTTTCAAATAGTGCACATATTTGTCCCGCCAGTCTATCAAGTCTGCTATATTACCTTCGCTCGCGGATGGATATGCATTACAATTTTGACAACTACTTTGTAACCTTACTGCCACATCCTTCATACTTGGCCAAAAGAAACCTTCTCGCTGCAAAAATCGATAGAGACTGACATCCGTTTGAACACATATTTTCTTGTGAGCTTTCTATAGCAGTTCTTTTATCTCATTTATTGCTACGCATCTAGCTAGAATACCTCCGGCCGCTCTGTAATATAACACGCCTTTTATGATATGGTATTCTCGTCTTAAGGCATTGTTATCATTCTTTAGCAGAGCCTGTACTATTTGCGCTCTCCAATCATGCTCTTCATATACTTCTGATCTCATCCCGCCACTGACCACAGAGTTGGTTCTTCGTACTACTTGCACAGAAGACTCTGACCCTTGGAAATGTAGTCGCGAGCCCAATGTGGCCAATGCATTGGATCGTTGGTTACCTTATCGTAACTCATGTTGAAAGCTCACAGTCTCAAAGCCTTCTAACATTTGACGGATAAGGGTTCTGTAAGACACCAGATGAGGTTCCTTGACAGCATACTCCCCTTTAATCTGCTTAATGACCAACTTGGAATCTCCTTTAACATGAAGTACTTTTGCCATCAACTGCTGAGCCATCATTAATCCCAACGCTAATCCTTCATATTCGGCGATATTGTTGGTGCAAGGAAAGTCGAGTTTGTAAGCCATGACTAATTCCTCCTTTGTTTCCTCATTCCTCAGTACAAAACCAGCCCCACCTCCCTTTTATGTGGACGAACCATCGAACTCTAAAGAAAACTCTGTACTTTGAGCTGAACTTGCCATTCCCACCTCTTCGACTTTGGGTTCGGCTCCCCTAGGAAATAAAGCTAGCAAATCCGACAAAGCCTGGCTTTTTACTACTTTCGGCCTAGAGCATGTGATCTCATATTCGGACAGTGCTAATAACCATCGAGCAGTTCTTCCACTGAGTATGGGCTTTGTAAGGAGATACCGAATGAGATCACTTTTGGTGATTAGTTCTAACGGATGTGCCAGTAGATAATGTTTAAATTTCTGGGCTGCGAATACTAAAGAGAGACAGTGTTTTTCTAACGATGTGTATCGCGACTCTGGTCCTTTGAGCACTCGACTGATGTAATAAACAGGCTTTTCTTCCCCTTCATGTTCCTGGGCCAACAGAGCTCCCACAGATTTATTGGTGGAAGTGAGATACATTATCAACGGTTTTCCTGACTCGGGCGCTACCATTGTTTTTGGTGATGCCAAAATAATTTTGATCTTCTCAAAAGCCTCTTGTTGCTCTTTTCCTTAGCTGTATACGGATTTTTCTTTTAACAAAGACATGAGTGGGTGAGTTACCTCTGCTAGTACCGGGATAAACCTCCTCAGATAAGATATCTTCCCCATAAAAATTTTCAACATTTTACGAGTTGCGGGTGGAACCATTTCTAATACTGGCTTAGCTTTCATCGGGTCCATATCGATGCCATGCCGATGTACAACACACCCCAAGAACTTTCCTTGTGGTACTCCAAAGACACATTTGAGGGGATTCATTTTCAAATTATACTCGTGACATCGTTGCAGTACCTTTCGCAAATCACCCACATGATCTTGCGTGGCACTGGATTTTACCACCAAATCGTCGACATAGTCCTCGACAGTTTTATGCATCAAGTCATGGAATATAGCTGTTATGGCGCGTTGATATGTAGCTCCGGCATTTTTAAGCCCAAATGGCATGACCGTGTAGTGGAAATTCCCCATTGGGGTACGAAAAGCAGTTTTCTCTGCATCCTCCGGCACCATCTTAATCTGATTATACCCACTGAATCCATCTATTAACGAGAAAATCTCGTGTCCTCAGGTTGCATCCACCATAGTGTCAATGTTGGGTAGAGGGAAATCATCTTTTGGGCAAGCCTTATTGAGATCGCGATAGTCTACACATACGCGTATCTGCCCAGTCTTCTTCTTCACAGGCACAATGTTCGCGAGCCAGGTCGGATGTTGGGTTGGTTTGATGAACCCTGCTTTCAGCAGCTTCTCCACTTCCACCTTAATTTGTACTTCTAAATCGGGGTGAAATACTCGTTGTTTTTGTTTATTTGGTTCCGATACGGGATTTACATGAAGATGGTGGCTTACCAATCCAACATTAAGTCCCGACATTTGACTATAGTCCCAAGCGAACACATCCCGAAATTCTTTGAGCAACTCTATCAAAGCGTTCTTAGTTTCTTCTGCCAATGTATTGCTTATGAAGGTAGGTTGTGGATCTGTACCATCGCCTATGTCCACTTCAGACAAACCGTGCTCTGGTCACGGATTCACTTTTATTACTTCAGGGTCCGTGCTCTGTTTTCCTTGTTCAATCTCCTCTTTCTCGGGGTCAGTGCTGACTGTGCAGGTTTCTGACCCCCAAACCCGTCATAATTTATACACTATTCGCCCATCAGGCATTTTGACCCGCGACCAGATCACTTCCTCGAGCCTCCGCTTAGTTAAATTTCCATCATCCAATCCTTTCCACTTTGGTAACGGTGTAACAAAAACACCGGGTCCATCCTCTTCACTGTATTCCGAAAAATATACTGCATCTGCAAAATGTGCTTCAGATGCGCAAAATGGATTCCTGGATGCTTTTATAGTCATAATCCCTTCTCCCCAACTGGCCTTCATCACTTGATGATAGGATGATGGCACTACGCCATGTGCATGGATCCATGGTCTGCCCAGCAACAATTGATATGAGGGATCCCCTTGAATGACATGAAACTTAGTAGGCCCCCTTATTTTCCCGATTTTGAGATCTAGTGTCGCGAATCCCATAGTGGCCTGCTGGTCTCCATTGAAACCAGTAACTGAAATAGTATGATTCACGATCTTGCTTTCGTAAAAATTGATCATTCGCAAAGTGGCCAGTGGGATCAAATTGACTGACGCTCCCCCATCCAAGAAAGCTCGTTTCATCTCTCGACCGTTTATAATGGCTGGTACATACAGAGGCCGATTGTGGAGAAAAGGTATTTGTCTGTTTGCTTCAGAAAATGTAATCTTACTGGAGGCCCTCTCATGCTGCGGAATCACAATGGTATGATTGAGTGCGGCAACTGTTTGCTCTTTCAAGAATTCTTTCACGTGTTCCTGTATTGGGAGCTCATTGAAAAAGACGTCTATCTTATCGTTATCCCTGGCTTCATGTACTGGCGGGCAATCATACTTGGCGGTGTTGGTCATATCCTCAGTACTATCTCTGGCGGTCACCACAGCCACATGTGCAGGGAAAGGCTCATGAACTACATTTTTTGCCACTTCCAAGTCTCCCGATGCTATTTTTCGATGTACCAGACTTCGAAAAGCCCAACAGCTCAACAACGAATGCCGAATACTCCTGTGATAAGGACAGTAGTTGGTCTTCATCCTTTCCTCTCTCGATGACACCTTTTGTACTGGAGGTAGCGTTATGACACGATCTGCGACCCATTGATTCAGTAAAGCAACTGCCTCTTTTTCACTGAAAGGTAAACGGGGCGGTTCAGATCTCCTAGTGCGCTCTTCCCTGGACTTTTCATTCTGCATAGCTGCTACCATCGGTATCCGCCTAGTACTGATGTTTGGTCGTGTTGGGGGAGCCAAAACTTCTCCTAACCTTCGGGCATTATCAACAAGTGCAGAAAACGTTTTGACCTCATTATTGACCAGATGCACTCTGTATTCCCGCAACATTCCTTCTATACAAATTTTGATCAATTGTAGTTCATAAATTGGTTCATGACATTGTAAAGCAGTCTTGCGAAATCTCCGGACATAAGCCGCCGCCTCTTCCCCAAAGTGTTGTCTTTGCCTTGTAAGTGAAATCATTGATACCTCCTCATCAGCTTGGAAGAATTTGGTGTAGAATTTGAGCACCATATCCATCCAACTGGTTACTGAAGCCGGAGCGAGGCCAGTATACCATGTATATGCTGTTCCAGTTAAAGATTTGGAGAACTCTCTAAGTTTCAAGTATTCATTATTTCTGTGAGGTCCCAGAGCATCCGCGAACCTGGCAATGTGTTCTTTCGCATTCCCCTTTTTGCCATCAAACTGATGAAAGCTTGGTGCCCCATAGTTTTCTGGATAAGGCAACGCCATGATACTAGGATGGTATGGCGGGGCAATTTCAACTTCCTCTATTTTAGATTTTTCGTTCAGGATAGCTCGCAGCTGTTCCTTTGTGATGTATGGCTCTTTTTCCAGAGTTTCAATTCTTACTGACTCGCGAAGAATTTCTTGTGCTGAATCCTCTGGCAAAGTCTGATTGTCCATCCTAGGTGATTCAGTGCTTGGTGCTGAAACGCTCGAAGCCTCCATGAAGTGAAGAATGGCCTTTTGCGTTTCTTGGATGTTGAGAAGAGTTTGTAGTAGAACCGATGGCAATTCCGTTGAATTCTGTATCGGCTCTTCCATCGGAGGGGTTTCTGCCTGATCCTTACCAACATTCGCGCGACAACGTTGTCTTCGTGCTGGCTGGACTGGTTCCCCTCCTTATGTTTGTGCCACCGTTTCTTCTTCGACTTGCTCAGTACGCCGGGTCGGTGGACGACCTCTCCGCCGAGGCTGACGAGGGTCCACTTGTGCAGAAGACATCTTCTCCCTAGCGGAGTCGCCTTTAATGTAGGGGTTCGCAAGTTGATGATGCGAAGATAGTTCCTACACAAGTATGTCAGTTAAATAAAGGCAATGATGTTCTTATTGCTTTTGATTTGCTTTTATAGAGAAAAGGGAGAAAAAGATAACGAGTACAAGTATTTGAGAAGTGTTTTCTCTCTCTCTAGGAATTTCTCTCTCTTAGTCTCTGGAAAAGTCCTCCTCCACAAATGAGCTCTCGTACCTCTATTTATAGACGTGAGTGTCCAGTAATCCTCGCGGACTTGTATTGCCACGTCAGCATCTGTCTCGCGACACAGTTTCTGTGTACTAATATGCGAGAAAAGTACCTTGCACAGTATCATCTCGCGCATTTGTCTACGCGAAACGGATTCGCGTAATCTCATGCGTGGATTTATACAGTGCTCCATAAATACCTTGCACAGTGTTATCTCGCGCATTTGTCTACGCGAAACGGATTCGCGTAATCTCATGCGCGGATTTATACAGTGCTCCATAAATACCTTGCACAATGTTATCTCGCATTTCGACTATGCGAAACGGATTCGCGTAATCTTATGCATGGGTCATGCTGTGCGCCATGCCTCGTGATCCGCGCCTATTTCATCGCGGATCTGATTTATCCTTAGCCAAGGATGCCATTATAGCTTTGCTGGGTCATGACCAATAATGCATGTCTTGGTCATGTCCCTGAATACTATCGGCCTCTCTAAGGTACTCTTGCTTAGGATGGTGTAAATAAGGTCGCGACCCACTATTTACTCATCCCCAGCATTTCCCTTAGATTTCGAGTAGTACTCCCTACGCGAGCAGCATATAGGGTTATGAGTTTCTGATGCGAGCTATAAAACACATCAGCCCCTCATACCTCCCTCTGTATAATGCAAGCTCTCGCGTAAAACCATATATGGGCTATTTCCCCAAGTAATCGATTATTTGGGCCAATATCCCAAATAATCTTTTACTTGGGCCAGTTTCCCTAAATATTCCAATCCTGGGCCATATCCCAGATAATTAAAGCCTTGGGCCATACCCCAAATAAATAAACCTTGCGGACTAGTTTTTATCGCGAGTTACCACCTTTACAGGTTGCAGAAATATATTATTTTTAGTCTCAAAAATATTAATTTAATAAATGAATAAATCACAAAAAGATCATTTTTCTCTTCTTCGATATTTAAATGGAAAAAAAATAAAAATTTGAATACTTTTCTTTAACAACAAAATATCTTTATTTGTAACCAATATATTTTTAGGCACTTTTGCTTTGATCGATTGGTTAATATCATCATGGTTCTATCCTATCATAAAAACTAGTGGTATTAGAAAAAAGTATTTAATTTGGAAGCAAAGCTATTTTTAGTTGGAAATATTGTGTTCTTTTTAATATAACTTTAAATATTCTGAAGATAAAAATAATTTGCTATGATTAATTAACAGAAATTGTAATTACTAGAATAACAAATAATTAAAACTCAATCAACAATTTATACAAATATTTTATAAGTAATTTCTCTATATACAAGGAAGGTTATCAAAAACGAGAAAAGAACCTAATTATATAAAAAACATTATATGATTTGTATGTGTGTGACTAAAAATGGTGTGTATGTTGTGTATAAAGTAATCATATATAGTTATATCTCTTGCTTACTAGCTAGCAAAATAATTATATGATTTGTGTTTTTGCTTTTGTTTTACTCACGAAAGTGAAGACAAATAATATATATAAGTATTTGTTCTAACATGCACGAGGAAGATGATCAAATTGAAAGAATAATTTAATTAATTGGATAAATTATATAAATAAATTCGTAAGACAAAATATGGTGTGTCTAGATATGTTATTGATCATATATAGCTATAGAGTCGTGATACAAGCGATAAAAACTATAGTCAACTAAATATATTGACCATTTTTATATGATTACCGTAAAAACAACTATCATAAAAGTATAGCAATCACATTTAAAGGTGATTGTGATTGTTATTGTAATTGGTATGAATGAATTTATTGCTTATAATTGATGATAATTATTATAAATTTTATAAGAAAATTAAGAGTCAAATCATGTTTCAAAAAAATAAACAATAATATGATATATATGTATATGTGTGACTAAAAATGGTGTCATTGGTGTGTATGTTGTGTATAAATTAATAATCATATATAGTTATATCTCTTGCTTACTAGCTAGTAAAATAATTATTCATACTGAATATATTTGATAAAAAAAGTATTTTACGACCAATTTGTGAACTTTTGCAACTATTCTTAGATCGATATACTATTTGTGTAAACGATATCACTTAGATAGATAAAATGGTTTTTAATTAGTCGGAAATATAGAGTATTTATGGTTATTATTATAGGTAACTAAAGTTATACTTTAGTTGGTCTCTTAATTCATCTTCTTGATCACTACATAATGAAATTAATTGAATTACTCATTGTCTAAGTGCAAATATTTTTAGAAATCTAATTTTTTTAATAAGAAATAATTTTAAGATGCATAAACTACTTTTGTTGATAAAAGTATAAATAAATAATATTAATATTTAAATTGTCTATTATAAAAACATCAAATAATTTTTTTTATTAATTTAAAGAACAAATCTATTTATTTAGTATATATATATATTTTAAGTTATTTTTTTTCCTTGCAATTTTGGTACATCAAAATTTAGCCCCAAAAATCTGAAAAATTTGAAGTTGGCGCTCATTTCCATTTGGTCTTTTCCACGCAGACTAATTGGAAAGAGAGACCTCATTTCATTTAAAATTTGAACTCAAAATATAAATTTATTATAAACATTATTTTTTTTAACAATATACTAATAAACATCTGAACTCTCTATATAAACCCATATATATTAAAATGCGGCAAACCCTAGCAAACCTAGATCTTTTTGCCGCTCTGGCTCACCATGTCCCTGCCGCTCCTCGGTCACTCCTTCCATCATCGGCCATCACGATCAATGTAACACCCTGTGTTATTTTTCTTTTTTACTGAAATTATTCCCGATTTATTTTCGGTGGTGACGTCACTTGTTCATGACGTCTATGGTTATTCTTGGTATTTCATGTGTAATTTTTTTACATTTATGTTTGGATTCGACTGGATGATGTTGCAATTTCTCCTTAATAACTTCTTGGAACATCTTTGACGATTATGTGGCGTGGTGGTAACGTTTAGTATTCTTGACTTAGTGAAACATTTACGCGAGTTCTAGTGGTGGACTACGCGGTTTCATTTAGACGTTTAACTTTTAGTGCTTTGACTGGATGGTGACACGTTTTGTTGACCGACGTTGAAGGTTTCAACTCAGTTGTTCGAGTTCGACATTTAATGCTTTAGGGGTTCGACATTTTGTGTCCCCTTGTAAGTGGATTAGTACATGCCTAGTTTAGCTGGTGTACTTAGGAGCATTTACACTTCCTTTGCTCATTTTCTCCGTGTTTGTATGTACGTGCTTTGTTTGACTTGTATGCTTAGGGGTATTTGCGTTACTTTGTTTGTTTCTCTATGTCTATACGTACGTGACGCGTAGTCTTCGACCTATTTGTAGGACTTTTAGAGTTCCATTATTTTAGGGGTTTCGATGGGTATTGTATGTACCCGGTGTTCCCGTGGTTGGGTTTTGTACCCCAGATCATTTATTTCAGATTATATTATTTATCGGGCGTCTCGTAGATTTTTCGGGTTCGCGTGTATTCATTTAGGGATATTCAGATAATATTCCCTTTATTATTATTATTTAATATTAAATAGAGATTAAATATTTTATTTTTATTCGGTACTTGACTCAGAGGGTTTTTGAGTCATTTCTTTGCGAGGATTTTGATCCGGTGTTTTCTTGGATTTTTCATTACCGGGATATTTTGATTTTTCGGATTGGCGCATCGAGTATTGAGATAGAATTTTGGGGTTATTATTATTACATAATAATTAAACGGTGTAATAATAATTATTCTTATTTATTTAATTAAGTTAATATATGTGATATATAGATATATTACATATATATATGTATATAGATATTTTCGGCAGAGAGAGAGATAACCACCCTCACGCGTATCATCTTCTTATCTCATTCTTCACACGATATAGCCTCATTGCATCTTCTTCTTCTCCGATTAAAGTTGCAGCCAGAAGAGAGATGAAAGCTTGATCGCGCACGTTTGAGAAAGGGGGGTGGAGATCGTAATCTGGTGTGGGTTGAGTCGCGCAAGAGAGAGCGACCTGGTTGGGATGGTGGTCGCCAGACATGGCAACCATGGTGGTTTCTGGTGGCGCGACGTGATGAAGGTAGTTTACAGAGGTGACATCGCGATAGAGAGAGCTTAATGGTTTTGGGTCGCCGATCTGGTGAGGTGTGTGCCTAAAAGAAAGTCAGGGACGACGATGTGGTGGTCGTGCGACGGCAGGTGGTGGTCGCGAGACGATAGCTGGTGGTCGGCACAACAACGGTGGTGCTGACGACTAGTGGCGAGTTCGACCGAACCGAGTTGGGTTGACTCAGTGTCAATTCTTGCTTCATTTGGCACGAAATTTTGAGGATATCTTGTTCTCGAGGTCATACACGATATACCCGAATTTGGTACGAAACCGTTGAGCGGTTCGTCGGGAAATTCATATTTTCGGTATGATTTTCAATTTCATTTTTTTTAGATATGTTCAAATTTATTTATCGATCGCTAATGGGTTTTGACTATGCTGATTAGGACGACAAGATGGTCATTTCGGTCCGAGTGAAAATATTTTCAGACAACTTTGGTCGGCGAGCCTTATTCTCGGGCACCGACACTGTTCGTGGTGGGGCCGTTTCGGGTTGGTTTATAAGCGTGAATTTAGGTGGGATATTTTTTTAAAAAAATATATTTAACTTTCACACTCTTGGCATATGGAGTTATAGATTTTATTGTTATTTATTTATTGAGCATACTTTAACTGTTTAGGAAATTTTAATTTTTTTACTGTTGTGTATTGCTAATATGTGATGACATGCTTTGTGTTACTTATTATATACGAGATTTAGGAGTTTTATAAACTCGATAACGGAGTGCCTCTAGGTGGGCTAGAAAAGAGGCGGAAGATAGTAATTTACTCGAGAAATTAAAATAATTTAAAACCTACTTAAATTGGGTTGAAAATAGGTGGCCTAGCTCCCCTTGAATTTAGAACCAGTTAGAGGAAGTTGTGAAAAGTGGGTTTTAACTTAGAATTTGATATTAGTTCCCCTTTTGGTTGTGTTTTACGAAAATTAAAACAGGTTAGTGGATACTTGAAAATAAGGGACGAGAAAACGTAGACGCTGCTCTAGGTCCCTTTTCTTTATCTTCTAAATTATAAAAAGTAGATAAATTGTGAACTGATGTTCTGGTAATGGATTATTCATGAATTGTTGCTATGATTTAAATTATAAGCATGCTGATATATTAAATTTACAAGAAATGGGTGATTGAGAACTTGAATAACCCTAAGATGAAATTGTCGTGATTTAATGTTTTAGTTAAATTGTAAAGCATGCTTTATATGAATGAAAAATGGAAATTTATGTTGTATCATTGAGCATTGGGTCCATGTAGAGGCATTTTGCATTCATGTAGTATCGTGGATATATATATTGATTCGGTATGAGTTGCATGCCTCATTTGGGTCATATATACGTATGGACCATTTGGATAGTCGCAACAACTGGCCAGTGGGTGTTCTAGCACCCAGGGAGCTAGCATATCTTGAATCCTTAGAAGTTGGGGGTGAGGGCATAGGCGTCACTTGCCGTTTTGAACGGACTTGTGGTCTCTGTACTAAATTTTGCAACACCCACCTTTCCTTTTGGGGGTTGTTACCCCCAAAAAATGATCAGTTTGGGATTCCTTGGTATCTGTTTAACCCTCATGTAGATAAGGTTGCACTGGAGTCGCATTGACATTTCATTAGCATTTACATTGAGTATTCTTGTACCATATGATTATCTATTGAGATTGCGTACTGCTATTACTTGCTGATGTCGAGTATGTTGGGATTTATTTATTTTAAAAATCTATATTATTCCCTTGAGCGCTACGGCGCAATGGGTGTGAGTTCCATTATGCTGATGGTTATAAATCCCTTGTAAATGCTATAAATTTCTCAATGTAAATGAAGGTTTAAACATTTTAAGATGAAAAGTAAAAAGTGTAATGATATTAAGAACCAGGAACGATAGAACGATGGTTGGCCTGGGTTCTAGGTGGTTATGTAGAGTTGCCAAATTTCGTAACTTTTTCCCCTTGAGTCGGGCTTCTAGTTGAGCTGGTCAACCCTCATACCGGGACTTATATGAGGTTGTAACTTTTGGCCATATAGGCCTTTGTTTTGGAATAGTGATGCTACCGCGAGGTGGCTGACGTAATCTTCCAGTGGGGTGGTGAGTTTATTAAGTTAAAAGTCGGTCTAGGCTTATTAGTCTTACCGTCTTTTTTTCGACTGTTGATATTTCTGAGCTTATCACTCTTCACTTCCATTTTGGGAAATGTTTTGAGAAATAAATAGTGTTTAGTTTCTATACCTTGAAAGCTCGGTTACATTTTGGGTCTTTGGGGTCAAACTAAATTTCTCTCAAGGTTTTGAAAACTTAAGGCTTTTGGATTTTTATAAAGCTTCGTTCTTTTCTTACCCCGGGGTCCGTGATCTATTTTTGAAAACCTTAAGTTAAAACTTGTTTTTATAAAAATATATATATTTTTTCTCTTGGGACCGGGAGTGTCAAAAGTAAATCCCGTTTTGAAAAGAAATGTCAGAAAATAACATTTGAAAACTTTTTGTGAAGTTAGTGAGTTTAGGGCACTAGTTGCCCTTGTTATTGAGATCTCGATGTTGTTTCCGAGATCTCGACATCGTTGGAGTTCGAGGACTCCAGGTTTATCCTAGTGTATTTTTGAGATTCCTTCTTGTGCCTGGTTTTGTTCGGGTATTCGTTCATAATTTTCCATAAATCTTTAAAATATTATTAAAGGTCTTAGGACTCGTTTTGAAAGAAAATTAAAGAAGATTTTAAAATGGTTTTCATCTTGAACCCTTGTGGTCATTCTCCTACCTCATCAACGTTTCCTTGATTGTATAATAGACTTGGGTATTTTAGGGTCTCAGCTGTTATTGCGGTCCTTATACTTATTTCATTTGGTGTTCTTCTTGTCATATTCTCGGGTAAGAGACATGACGTTGATTTGCGCACACATAGTGCAATTTCTAGTACTATTGATGGGTTCGGAGACGTTAGAACCAAATAGATTTGACCGGGTCCTAAAATTTTTCTTAAAAACCGGTTGAATCCTTCGGGGTTCAATTTTCTTTAAAAACCCGAGGGCCTCAACATCTGTTTGGGACTAAATGACTCTGGTACCTCTTTCATATGCCTTAGTAGGCATTATAAATTGGGGAGTGTCTTGTGATTGCTGAATTTGATTTAGTTATGGGTGTGATTATAGTTATTCCCTTCCGGTAATCCTAAGGAGTGACCTATTTACCTCCTAGGAACTTTGAGTGGCGTGCTTGGTGTAAGATATGATGGATAGTTGGTTCTTGTAGTAACTCTAGACGAGGGTGTGTATTAGACTGGTTGTATATACGACTATGTGGGTATGGTTAGTTATCTGCGATGTTTTACGTATACATACGTTTATATTTATTTGTATATTGTTTTGACCTGTGTATATAGGTTGGTGACATTTCTATTGCTCTGTGTTCTTTGGTGAGTCTTGATATGATTTAGATTATTTATGGGGCTGTTTTGGGGTCTCGGATTGGCGTGGGTGCCAGGTGAGATAGCTGATTGACCTAGGATAGATGTATGCACACGAGATGGTTAGAGGTTCATGACGGCTAGGGGTGTGTTTGTTAGGGATATTATTGGTGAGCCGTGGTTTTTTGCTCACCCTCACACAGGTTGCAGGATTGCAGGTGGATGCAGCACGACGTGTACATCGGCAACTGGTACGGGTGACTTGGAACATTTTTTTTAATTAGTTTTGTTCCTTTTATCCAGAGTTATCCTTGTGTATTCTTATTTCTCTTGGGAGCTAGTCTGTTGGCATGTTCCTTTTCGTTGTATATTTTATTTCGGGTATTTGTTGATTCGGGGTGCCATTATACCTTTTCGGCATCGCCATGTGACTTTCTTTATAATTTCATTTAAGCATTTGAGGCTCTATCAATTTTCCAGGGGTTGTGTAGAGGTAGCGGTATTCTTTTCCACTACCTCGACCCTAGTAGGCTTCCGGAATGTTGGGCGGCATGCCATTGATTCTATTTCTGTTGTTATGGGAAGGTTATTCTATTGTGTTATTTTTGTGTTGTCCGGATGTTCCATTTACAAACGAAACTCTGTCGGATTTTCGTTAGAATTTATTTTTTGAGTTTCTATCACTCATGTGTACATGGAATACCTTATTTTCATTCTTATTCCATGAGTTTTTCTTGTTATTGATGATTCTAGTGGTCGTTTCCACTGACGCCATACCTCAGAATTCGCTGATTCTCCGAATGGGAGTCTTAGGAATAACGGGGCGTGACAATCAATCTCATCACTTGTCAATCTGTATCTCTCTCTATACAATTTCTTAATAGACTCATCGGCGAAAGAAAAGGTGGCGAACATGGGTTGATCGACGCTCCTCCACCGCCGCGACTACTAATTCGAGACTCGATTCTCTGATGGGAACCTGGGATGGAACCCTCACCATCCTTCTTCGATCTCTTCTCCATCTTGGTAGATTTTTCTTACTTTAATCTTTAATTTAAATTCGTATATATAAGCATTTACCTGAAAGTGTTTGGTTTTTAGCCAGGTTGTCTCTCTCTAACTTGCGCATAATCTAAATGCAATTTGAAATAATCATCGATTCCATGCCTCCATGGGTAAAGGTTGATAAATTTCTTAATTACTCAGTTTATTAGGCTTAGGTTCACTCTTTATAATTCTTTTGTTATTAAACATGGTATGTAAAATTTAAATATTTTTTCTTATTTTTTTTGATAGTTTGGAACATACCTTATTTCTGTTGGTTTTCTTGTTTGTTCTCAATTGTTGTTCTTTAATATTAGTTAAAGTTGTCAATTAACTTTGTTGGGTTGCAGAGAAAAATAGGGAAAGGAAGAGTAATAGGAAAATTTCAAAAATTAATATCCTATTTATTTTTTTGTATAATAAAAGCTTTTATAATTATTTTTTAAAAAATTTAGCCAGAAAATTATTTTTATTATTTGTTCCTTAGCATGGTTGGTAAAATAATATTTTTTTTATCTGAATTCAAGATTATAATGGACCTTTTTTTTCCCAGAATTGTGTTGTACACATATTGTCTTTTGTCATGAACAATTTTGGGCAATTTGGGAGGACTTGTGTTCAAATTGAACTCAAATGGATGTTAATGTTGTTTCTTTCTACTATAAAAACTATGCATTAGCATAAACAGAGGGTTTAGTATCTAAATTTGTGCCATGTTTTGACACTTATGCCAAGTTACACATTAGTTACACTATTTTCATTGCAAGAAATTTGTTTTTGTTAGTACAAAAATTTAAATAAATTGAATTAGAAAGAATGCTTGCATGATTGTTTTGATTTTTATGATAAGTCTCATTGGTTGTTTTGCTAGTTCGTGTTATTAATTTGGAGAATGAGTTTGTGGTTGATTGTAAATTTATTTTCAACGGTTTAATAGCCAAAATGCATGTTCCAGTTAAATAATTTAGTACATAGTTTTTAAGCTGTTTTGTTGTTTTGTGCTTCTATTATCTGGTATGACGATTTTTCAAAATATGGAATGAGATTGTGCTTTGTCAATAGGGTATCTTCTAATGCCAAAATTTAGGTAGCTTTGCTAATTGTGTTTGAAAATTCTTGGGGTTTATATATATTCTCATGTTCTGATGGTGTGCAAACAGTCCCTAGTGTTAGAATCAGTAGTTCATTAACATACTCTAATTTTAAAATGCTTGAGCAAGTGTGGAGAAAAATATGATTCTAGAATTAGAGTTCGAAAATGTTAGAAGAGACATTCTTGAAGTTATGCCATGGAGAAAAGTATGGTTATAGAATTGGAGTTTGAAAACTCTAGAAGAGACGTGTTTGAAGCTTTCGAGCAATGAATGGATGTGATTAAAAGATGTGTTTTGTTTTATTTATTTTTTGTTATTGGAAATTTATTTGTATATGTACAAAATTTGTCATGAGTGTATTTTATTTGAGACAATTATTTCAATTAGTTGTTTAGATTTTAATACAAGTGTTAATAGTATTCAATTATTATTCTATTAAATTTGAAATGTCTATTAATTTAGATATTTTAATTTCTATAAATTACTTATTTGACCATTATTTCCGGTTGCGTCCAAATAAAAAAAATTAAAAGTAAATTAATGATAAAAGAAAATAAACTTTTTATTGGTGACTAAATGTTATGGTTGAAAAAAATGATTTTTCATACCTAAAATATGTATTTGCGACAAAAAAAGTAAAAAATATGGTAGTATATACGCAGGATATATTTGCAACAAAACAATATAGTCAAGAAAGCCTATTTATTTGCGACCAAAGAAATAGTCACAAAAGGGGTAATATATTGGTGATCAAAGCATTTGGTTGCCAATAAGCAAGATATTTGCAATTAAAGTATATTGTCGCAAATGAATTGAATATAATATTTGCGACCAAAATATATAGTTGCAAATGACCCGAGTATTTGCGACCAAAATATATAGTCTTAAATGTTAATTTTTAGTCACAATAAATTTGGTCACAGATACTTACTTATTTGCGACCAAACCGTATTTTGGTCGGAATATACCATTTGTGACGGGGGGAACGGTGACCACCGTGTGACCAATTTTTTTGGTCGCTAAAAGCCTTTTGCGACCAATTTGCAGTTTTTTCCAACCAAAATTTTGGTCACAAAATGCCTTATTTGTTGTAGTGGAGCCTCACCAGTCAACCTGCAAATTTTCAAGAGATTGCAATTTTTTCTGGGAGCATACAAGATGCTTAGAAATATGAAATTTGTGACCAAATCAATTTGTGGGGATAGTGGTGCATACAAGATGCTTAGAAATACGCTACGAGACTTGAACATTGAACATGTACTTTCTCGCAAAGTTAGAATAATTGTGTTATGCAGTTGTCTAATTATGTTATTCCAAGTTTCCATTTATGTTTATTCCGAGTCTCATTTTTTGAGAAATTCAATTCCAAAAGGAGGCTGAGAAATTTGTGCAACCAATGCATTTTCCTTTTTTGTTGATTCTCGACCTCCTTTTTTCCATTTCCAACTGTATTTTCTGTAATTGCAAATATTTTTTGAGTTTGAAATTGGGTAAATTTGTTACGTATATCTATTTTTCAGAATCAGTGTAACACCCCGTGTTATTTTCCCAAATTTCTGGAATTATTTTTGATTTATTTTCGATTGTGATGTCACTTGTTCATGACATCATGGTTATTCTTGGTATCTTATGTGTAAATTTTTCGTGTTTATGTCTGGATTCAACGGGACAACTTGACGATTGTCTCTTTGATGACTTCGTGGAGTTTCTTTGGTGATTACGGGACTTGACGGTGACGTCTAGTATTTCAAACTTAGGGAAGCATTTACGTGGGTTCTTGTGCCGACTATATGGTTCCGTTTCGATATTTGACGTTTAGTGTTTCAGACTTGGTGAAACGTTTACGGGAATTCTTGATGTCGACTAAGTGAATTCATTTTGAAGCTTAGCGTTTGGTGCTTCGACTCTGTGGTGACATGCCTAGTATGTCTGACGTTTAATGTTTCGACTCAGTTGTTCGAGTTCGGCATTTAGTGCTTTAGGGGTTCGACATTTTATGTCCCCTTGTAAGTGAATTTGTATGTGCCTTGTTTAGCTGGCGTGCTTAGGAGTATTTATAGTCTCTTTGTTCGTTTTTTCTGTGTTTGTATGTACGTGTTTTGTTTGTTTGACATGTTTTGTAATACGTGTTTCTACGTGCCCCTATGTGTTGATGTGGCTTTACGTGCCTTATTTGTTTGACTTGTGTGCTTAGGGGTATTTTCACTCCCTTCTTTAGTTTTTCTTTGTGCTTATACTTACGTGACGCGTAGTCTTAGAATTTTTGGGTTGACTTTTGACGTTTTCTTGTTTTAGGAGTTTCGGTGGGTTATGTACGTAACCGGTGTTTTGGTGATTGGGTTTTTACCCCGAGCTAGTTATACTAGTTATAGTAATTATTGGGCGTCCCGTTTATATTTACAGGTTCGTGTGATTTAATTTGGGGGTTCCTGGTACATTTTCGGGATTTATTGTATGTATATATATGTTTAATTGTAATTAAATATATGTATGGGGGTAATTATATATATATGAATTTATGTAATTATATATATAATTATTGGATATTATGTGTGTGGTGGGTATTGAGAGACAGGACATCAATTATCTCATTCTCTTCCACGCGCAGGACAATTTCCTCTCTCCACCATCTTTATCGACATCATCTTCTTCTTTTCTATTGGTTCGATGAGAGAGAAAAGCTCCTGAGGAGAGGGAGCCGCTGCTGTTGAGGTGTTCGTCGCCCCTGTTGGGTGCAACTTGGTGAGAGTAAATTGCAAGTAAGGGAGCAACGACGATCGTGGTGGCTCCATGTGGTGTCGACGACTTGTGGTGGCTTGAGGCGTCTTGTGGTGGCGCGATGGCGGAGGTTCGCGTAAGAGCAGACGAGCCGGAGTTGGGTGTGGATCGCGGCCAGAGGGAGACGCGATTTGGCAAGGGGTTCAGCCGCAACCTAGGGTTTGGTCACCGATCTGGTGGTCAGCTAACAAAGGAGGGCGACGATGACATGGAGGTCATTGGTGGTGGCGACGCTGGTTTGCGCCGTGATGGCGCGTGACGAACAAGGCTGAGTTCAACCAGACTGAGCTGGGTCGAATCAGTACCGATTTTTGCTTAGTTTGGCACAAAATTTTGGGGATAACTTGCTCTCAATGTCGTACACGATATATCCGAATTGGATGCGAAACCGTTGAGCGGTTCGCCGGGAATTTCATATTATAGGTACGATTTTTCAGTTTGGTTTTCGTTAGATTTGTTCAAATTTGTTTATCGATTGCTAACGGGTTTCAACTATATTGAATAGGACAGCAATGCGGTCGTTTTGATCCGAGCGGAAAGATTTTAGACAACTTTGGTCGGCGGGCCTATTTTCGGGTGCCGACACTGTTCACGGCGAGCCGTTTCGGGGCTGTTTTGTAAGCATTTATTTTGGTGGGATTTTTTTATATACATATCTATTTCTCACTGTTAGTACGTAGGAATTTCTAGCACTTTCGGCGTATGTTTATGTGTGTGTGATAGCCGGTGTTAGCCTTCCTAGCTATAAACGAGAACTATAAATTTTTATAAAATTGATGAAATATCCATAGGTGGAGTAAATGAGATCGAAAATAGAATTCCCTTGATAAATTAATTTAAATGATTTCTCTAAAAAGTTTGAATAATTAAAACCTACTTAAATTAAGTTGAAGAGGCGGCCTAATGCCCTTTAAATTTAAAAGTAGGTTAGTGGAATTGTGGAATTGGATTTGAACTTAGAAAGTAATGATAAGTTCCCATGTTTTTTGTGGTTTATTGAAATTAAATATATGTTAGGGGATACGTGGAAGCGAGGGACATTTATAATTCTTTGTTGGACTTAGACATGGTTCTAGTTTCCTCTAAATTTTCTCGTAAATTATAAATAAGTGAAATTGCGAACTAGATTGTCCCTGAGGTGGACTTATTCGAAATCGATTATTGAAATTTAATTATAAGCATGCGGATACGTATAATTTACAAGAATTAGGTAATTAAGAACCTGAGTAACTTCGAGATGGAATTATCGTGATTTACTTCTTTAATTTATTTATAAAGCATGCTTTAAATGAAAATGGTTATATTTTGAACTTGTTGTGTAACAAGGATTGTAAGATAGACATAAATCATTTGAAAATGTTGTACATTATATTGACTCACTGTTGAGGCATGATATGCATATTGTATACACCATGAGCATATTTGCATTAGGTGTGATTTCATGTCTCATTCATTTACCTTTGGTGTGAGTGAGTTCTCGGGTTGTCGCAACAACTGGCCAGACGGCGTCTCTCGCTACCGGCGGACTAGTACTCCGGGAATTAATGAGGCGTGTGAGGATGTGGTCCGAACACGGTATGTATTTCACGAGTCAATAAATTCCTCGTGGTTGTGTTACTTTGGCGACATTATACCTGGATGTCCCTTGTTAGATAGGGTGCATTGGCATTCACATTGATCATTCGTTTTCCATATGATTATTTATTGAGCTTTAATGATATTATTGTTTACTTATAGCGAATAGGTTGGATCTGAATTATATTAAAATTTATATTATTCCCTTGGGCGCTACGGCGCAGTGGTTGTGATCGTGATGGTATTTGTAAATTCCTGGAAAATGATAAAAAAAACACTCAATGTGAATGAAGATTTAAGAACTTAAAGTTGGGAAATAAAAAATGTAATACTAATAAGAACCAGGGTCAATGGAGCCACGATTGACATGTATTCGAGGTGGTTAAGTGAAACTAAGTAGAAAGAGGCCGGATTGACGTAATTTTTCCCCTTGAGTTGGGGTTGTATGCATATGCTATTCTTAAATGGAAAGTTATGATAAACGTGTTCCCTTGGGCTAGGAGAATGGCCTAGAGACGTAGTTTTAACCGTGAGTTTTAAGTCGTTTGGAGGGAAGTTGTGACTCGTGTTGGGCTTAAATACATATGTAGCAATAGCCAAGTATGCCCTTTCATATGGGCCGGTGTATGAAATCTTGAAGTGGTTGGTATACCACTCTAGTTGATATATAAGAATGATTGATTTGAAGTCTTACCGGGTATGATAGGGTAGCATTCTTCCTTTTCTCTGGACTAGAGTTGTTTTTAACTCTACATATTATTCAGCACCACATCAGTAGTTAAACTTTGGACTAGCTTGTGCCTTAAGGATCCATTGAATGTAAATGGAGGTACCCATAATGGTTTGAGTTGTCATACTCCCAAGTGGACGCTTATTTGTAGTTTTGAGGAATGGGTTGATCTTTTGTTTACGGTAAGGTGATATTAAAATCTTGGAGTGGTATTAGAATCTTATGGTGATACTGAAAAGTGTGGGATTGGTAACCTTTAAGTGCATACATAATGCACGTTATTTTTATAGTTTCCTTGTTTTAGTCTCGGGTAGGAGGCGTGATACTGATGTACTCACACGTAGTGCAATTCGTAGTACTTTGGGTGGGTTCAGAGACATTGGAACTAAATAGATTTGACCGGGTCCTAAAACATTTTCTTAAAAACCGGTTGAATCTTTCGGGGTTCAACATCTTTTCTTTAAAAACCCGAGGGTCTCGACATCTATTTGGGACTAAATGACTCTGGTACCCCTTTTCTTCTGCCTCAGTAGGCAGCATGAATTGGAGATTTACTTGAGATTGTCGAATCTAATCTAATGACAGAGTTCTTCCATTTATGTTACTTTCGAAGAATAGATGGTAGTAGTGTGAACCTACCATATGACCACTAGTTGGTTTTATAAATTCTCTTTACTATATGAGGCTTTAAAGAAAAGATCCTTTAAGTGAACGGATTATTTCATTGGTTATTGTGTATAAGAGGACAGGTTTGAGGTTAGAATTATGAGAGTGAAACTCTTTAGGAATGATTTGATAGCGGTGTTGTGTAGGCATTGTGGTTTAGTTGTGGGCGTGATTATGGTTATTCCCTTTTGGTAGTCCTAAGGAGTGACCTATTTACCTCCTAGGAACCTTGAGCGGTGTGCTCGGTGTAGGGTGTGATAGGTGTACGGTGTGATAGATAGTTAGTTATTATAGTATCTCTAGATGAGAGTGCATATTAGACTATTGTGTACGCCTATGCGGGTATGATTAGTTATTTACGAGATTTTACTGGTGTACATGTTTATATTTATGTTATTTTGACCTGTGTTTATACGTTAGTGATATTTCTGTTGCTCGGTGCTTTATTGTGGTTCTTGGTTAGGTTTGAGATTGCAGTGAGGTTATTTTGGGGTCTCGGTTTGGCATGGGTACCAAATGAGACAACTGACCGGCCTAGGATAGATGCATACACCCGAGATGATTAGCATTTCCTAGACGACTAAGAGTGTGTTATATAGATATTTTTGGTGAGCCCCGAGGTTGTGCTCACCCCCACACAGATTGCAAGTTTGTAGGTGGATGCAGCAAGGCGTGTTCAGCGGCGATGCTACGGGTGAATTGGGTTTTTTTTTAGTTAGTTTTGTTCCTTTTATCTGTATTTATTCTGGTGTATTATTATTTTTCTTGGGAGCTAGTCTGTTGGCATATTCCCTTTCATTGTATATTTTATTTCGGGTATTTGTTGATTCGGGGTGCCATTATACCTTTTTGGCATCGCCATGTGGCTTTCTTTATAATTTTATTTGAGCATTTGGGGCTCTATTGAGTTTAGAAGGGTTGTGTAGAGGTAGCAGTGTTCTTTTCCACTACCTCGACCCTAGTAGGTTTCTGGAATGTTGGGCTGTGTGCCATTGATTTTATTTATGTTATTATGGGTAGGTTATTCCGTTGCGTTGTTTTTGGGTTGTCCGGATTTCCATTTACAAACGAAACTTTGTCGGATTTTCATTAAAATTTATTACTGAGTTTCTTTCACTCAGGTGACATGGAATACTTTATTTTCATTCTTATTCCATGTATTTTTCTCGTTATCGTTGATTCTAGTGATCATTTTCAGTGACGTCATACATCGGGATTCGTTGATCCTCCGGATGGGAGTCTCAGGAAAAATGGGGCTTGACAATCAGGAATGGAAAAGCTTAAAAGTATTGGGTGTCATGAATTATCGAAGTCTACAATGAAGAAAGTCGGTGAACAATCAGAAAATCAACCGAGCACGTCAGGAAAACCTGTGTTAAAGGGTCGAGTCTGGACTCAATTTAGGTAAATATTTCATGGTACTTTGGTAATGTTTATGTCTACACTATGATACTTGAACTATATATACACATACATATGAGAAGTCTATGAAAAGAAAAATAAAATGGTCTTTATAGCACTAAAAACCTTTACTATATAAAGTTGTAATCTGATAGACTGTTTTGGCTATATATATTTCCAAATTGTATGGCTAAAAAAAATGTATTGGAATGGTTCATGATCATGGTAAAGATTGACATTTTGTTTTGAAAGACAATATAATATTTAATAAAAAAAGGGGGCTAAAAAGCCATACGCAAGGGGCATTCCCCAGGCACAAGAACCCTTACAAATTTTAAATCCCCAAACCCACCAAATAACAAGAACCCAACCAAAAAAGTGCTTCTGGTTGCAATTGCAATCTATTAAAACAAATGTTACGGCATTATAAAAGTAAAGAACATCATAGAACATAATATCACTTTTCCTCCCTTTTCTCCAGTGCTTTTGAGAACATGCAGCACCCCACCACCATAAAACAATAGTAGCCCACCAAACTCTAGAAATGGTTCCTTGAATATAAATATACAAACTAATATTTGAAACAAAAAATGTTGGGCATGTTGGGTGTAATATGTTGGGTGATAATGATTTTCATTTGTCAACATTAGAAGTTGTTAAACCTATGGGAATATGTATGTTATGGTTTAATTCATACTTTTGACATGATGTTAACCTTTTGTCTCCATCAAAAGTATATATTTCCTGACCATGTCTTATTTGTTTGTCATGACCAAATTAGAAAATATTCGTTACGTTATCAGGTCCCAATTCATGATGGAGTACAAAGAAGAGCATGGACTTGCTGGAAATCTAGATTAGAAGCAAGTGAAAATAATCAACAATGCTGAAGTTGAAAAATGGACTTCTCTTTCTAAAGGTGATATTGCAGAGTATGTAAAGAAATACAAGCAACGAAAGGAAGAGTCAAAAAAGCTTCCAGAGGAACTTCAGAAGAAGAAATTGCAGAAGGTATAAACCTTTATCTTGTATTTCATTAGAATATATTATTTCATTTATGTTGAATTTGTCCATTAACTAATTGATGTGTTATTTTTTTTTATGTTTAAAGAATAATAAAAATAAGAAAGCTGATAGGAGTGAAAAACGAAAAAGAAAGTTTCACAGATGTTCACTACCTAAGTTCATAGATACAGTTTCAAAGCTTGATGCTTCGAAGAGAAAGTGTGTCAAAGAGGTAGGATTTGGGACGTTGTTGAACCTGAAGTGTTCCTACTTGTCCCCGAATTTATGCATGTATATGATCCATAACTTTGATCATAATCAGTTAAGATTTAACATTGCGGATAAAGGCTACATTTTCTTCGATGGAGAAGATATGTGAGGCATCCTTAGAATACCGGCTGGGGGACCCGAAGTGCCGACAAATGTGTACTATTTTGATGCCTGGTGGATTAATGAAGCTGGGTATAACAAATGATGGATTTCACTAGATTTTTTATATAAGAAGGTGTGTGATTTGCCTCCCGGTGATGATTTTAAGCGGCCATTTGTTTTGTTTACATGTGTGGTTGTACTTATTCCAACTAGCAAATACCAAGGCCACTTGGGGTTGCTCAAAGCTGTTGAAAATGTCAAAGAAATAAAAAGTTACAACTGGTGTGCCTATGTGCGAGACTGTTTGTTGAAAACAATGAAGCAACTCGAAGGGGGTAAGGAGAAACATTATGACGGTGGTTGCATGATTTTACTTCAGGTATTTATTTTTAAAAAACTCGATTAATAGTTAATATAAATGTTATTTAGCATTTAACAAGTTTAATCTTAAGAGCAACTTCTTTATTTAATGCGTTGTGATGTGGAATTCTATTACCCTGGCGGTCGAAGAGGTGCACAAGAGATATCTTTTTGGGATAATGATTTGATACTGTCACACATTAAATGGAAGAACCAATCGGGGAGATTTTGGGCAAGGGGAGGTGATAGTCCTCTTTTATTTTTTCTATTACTTGTTGATGGCTAAATCTTTGTTTTATTTTGCGTAACGTTGTTGTTTGTGTGTTTGCAAGTTTCTTACTATATAGTGATTTTTTTACTAGTTGATACCACTCAGAGTGAAGTCACAAAGGCGCAGTGTGAGGAATGTTCTAGTAAATCCTTAATCATCCCCCTCCACATCTGAATGTTTTGAAGCTTTTGATGACGAAGTTGGTGACTCTGAGTTAAAGGTAAGAAATTATTTAAACAATAATTAGTTTCATAAACAGTCTTCTTGAAATCAGTTGCATTGACAAAATTATGCATAACACACTAATATTGTAGTACACTGACAGATAAAATCCACTAAAAGAATGATATATTTTAAAATCATAAAGTATATTTAACATAGACACAATACTAGAAATGTTGCATTTATCACAAAATAAATGTGTTTTATAGGGTTGTTTGAAGGGAATAATGAATGAAATTGAAGAAGCGGAAAGGCACATAAGGCTGTAAAAACGGATGTATGCAAATCTTGTTTCCGTTCTTAAGGTTCGAGAGATGCGGAGAAGGGGAGGAATGTCTAATGAGGAAAGGGTTGGCAACCCATGGCAAGTGGAGGAGGAGAAAGGTCAAGAGAATCAGGATGTTGGAGTTGAGGAAGAAGATCGTTTTGAAAATGTCTCAATTGAAGAAGAATTAGTGAGTGAGGAAAAAAACGATAATTCGGAGCACGCGGAAGCCCAAATGTCAATTGATAAAATAGGTAGTTTCGAATGTGCCAAGGTGGGAGTTGGAGAAAAAGGTGATTTTAAGGAGAAATGTGATGGTGATGAGGAAGACGATAATGTGGAACATAATGATGCTCCGAGCATGAAGGCTTTGATACATGGAGGTGAGAAGGAAGATCTGAATGATGTTATTGCCTTGGGTGTTCCATCGGGCAATAGTGACAATCGGACCTCTTTGAAGACACGACAACTTGTGCGCACTTCGGATGACGATGATGATTATGCAGAGGTTAGAAAGGGCAAGAGAAAACGATTGCCTGGACCCTATGCTTACTCTCCTTGGACATATTGTCACTGAGAAATGCCTGAAATTTTGAAGGTTAAAAATGCACTGTTGGCATATGCGGCAAGTGATGTGGAGGATATTAAGTAGGTAAATTATTATTCTATTTAGTATTGTTGATAATTCTATGATATCTAAAATTAACTATTTGTTTGGTTATTAGACCCACTGAAGTATTGACATCCATGTTCAGTGAATTTTTGAATCATGCTGGTCTTCAATCGATGTTTGAGAGTAATTGGTTGAGTAGCCCTGTGAGTTGACGAAGACTAGTATTTTTTAATGGATTACGCATTGTAGGTCATTTGCTTATTTTTGCATTGTATGTTTTTTCGTGTGCATGTAGTTGATTATTTTTGCCATACGTTGAACCTTAAATATTTCCATCAACATAAAAGGTTGTTTATCAACAGCATGGCGGTACAGACTATGTTGGAAAAGAACATAAATGGTTTGAATGCCAATGCTGACCGAAAAGCTTTCTTTGAAGAGGTGTGGCTATATTTTAAGAAGCTTCGATCACAATGCCCATTTTTGCAATATATAAATGAAGCCAAACTGGTAGGTAATAAATTTGACTGATTTTGTAGATAGGCACCCCCAAATCCCCTTTTTTCCAAGTTAAAATATGATTTCCTTTACAAAATGATATATTACTTCTTCCTCGATGGTGACCAGTAGCATCCATATGTTCCTATTTTTCTGTCCCAAATATTAATTAATAAACGCATGCATGTTGCAACTATATTTTCCTTCATGTGTTGACTCCCATTGGTTTTTGATGGTGGTAAATGTGGAAAAAAAAATGGGTTAATTATTTATGCTCGCTCATGAGGTGCCAAACACATCATATATATGGTCATTTTGTGATATATTACTTCTTCCTTGATGGTGACCAGTATCATCCATATGTTCCTATTTTTCTGTCCCAAATATTAATTAATAAACGCATCCATGTTACAGCTATATTTTCCTTCATGTGTTGACTCCCATTGATTTTTGATGGTGGTAAATGTGGAAAAAATGGGTTAATTATTTATGCTCGCTCATGAGGTGCCAAACACATCATATGTATGGTCATTATGTGATAAGTTTATTATGTATACAAAAATTGGTACTTAGTTGTTTCTTTTAAGTCCTTAACCAAAATTCATCATTTGCATAATACAGAGAGAGTTTGTCGACACTGCCCTGAACGAAAAGTTGGGTGGGATTCCTGTCATAAAGCCCACCAATATTCCGTGTTAGGAGGATGGGTATGTATGTGGGTTTAACTATAAAGTTAATCTTATCTTTATTTAATAACACAAATGTCATATATAATGGTTGATAACAATAAAATTTTATCTTTATAGGAATTCATATGGTCTGTATGTCACGTGTTTTATGGAGTTATGGGACAGTGAATGCTTATCACCACCGTTGGAACATGTAAGAAGATGACACAATCAACACTAAAACATTACCAGTCTTTTATCATTACCATATAACTTGTGTATGGTTTATGTCACAAACTAACTTAATGGCTTTGCGGACCGAGATGATGTTGCACCTAATGGATGACGAGCGGAACGAGATACGAGAGGAACTTCATGAGAAAGCTACAAAATATTTAAGCAAAACGACTGAACCGGGTTGATTTGTTTAACTTGAAATGTTTTGGCAAGTTGTTGTGAATTTAACTATCTAGTGGTTATGGGGTACCACCCTTGGGGTATGCCCCAAGTTATTTTGTAGGTTTCTTGACTTTGTTTACTTTATAACATTGACTTAACTTTCAAATAATAAATTTTTTAATATTATGCGTGATTTGAATATTGTATTTTTATATTATGATGGTATTTTAGTATTATGGTAAAAAAAGTGGGGATTTCTTGTTTTAGGGTGTGTTTTTAAGTCCAGATCTGCTGGTCTAAAGAAATCGATCCAAATAATTTTAGACCGATCTCATTACTCAAGTACCCTTACAATAGAAATTGGAAAACCAGTGACAGTGGATCGTCCTAGTGATAATTCTGAAGAAGGTGTTGCTGAATGGAAGCCAGAATTATATGGCTCTTTTGGACAACAATACTATAAAGTGAACCAAAATAGTCCACACTCTCATAGTGTATGGATGTTGTTCAGGATTTGGGACGTTCGTATGTAGTGTTGTTCCATTCTAGTTTCCTTTGCTTGTCCCCTATATTGGGACCGTTGTTCTTGTATTTCTTAGGAGCCAGTCTGTTAGCGCATCCCTTCCTTGTATTTGGTATCGTTGCATCATTGTAAAGATGTATTCTTTCGGCACCTAGATGTGCCTTGTGTATCATTTGGTTTAGCTTTCGCTTATTGTGTATGAAATTATTATTATTAATAATATTCCATTCATTTTATTGATATTGATATTCTTAGTTTGTCGCTCATTTTATGGATCACGACCCCGGATTCCTCGGATGTCCCTTTTCGGGAGTCTTTGAAAATTCGGGGCGTGACAGTTTGGTATTATAGCACTAGGTTTCACTGTCTTAGGGACGACGGGTGAGGGTTGGTGGTGCGTTCGATGTTAGATGTTATCTACGATTTCGATTTGTGTTTTCTCTGTGTGCTTCCGGGTTTCTGTGATTTTGTTATGTGGTATCGAGGAAGTGTCTTGCTAGATATATCCCGTTGTGATTAAATTCCAACGGAATATGACCATTCCTTAGCCACTTCTTTTTTTCATACTCGTATCATGGGTTAGCTACCGAGGAATGTGAGTAGATCATTTAGTCTGATCAACCAGATGTGTCTCACGGACTAAGGTACTGCTTGATTTTGTTGACGAAATCTCCTAAGGTGGGAAGGTTGTAACGCCCCACATTTTTCTTTTTCTTTTTTGGAATTCTTTTCCAGGAGTTAACGTTTTGTGACATCACTTATTCATGACGTCTTGTGTAATCTTGGTACGTGTAAATTTTTCGCGTTTACATTTTGGACTTAGCGGGATGACTTCGTGGTATTTCGTTTCCTTTTTCGTGGATTTGTGTTTCGTTGATGACTATGTGGGTTCGTCGTAATGTTTTCTCGTTAATGCTTCGGCAATCGTGTTTCGTGCTAGAACGTGTTACTTAGTTTATGGTAGACGTTTTGGTGTAACACTTCTGTGATTATGTGTTTATTTTTATTTTTGGAATTTTTGAGAGTGAGGGGTATTCTCGGTATTTCACTTGTATGTGAGTTGTTGAGAAAGTATGAGAGTCTTCCTATATGTTTGGGAGTGTTTAGATGTGTCCCAAATTGTTTCGGAGTTTTCCTGTGTCATATTGGGGCCTTGGAGCCTTTTCTTGCACTTTGTAGTTTTAGGGTTACCGAATACTCGAGGTACAACTTGGCAATTTTCCCAAATTGCCTAAATAAGGAAGTTTTGACCTAAAAACATTCCAACTTTTCTCTCTTCTTCTCCAAACTCAGCCTCTTTCTCTCCCACTTGGTTTCTTGCAATATTTGCCCTATTTCATCTAACTGGGCTTGGATTTTGGTTACGGTTTCAATACGAAAGTCGGTCGTGGTAGTCTTACCTTCATTTTGAGCCGTGGATTGGTACGTGGTTTTCTCTCCTTATGAGTTTTATTCTCAAACCCTAGTTTTGGATTTTCTTGACAAACCATATGTTGATTCTTGTTTTCCTTATGGTTTGAGTCTCGATTTATTCTTAGGAGGCTATGGCAAAGCTTTTCACCAATTGGTTTTGTCGGTTTCAGTTTTGGGTAAAAGCTAGGGTTTCATAGGGCTTGGTTGGAGGTTGGTTTGTTCTTCATTTGAGGTAAGGGAAAACATCTCTAATATCTCATTCTTTGATTCGTGAGTGTGCGATTTCATTTCCGGACTTTATAACCCTAGGTATATTTTTGTAAGTGTAAACTTGAGAAATATGAATTTAGGGTTTATTGGTGTTTATGTCCTATAATTCATGTTTATATCATCCTTGAAATAGATATATGATGTATGTTAGATGAGTTATGAGTTGTGGACTTTTGAGATGAGAATATACTTGTATGCATATATATATGAATATGAGTATTGAGGTGTATATGTATAAGTGTAAATATACATATAGGATTTCGGGTGTTAGTAGTGTAACCTTGATAGCGTAAGTAGGCTAGCTACCTTGGTTAGTGAATTGAGATGTGGAACTTAGAGTGTTGTTCTAGTTTCCCCATTCTTGTGAATTTTGAGGGTTCTATATTGAACATTAACTTATGCATGAAAATGAGTTAATGTGTTGATTAAATGTTTTAATTAAGATAAAAATATGTTAAATGAAATGTAAAGTTATCTTTGTGAATTAAAGGGTAACTTGATGATTTGGAACATTATTTATGCATAATAATATATCCTTGTGAGATAAATGCTTTAATTGAAATAGAAGCATCTTAAGTGAATGAAAAAGTTATCTTCGTGTATAAAAGGATAACTTGATGATTTGGGATCATGAATGGTGCATGAGAAAACATACTTGTTGATTTTTGCTTTAAATGAAATTTAAAAGCAAATTGAATGATGAAAAACATTTGTGTTGACATTTTGGGAATGCTGGTTATGAATATGATGTGATACATATTTATGTTGATGCATGGGTACACCTTTTGTATTGAGAACTCAATTGGTGTTGGGCTACGCCCGATTGTGTAACCATGGGTGAGTAGTCTTGTGTCAGATAGTTGCAACAACTAGCCAGGAGGTGTCCCCCACCTACGAAACTAAAAAGCCGAAAATTGTTGATATAGGGTGGGTCGTCCCATTCTCAAAGTCGCGGGTCATCTCGTGCATTTGATCTCCTGATCTTAAGTCGCGGGTCGTTTCGTGCAACTGATATTCATTGTTGAAAGTCAAAGAGAGAAAAATCACTTGGGAATAATCGGTGTACACTCTACATTCCTTCGCGATCGGTGCACACTCTACATTCCTTCGCGAGCAAGGAGTAGGGTGTGTGGTCGTGTGTGTACCACGGGTGGTGTTGAGTCACATTGCATTTGCGTAGCATTTATGTGATTCTATTTGACATGTATATCATGATATTATTCAATGTGATTGAGGAACATGTTTGATGTGAATTTTACGATATAATTCATATGTTATTAAAATGATCAAGTGGAATTGAATAATGTGAGAATATGATTTGCATGCTAGTTTTGAAGTATAAAATGAGATGAATATTTATACTTGTTGTTATGTGCTTATATGCCTTTAGGTGGGGTTATGAGTTGGTTTTCTATGGCTTTCTTGTGATAAGTAAAGTCGATAGTGGATTATGGGATTGATTGTGAAATGTGACCTTTAAGAATAGGGTGATAGTTTTGTGACCTTGGTTGGTAGTGGGGTATTGACCACTTGATGTTTTTTCACCTTTGAGGGGTGTATGATCCTTGAGAATTTGGGGATCTTTGTTGGCTATGTAGTGGTGGCCATTTGATACTTCTTTTGCATTTGAGGAATATATCGTTTAATTTACTTCGAGGTTTGAAGTTTGATTAAGTGAGGGTAGGATTGATCCTAGTCACTTGTGTGGTAATAGCTTCTTGATTCCGTTAGTAATATAAGATAAATGATATCAAGTGTTGATTGAGGAGTGTTGGTAAAGTTGTCAACTTAACCGCCTAGGGTGGTTGAGATGAGTTTGTTGATTTGAGAGTGGATTGAATTCACGGTTGGGAATAAAGTTGTGGATTGTTCTTTCCCTTATTTCTTCATTCTTCGTTCTCCATGATTCATGTAAGATGTTGAGTCACTTCGCATGGTGTTGTAGATGTTTTGGTGTGTTCGGGTTTGGCCCGAATTCGTCCAGGGTGGTTGAGATGAGTTTTGTTGAGTTGAAGGATCGGCTTAGGTCCATCTTTCTTGAGTGTTGGTTGCGGCGTGATGCGGAACCACTCCTTTGTATCATCATTTGATCCGTGGGGTTAGAAACGAACGTTGGGTTCCGTGGTTCTAGCGCGTTACTTTTCCTTATTTGTCCTCGAGGCGTCATAGGAATCCTTGAGTTGTGGTTGTTTGGTTGACTTGAGAGTGTATTCTCTCGGTATGTGTGTTTCATACCTTCTTTCATTCCGAGTTTCTGTTATGATGTGTGTGCCTTAGTGCACATACATATTGGTGGGTTTCTTCATCACGGGTGGATGTCCCTCTATATTGACAAGATGTTCCGGTTATTCTTTTTGTTAGCATTGGAGTTTCATCCCTTGTTTGATTTCATGGTCTTGTGTGACCATTCTTAAGGGTAGTGTTGATGTACCCTTCATGGTTGAGTAGCTACACTTCCTTGTTCATAGTGAGGACGATAGTGATTGAACTGATCCCCTTGTGGATGGTATCGTGAGATTGATGTTGTGGCATCAGTAGTGATATTAAGGTGAGTGTGGTTCTCCTTCGTGAAGAGATTGAGGTGTCGTATATGCATTGTGTATATATATATGCATTGACGATGATTGTGTGGGTACGTACGGACTTGAGAGTTTCCTTAGTACTGGTTATAGATGTTCCTTTTTATGGGCATCGTGGTGATTTTAGTTCTTTTGGAGCCTATGGTTATTGTTGTGGCCACTCGAGTGATTGGATATGTTACGATAGGGTGTTGTGTACTTGGTGTACGTCTATGTGAGTAGTGTAGACTACTAGTGTTGGATTGGTGGGTACTAGTCGTAGTGTTCTCCCGCGAGGTTAGGACATCATGACTTGTACTTATTTGTTGTACCTCTGTGTGTATATATATATATATATATACGTATATATATAGGTGTGCGTTTGCCATATGATGTGATATTATTGATTCATTATATGCTAACTGCCTTGATGATGCATGGTAGGGGACTAGAGAGATTTGTTTTAGGGGTCTCGTATTAGTGTGATTACCATGTGGGACGATTGACCGGCCTAGGGTAGATGCATGTACACGGGCTGATTCACACTATGTTTGTACGGTCGGAGGATGTGACGATTATGATTTCCTTTTTCCTACGGGGCTCAATGAGCTCACCCCTGCGTTGGTTTGCCTTGGTGGTTTTCACCAGTTTGCAGGTGATATTTCGGCTAGGTATCAGGTTTTCTTGGAGGATGGCTCATGGTAGGGATTTTGTTCAGGATTCGGGACATTCGTATGTAGTGTTGTTCCATTCTAGTTTCCTTTGTTTGTCCTCTGTATTGGGATCGTTGTTCTTGTATTTCTTGGAAGCCAGTCTGTTGGCGCATCCCTTCCTTGTATTTGGTATCGTTGCATCGTTGTAGAGATGTATTCTTTCGGCATCTAGACGTGCCTTGTGTATCATTTGGTTTAGCTTCCGCTTGTTGTGTATGGAATTATTATTGTTAATAATATTCCATTCATTTTATTGGTATTGATATTCTTAGTTTGTCTCTCATTTTATGGATCACGACCCTGGATTCCTCGGATGTCCCATTTTAGGAGTCTTTGGAAATTCAGGGCGTGATAGTTTGGTATCAGAGCACTAGGTTTCACTATCTTAGGGACGACGGATGAGGGTCGGTGGTGTGTTTGACGTTAGATGTTATCTACGATTTCGATCTGTGTTTTTTCACTGAAAGTCTGTAGATGATTACCCGTGCCATTGATATATTACAATCATTGCCATATCTGGAGAACAAATAGGGCTGCAGGATTAAATTTATTTGCCTTTTTTTTTTCTTTAAAGGTTCTTATCGACTATCTAATCTTTTTGGGAATTCAAAGACGGTAATGGAGGGAGCATTGGCACATTACATAAAATGGGTTTTGGATAATGTGTTTTTCTTTTGGGAAATGATTCATTAACTGAACCAAACAACTGTAACAATAGCTGAAATCCTAAGCAGCCGTACAACCACTTAATATGAGACCCACATAAGTCTGGCGTCAGCTGAACTTACACAGCCTCTAAGGCAGTTGGCAACCTTTTCGGTTGTTTGGATTGGTGAACCTGTTGTCACTCTTTCATTTTTTTTTATTCAAGAAATTGTAGGCTGATAGACCTGTAGACACGAGGAAAAGAATTTGTGCATGATTTGCTTATTTCTGATGGTATTCAATATTCATGGGCAATGCCTCATCTTCAACTTTTGGGTAAATCCATTTTTCTGGGTAACTTTTGGGAACTTTTGCTTATTTTTTTGTTCTGTGAACCACATTCTGTGGAAAAAATGGGGCAAGCCCAACAGTCGCACATGTCTTTTCTTCATCACATTAGTTGGTTTGCTTCGTTCATCTTTCCATTGGAACTGATTATAGGGTCGTTTTCGCGGGGACTTTATCGAACTGGAACCTTATGTTGTGAATGTTAATACTTACATTACAACAATGTGAAAAAACAGATTAAAATTTAAATGTTGCTTCTAAATCAATTTTTTTTAATTGTTTTTTTTGTTGAATAGTAAGATGATTTTGTATTAATGACCAAAGGCACAGACCAATCCTACGTCCTAAAAATATATACACAATTATTTATGATATATAGAGAGATCTTGAACTAAACTATATGATTGGTAATTTTTGGATGATTGGTGTTGGGGTGAGAAAAGGAAAAAAATCAGAAGAAGTTTGGAAGCTTTGTCTTGATATGTAGAATAAGATGAAAAACAATAAATGAGGAAGAATACTTCAACCATCAAATTCAAACCTGACAAGTGACCATAAAATGAACTTAGCAAAACAAATATAGTTCAAAGATACCATCATAAGGGGAAAATGCTCTCTTTCATGAAATTGAGCATTGAAAGTACCTGATCAACCCTAGAAATTTTAAGGCATTTCTTGATATATCTCAGAGCAGTAATAGGAACTACACCATCTAATTTTCCCCAAAAATGAACAAATTAATCACATAAAGCTCTCTATATATAAATATAAGAGAACATAAAACAACATTGACAGGACCATCACGACAAAGGAAATCAAGAGCGAAAAGTCAGGGATTGCACTTGAAATCATCATCGTCCTCATAATTTACCTTTATACTATTCTCTTTTCTACCAAATAATTTACCATCATTTGCAATGATATATGCAAACTTTGTGTCATTAAAGTTCATACTTTGATGCATCATTCCAAACAAAAATATTGTCTCTTTTAAAGATGAATTTTACTTGCTGTTCATTATGCAATTTTTATATCATCCAAATTAGTTCAAACATTTAATTAGAAATAAGAGAAAATGGAGAAGGTTCAACAAGGGGTTTTAGTGATTGATACAACATGTAATTCAATCCATGAAATTAGGGCTAATTAGTCAAGTAATTGTGATAGATATAAAAACACAAACCCACAAATTTCCAACCCAAAAAGAAATATATATATATATATATATACACGCAAAATGAAATATACGTACACTAGTAGGGGAATCCTGGGACAAGATTTGTTTTGGGGGTAAATTTATATATTTTTTTCGAATTTTATATATATTTCGAATTTTCTATATTTTTTCGAAATTTAATATATATTTTCAAATTTTAATATATTATTTATGAAAAAATATATAAAATTCGAAAAACATATATTAAATTTCGAAAAAATATATAAAATTTCGAATTTTTTTATAAAATTCAAAAAAATATATATAATTTGATATATATATAAAATTCAAAAAATATATTTAAATTTTAAAAAATATAATAAATTTACCCCCCAAAAAAATAGAAAGGAAAGAAAAAGAAAATGATGATGTTAGTATCCAAGAATAGACAAGCAATTAGTTCACCATCTTACCCTATCCCACTTCTTCTTGTCCAACTTTCGCACCTTTACCTTTTTTTCCTTTAATTTTTTGTCCATTTAAAACAATACAATCAAAAGTAAAGATTTAAATACACAACATGACATGGATTCCCATTCAACCTCACGTGCTTGGTCCAAATCATACACTCTGTCACGTGCCACTCATGTGGTCACATAAAAAAATAAAATTCATTTTTTGAAATATATATATATATATATATATTCTAAATTTTATATAATTTTTTCTAATTTTATATATTTGTTTAGAATTTTATATGTTTTTTTGAAATTTATATATTTTTTGAAATTTATATATATATTCGAAATTTAATATATTATTTATGAATTTTATATATTTGTTTTGAATTATATATATATTTATTGAATCTATATATTTCTCGAATTTTATATAGTTTTTCTAATTTTATATATATTTTTTCAAATTTTATATATTTGTTTTGAATTTATCGTGGTTTTGTTCATTAGCCCTTTTACACTAAAAAACCTCTCATATTTTGTATAAATCGGATTTTCTAACAGTTTACACGAAAACTGCAGATTTGTTTTTTAAAAAAAATAAATACTAACTATGGACAAAAAATAAAGCTAAGATTATGCGTAAAATTAAGTCACACTAAAACTCACAAGTGGTCCAACGACGCAATCGTCACTGCTCCACCGATTCCCTTCACGCTTTTTAGTGTACCTCACCAAAAAACAATCCAACTTTACATACAATACAAACAATTAAAGTATACTAAATTACTAAAATTCATAATATCCGTTAGTCCCCGGTAGCGGCGTCAAAAACTTGATGTCCGCTCAGGGTGGCTAAAAATATGTGTTAAGAACACACCCTTAAGACGACCAATGTTTTACCTATCGCAAGCGCACAAGTCAATTATAGTATAGAAACGACTTATGAAAGGTTATCGATCCCACAAAGACTAAGTCATATTCTGAATTCTCGTAAAATAATAATCTTAAATTGCTAGAAAAGTATGGTTTGTCGGTTTTGATTGATTAATTAATTAACTAAAAAAACAAGTAAAGATAGATTAAGACAAGAACAATAGAGAGAAAATCTAGTTTTTCCTTACTCCACCACTAACCGCATAATATAGTTTTCTCTTTGCTTAATTGTAAGAGGCCGGTCCATAATTGTAAATTAGGTTGTACCACAAATAGTCGAATACGGCCCCAAAAAGGATACCATCAACCAGATTCGCTACAACCCATCTCCGGATAGAGTATAACTAGTGTATGCTATTTACTTTACTCTAATCTACTCCTAATGCATGAAATTGAACTAAAGCATGTCTATGATACCTCGCTGAGGCATGGCCTGTGTAAACCTAGGGTTTCGAGTGTTAAGCACTATTGATGTAGAAAATCACACTATGTGTTATAATAACATGATTGTGTAAGAAGATATATTCATTCAATCCAAGACAAGAATTAAGAACAAATATATAATCTTGTGTTAGGAATAAAAATGATCACACATCTACAATCAATTATCACAGTATGGTTACAGCTTCCCCTCGTTACAATTGAAAATAAATAAAAGAACTACATTACTTGGCTAGGGTTTTGCTAGAAAACCCTAGATATCGAATTAGTTGCTCATGGTAGAACGAGACTGCATCATCGATGTAGAATTGCCCTCCATGGTCGTCTTCTATGGATCTTTAAGTCTTGAATGGATCCTCCTTTTTGATGATATCAATCTGAAAACAAAGCTTTGAAAATTGGGTAGAAAGAAGTTCTTTAACTCAGTAGCAAAACTTGGTATATATAGATAAAGTTGAGGGATACTCTAAGGTTGCCCTTTTTCGTAATTTCACATCAAACCAAGCAAAACCCTACAATCTGATATATAATATGTCTAAAACATGTGTTTAGAAGTGGTGGGGTTGAACTCAAAGTCATCCAGGTCAAAACGGATCAATCTGGGTCAAAATATGATTTTTGCCCGCATCTGAAATTTCCTGCTTTTTCTACAGGACCCTTCTCAGATTTTTGATCATATCTAGAGCTAGACACATTGGATGGAGGCGTGTAATAGCGTTTTGGAAATCTGACTTCAATATGTTGATGTTAGGCTCAAGAATAACCCCATTTGAACCTTTTTTGATCGAGATTTGGGCTCCCGAAGTTAGTTAAGTTTTTGTGCTAAACATACTGTAGCTACGCGTCGCCCATAGGTTGGGGTGTAAAAATGGCACTTTCTAGCCACTTTTAGTTACTAGGTTCAAAGGTGGTGTGTAACAAAATTCTTGAAAACCAATTTTCTTAATAATTGCTCCGTTTGAACCCCCTTGAATCCCTTATTATGATTCTTGAAGTTGTGACTCCAAATAATGACGTTTTCACCCCTCCGGGAGACATTTTTTTCTTGAAAACACTTCTTTAGCTCTCCTCTTTGAATAGACACAAGCACTTCTCTAGTTAATTCACTAAAGTTAGCTCATTTTGTTCATTAAGCTCTTGAAACACGCCTAGACACCCAAACAGCATAAAATACCAAATAATGGAATGTAGAGACATAACAATAGCATGATAGGGGTCTAAAATAGTCAATATTTGACACCTAGCACTCGCGACCAACTCACCTCTTTTGGTTTTCTTTTGTTGGAACCCTAAGCTTCCAATTCTTCCCATTTTGGAAATGGTGTGGCATAGACACCAGGACCACTTTCCTCTCCGTACTTATATAAATAAATTGCATCTGCAAAATGAGTCTTGGAGGTACAAAATGGTCTTTTGGTAGCCTTAAGTGTCACGCCCCGTTATTCCTGAGACTCCAATCAGGAGAATCAGCGAATCCCGAGGTATGACATCATAGAAAACGACAACCAAGATTAACAACAACAACGAAATACATGGAATACGAATGAAAATGAAGTATTCCATGTCACCTGAGTGATATAAACTCAGTAAAGAATTCTGACAAAAATCCGGCAGAGTTTCGTTTGTAAATGGAACATCCGGACAACCCAAAAACAACACAACGAAATAACCTGCCTATAATAACAGAAATAGAACACTGGCACGCAGCCCAACATTCCAGAAACCTACTAGGGCCGAGGTAATGGAAAAGAGCACCAATACCTCTCCAAAACCCTTCTAAAATCAATAGAGCCCCAAATGCTCAAATGAAATTATAAAGAAAATCATATGGCGATGCCGAAAAGATATAAAGGCACCCCTAAACAACAAGTACCGACTGAGCCACCAAGCTCAAATAAAAATACAGAAAACTCAATGGTAGTGCCGAACAAATACAATGGCACCCCGAAAAATAATAAATACAATACAAGGGAATCTGCCAACAACCTGGCTCCCAAGAAAATAAAAGAATACACAAATGTAACTACGGAAAGAGGAATAAAACTACCGTCCCAAATCACCCGTATCGTTACTGCCGAGCATAAGCCGTGTTGTGTCCACCTGCAAACCTGCAACCTGTGTGGGGGTGAGCATAACCTCGGGGACTCACCATAATATCAAAACATCACACTCATAGCAGTCTAGAAAGCGCTAACCATCCCGTGTGCATGCATCTATCCTAGGTCAGTCAATCGTCTCATATGGCACCCCGCCAATTCGAGACCCCATCAATAACCTCAAATCTACTACGGATATCATAAGAACTACATAACAACGAAAACATAAACAATACATATATCTACGTACCTATATATATATATATATACGTCTTGTACGTAACTAAGCCTGTCACCTAGGCCTATAGACAAACAATCTGAACTCCACTCTCATCTAAATATACAACAAGACTAACTATCTACCGTACCGTGCACCTAGCACGCTGCTCAAGGTTCCTAGGAGGTAAATAGGTCACTCCTTAGGACTACCGAAAGGGAATAACCATTCATCTACGTACAACAACCAGTGAACCAACCCGTTCACTCAAAGAAACATAAGAAGGGAATGTACTATCTCCACATCAGATTCGGTAACCAACCGAACTATCTCTAACTCACACTTCCCATCTAGGAACTAGAACGGGGTATTGGAGTCGTTTAGTCCCAAACAGGTGCCATGGTCCTCGGATTTTTAAAGAAAAATGTTGAACCCCGAAGGATTCAACCGATTTTTAAGAAAAAGTTAGGACCCGGTCAAATCTCATTTGTTTCCAACGTCTCCGAACCCAACCGAAACAACAGGAATCACACTAGGTGTGTGTAAGTCAACATCACAAGTCCGGGCTCAAGCCCAAGGAATAACTATACGGACAGGAAGAACTACTAGAGTTCAAACCGATAACCATTTCAAAATCACTTTTAAACTTCTTTCAAATCTGGTCCTAAGACCTTTAACATTTATTTAAAAAATTATAAAAAAATAATTATGAAAGAATGCCCAAACAAAACCGGGCACATGAAGGAATCCTAGACGACAAGCTAGGAGAAACCTAGATTTCTCGACCTTTACGATGCTGAGATCTCGGAAATAACCTTGAAATTTCTAGAACAGGGGCAACTCGTGCCCTAATTCACCGATTTTATAAAACAATTTCAAATAATATTTTCGAAAATTCCTTTCAAAAGCGAATTTGCATTCGGTACTCCTGGTCCCAAGAATTTAAACATATTTTACGAAACAAGTTTTTGATTTCTGACTTTCAAAAATAGTCAACGGGCACCAGGGTAATTAAAGAACACGATTTATAAAAATTCAAAAACTTTAAGTTTTCAAAATTTTGAGAAAACTCTGGTTTGATCCCAAAGATCCAAACCATGACCCAGATTTCAAGGTACCGGAATAACCACGGTTTAATACTCAAAAATACTTCTACAAATGGGAGGAAAGAATCACAACCCATAAATAACGACAGTTGAAATAGAGAGACGACAAGATTTATAAGCCTAGGGCAACCTTTGAATTTCTAAAGCTTCTCACACTACCGAAGTAGTCTAACCATCAACCCGTGGTAGTACCACTCACCAACTACGAAAGCCTATATGGCCGAACATCATAGACTCAACTAAGTCCCTGTAAAGCGTTAATCAACGCAACTAGACGCCCAACTCAAGGAGAGACAGTCAATTACCAAAACCTATTTCCATTTATGCTCACGTAACCACCTAGAACACATGCCAATCGTGGCTCCACTAATCCAGGTTTTAACATTGTTACAATTCCTTTCTTTTAAATTTTAAAATCTTTAACTTTTATTCACATTGAGTTAATCTCCATCATTCTCTAATGAATATACAATTACCATCAGTTCAATAGCAGCAAATATCGACAATATAAAATATCCATAAACGATCATATAAACGAATGAATGCTCAATGTGAATATAATGCAATGTCAATGCAACTCCAATGCAACCCTTACCGCTAGAGGGGAAACAAATATCCAGGAATCCCAAACCGTTCACTGCCGGGGCAACAAACCCACAACAGGAAGGGTGGGCATCGCCAAAGAAAGTGCGGGGACCACAAGCCCGCCCGGGAACCGGCAAGTGAGGCCCAAGCCCTCACCCCCAAATGTCTAGAGAATTGTGAGTTACTAGCTCCTTGGGTGCTAGACCACCCCCTGGCCAGTTGTTGCGACATTCCAAACGATCCAGACACGTACGTGATATAACTGAGGCATGCAACGTGCACCAAAATAATATATATACCATAGTGCTATATGAATGCAAAATGCCTCCATATGAATTTAATATGCTCAATAACACGGCATAAAAGCCAAACAATCACAAACAAAACATGCTTCACAATTTCAATTATACAGTAAATAAAGTAACATATATCACAGAAATAATCAGGTTCTCAATTACCCAATCTGTATAGATTTTTATGTGCTAGTATGCTTTTAATTTAATTCCCAATAATTGTTTTCAAAATAATTCGCCTCAGGTAAAATTAGACAATTAAATTCATAATTAAATTTCTTTATAATTTATGAGAAAATCAACACGGTAACTAAAATCAAGCCTATAACGTCACTCATTCTCGTGAATCCCCCTAACATATTTTTAATTTAAATCAAATATCTACAACAGGGGAAAATTATTAATCAGATTTACTTCCATATACAATTTCTATAAACCTATTTCGAGCTCAAGGGGGTACTAAACCGCTTATATCGATTTAATTTAAATAGGTTTATAATTATTCTAAATTCTCCAAGAAATAACTTATTCAAGTTCTCAAGGGAATTAATTTATTTAATTTCTCCAAAGAATTTTCCAACTCCAACATCCTTTAATCTATTTATAGGCATTTAATAAATTTTATAAAATTCCTAAATTCCTGTCAATCACTAGGAATTTAATTAAATATTTTTATTTATTCATAAACATACAACGGAGATTAATTAACGTTTTCTACGCATTATTAGTGAATGTTAGATATGCATATATATAAAAATATATATATATTTTCCCACCTAATTTAATTGCTTACAAACAGTCCCGCCGTGACAGTACCGGCCGTGAATAGTGCTTGCCGCCCAAAGTTGTCCGAAAAATATTTTGAATGTGTTGAAACGACCGCCTTACTCTCCTATTCAATATAGTTGAAACCTATTAGCGATCGATAAATAATTTGGAACAAATCTACAAAAAACTAAACTGAAAACCATACCGAAAATTTGAAATTTTCGGCAAACCGCTCAATGGTTTCGCACCAAATTTGGATATAACGTACACGGTACCGAGGAGGAGCTATCCTCCTAAATTCAGCCCAAACCGAGCCCGACACGTCACTGTTCGTCACTACACACGGCTAGACCGCGCCACCACCAGCATGACCACCACTGCACGCCGTCACCACATCACCAGGTTCCGACATGAGCACCACCACAAAACAATCGTCAAGAAAACTACCCTTATGATCCTATACATGATTCAAGAATCGATTGAACCCAAAATCAAAAATGGAGAAAGAAATTTCAAGGGATAAACTAGGGTTTCGTACTTGGAGAAACTAAAATCTGAAATTGTAAAATCAACATCTCACCTCAATTTATCCACCAAAAGAGAGCAAGGGTCGTAGAAAATCATTGAGTTAGTCGGGTAATCGAATAAGGAAGCCGAAATTGCCACAAAATAGAGCCGACTCACTCCTGACCTCTCTTTCTCATGTTCTCGGCCGAACTGTCAAGGAGGGAAGAGATTGTGGGTGTGGGCTGACTACTTTTCTTCAAGTCCTTATATATAATTACATGAATAAAAGTGATATGAGATAAAGGAAAGATGGAGTGAAGCAATCACCTCTCATCCTTCCTCACCAAGTTGGCCTAACTGTACAAGGGGGCTGCTTGGGTTTGCTTTACCTTTCCTTGCCTAACAGGTGTGTAGTTGAATCATAAGAGGTCAAATGAAAGACTTAAGTGGTTGAGAGGTAACTCACACGTGGCCGACTCAACACCTCAATTCCTGTGCATGATTGATAATTGATAATTTTAAATTGTGAGAAATAGAAACTTTGTGTCATTTAATTGATTTGTAGCTAAAGTGACCCATGAGGTCCATGTAACATGCCTTATGTGGCCAAATTAAATTAAATTATAGCATTAAAGTTAGTTTACCAAATGGGCTTAAACAATTCTTAAACCAAGCCCCATTTATGTAAATATGTATATATCTGCATATATATATATATATATGATATATACATATAATAACTTAAAACTATATTTTTATATTCAATTAATATAAATACCCTTATATATATAATATATATGTATGCATAATTAAACCCGAAATATTACCAGGAATTCCTAAATGAAATTACGCAAGTCCAAAAAAAATCTACGGAATGCCAGATAAATAATATAAACTGAAATAAATAGCTCAGGGTATAAAACCCAATCATCGGAACAACTAACAAGCTAATGCAAACACACCTAAGCACACAAGCTTAAACGTCGGACAACAAAACGTACCGCCACCCAGTCGAAGCACCAAAAGCTAAACATCTAAACGAATCTACGTAATCGGCACTAAAGCCCACGTAAACCTCTAGCCACGTCCGAAACACAAAACATCACGTCAAATAGCTTAATCACTAAAAAAACTCCACGAAGTCATCAAAGAGACAATTACAGAGTCGTCCTATCGAATCTCACGTCAACGTTTCACCGATTCGAAACATTAAACTCACCGTCAATTCTCGTAATTGCCAATGCCAATCCACGAAGTAGTCGACAAGTCAATGGTCGCGTCATCCCGTCGTATCAAGACATAAATGCGGAAAATTTACACGTGAGATACCAAGAATAACCATGATGTCATGAATAAGTGACGTCACAACCGAAATTTAATCAAAAAAATAATTCCAGAAAATTGGGAAAATAATATGGGGTGTTACAATAAGTGTCATTATGCCCTCTCCCCAATTGACTTTCATTACTTGATAATAAAATGAAGGCACCACACCATACGCATGCAACCATGGTCTTCCCAGCAGCAACTGATACGAAGTCTCACCCTTTATGACATGAAACTTGGTAGGAGTTCTGATTTTCCCAACTTTAAGATCCAATGTCGCGAATCCTATAGTTATTTGTCGGTCTCCATTGAAATTAGTAACTGAAATAGCATGATTCACGATCTTATTCTCGAGAAAATTGATCATTCATAGAGTCGTGAGAGGTACCAAGTTTACAGATGCTCCACCATCAAGAAAGGCTCGCTTCATCTCCCGACCATTAATGGTTGCAGGAACATATAAAGGTCGATTGTGAGGAAATAGAACTTGTTTGTTAGCCTCTGAGAATGTGATTTCACCTGTGATTTTTCCTTGCTGCGGGATGATAATAGTATGATTAAGAACAACAATTGTTTGCTCTTTCAAAATTCCTTCACATGTTCTTGAATCGGGAGTTCGTTAAAGAAAACATCAAATTTAGTGGACTCCACTATCTCGCGAGCTGGAGTACACTCGCATTTGACAGTACTCACCATTTCTTCAGTATCATCGTAAGCACCTACTACTGCCACGTGTGCTGGAAAAGGTTCATTGGCTACATTCTTCACCACGTCCAGGGCTCCCGACATTATTTTCCTGTGCACTATCTTGATAAAGAATGTCGAATAGACATGTGATAATGACAATAGTTACTCTTCATCTTTTCTTCCTTTGTTGGCATCCTTCGCACAGGAGGTAGCGATATAACCTCATCAGTAATCCATTGATTGAGGAAAACAATTGTTTTCTTTTCACCAAAAGGCACAGGAGGCGGCTCAGATCTCCTGGCACGGTCTCCGCGATCTCCCCTTGCTTTTTCATCTTGTATATTTGCCACCATTGCCACTCGCCTTGTAGTGACACTTGGTCATGTTGGAGGCGCTAGAACCTCTCCTAATCTTCGTGTATTGTCCACTAGTACTGAGAAAATTTTAACCTCATGGTTAACCAAATGCACTCTGTACTCATGCAATATTCATTCTATGTAGATTTTGATCAATTAAAGCTCAGAAAGAGGCTCATGGCATTGTAAAGCAGTTTCATGAAATCTCCTGACATAAGCAACAACCTCTTTTCTAAGACGTTGTCTTTGCCTTGTGAGTGAAAACATTGACACTTCCTCATCGGCTTGAAAGAACTTTGTGTAAAATTTTATTACCATATCCGTCCAACTTGTTACCGAGGCCGAAACCAAGCTAGTGTACCACGTGTATGCGTTACCCATCATGGATTTAGAGAATTCTCTAAGTTTCAGGTACCCGTTATTTCTACGAGGCCCTAAAACGTCTACAAATTTGGTAACATGCTCTCTCGTGTTTCCCTCTCTGCCATCAAACTGCTGAAAACTTGTCTTCAGGGTATGGCAAGGCCATGATACTTAAATGATATGGTGGCGATATTTCCACCTCTTCCACAGTGGTTTTTGTGCTTAAGATAGCTCGCAATTGTTCTTTGGTAATGTAGACCTCATTTTCCAGTGGCTCATTTTGTGTCTGTGGTGCTTCTTGCGGTACATCTTGTGTCACTATTTTTGGTGTGACTTGATTTTCAGTTCGAGGTACTCATGGGCTTAGCGTCGCCACCTGAGAAGCCTCCATCATGATAAGAATAACTTTTTGAGTCTCCTGGATGTTGAGCAGAGCTTGTAGTAGAACTAGTGGCAGTTCAAATGAATTTGGCGTTGGATTTACCACCGGAGGAACCTCTGCTTGCACGGCACCAACAGTTGCGCAGCGGCGCTGCCTTTGTGCTGGCGGAGTTGGTTCAGTTTCCTGAACTGGCTTTACTTCTTGTTCCTCGTTCTGTTCGGCATGCCAAGTGGGTAGACGTTCTCTCCGGCGAGTTTTGATGTCATTGTTCTTGGGTCATGTCCTTTTATGCATTTTTTTAATTTACGTGACCTTGAATATCTTTTTAACATACCTTTAGTACTCCGTCTTGATATTTTTAATAAATGGGGTCGCAACCCACAATTTATCTTCTCAAAACGTTTCCTTAAGATTGTTAATAGACATTCCCTACACAATAAGTTCATAAGGTCATGGTGTTGACTTTTTGGCTATGACCCCCTTCGTCAGACACCCCCATGATCTCATCTTTGTAGAACTTCCTTATGTACCTGATATCATTGCAAGATACCCTGTTCGTATGTTCCAACTTTCTTTGAATATATCATTGGATTTGCGGGTTATGTCTCCATGAATCCCCCTTTACAATATACATATATATATATATATATATATATATATATATGTATGTATATTTATGTTTATTAGAAGTAAGCATGTACTCTGCATATGGTGAAAGACTCACGGTGAATGAATGAAATATGAAGGAAATACAAAATTTTAATAATTTTTAATCATTTAAACTTACATAGGTATTTAGCAAAAGATAAATATAATAGATAGACATGTACTAATTATAAATTTAATGTAAAAAATATGGTAATTATATAGCAAATAGTTTTAAACATAATAAGATTATAGAATAGGAGTTGTAGTGTTAAAATTAAAAGAATTGTATACATAACATAATTATAACATAGATATTAAATTAAAGAGATAAATGCAACATATAGATATATATACGAATTGTAGAGGTAGAGTTTAATAATAATCAAACTTATAAAGAAAGACATACCAGTGGTACTCTGTGCATATTGCATATATCAAATTGGACTCCTATTTATAGATCGTGTATGACTATTATAAGAGACGTGACTTATAACCACATAACCTTTCATTATAAAAGATGTGCATTATAAATAGTAAGTTGAATTCCAAACATATGTCTCTTTTGGTTTAATTCCATGTGATATGTCTTTTTATAATTAACCAACCAAGAGGCACCTATTTAGATAATTAATAATATATATTTTTATTCAAAAAATATTTAAAAATAATAAGAGGGCTTCGTACATTTATAAGAAGTATAGATTTATATATAGATTGATGATTAAGAGAGTAATAATGGTGAATTCTACATTTGATGTTCAAATCTATCTAAATAAATATGTATGTATAGGGTTGTAAATGAACCAAGCACTCGACAAGTAGTTTGAGCTCAGCTTGATAATAACTCGGCTCGCGTTTGTTTATTTAGTTAGTGAACCAAGCTCAAACAGTTTTTTCAAGATCGATTCGTAAATGAACCAAGTTCAAACATGTATGAGCTCGACTCGAAAATGTTCGCGAACAAAACTAGAATTGTCGTAGCAAGCAATTTGGGAAAAGATATTACAAAACATTCAATAAAACATAGAATAGATTATGGGAAAGTACATACGAAGAAGAATGTTGCTGAATTATAGAAACTAAGGGTATATTGCCAAAGAAAGAACACTAAAAACCATAGAAATTGGATAACTAGGGTTAATATTATTTAAAAATTAATCTATCACTTCAGGTATAATATTAATTGTGGTGGAATTGATGAATGAGATAAAGCTTAGATCCATTCAAATTACAATTGAGATATTTCCAATTTTTATCCATCCCTATAGTTGCAATTTTTATATTCTTCATAAGCATTTGTTTGGCGGGAGTTTGGAAGTGGTGAGGAGGGTGATTATGGGAACTTTTTGGGATTGGGGGACTGGGGCGAGGATGATGGAGTTGGTGGTTGGAGTATGGGGGGAGGTTGATGGCGGGAACAGTGGTGCCTTGGCCGTGGTGATGGGCAATTTGTTTTTTTATTATAAATAAAATATAATAATATAATTGGGTAATTAAAGGGAAAATGGGTAAAATCGTTATTAAGATATTTTGAATAAAATTATAACATAATAGGATGGGCAATTAAGTAATTTTTAATTTTTGATCACCGGAAATGACTTATAAGGGGTTAAAGTATAATTATTTAAACAAGAGGAAGGAAAGTATAATTTGTCCAAAACAGAGGGTGTAAAAGTGTAATTTCCCTTTTATATATATATATATACTAGGCCCAAATAAAAATCTAAATAAGACAATTTCTATCTATCATAAATTAAAAAATAAGCTAAAAATGCTAGGATTGCGTAAGCGGTCATCGCCAAATGTTTTTTAGGCACCAAGTGCGACCCATTTGGGTTAATTTTTAGACCAAATCTTAAATACTTCATCCCTATAAAGTGAATTTTATACATAAATTGTTTTTTTTTTCCGGCTTATCTGTAATCTGTATGTATTTAATTAAGTCTGCACCAACCAAGAAAAATCTCATCGTGCTATCTTCAGCTCATTCCACACACCATTTTTTCACTAATGGTAATTTTCCATACATTTGACACAAGTACTCAAAGCTTTTGTGCTTAATAAAATAACCAGTAGTTGACAACATGTTTCCATCAACTTTATGTATATATCTATTTAGTTTAGTAACTTTAGTTACGCGTCTGTGGGTGGCTGTGTGTTGTATGTGTTTTCCTTTTAAGTTTTTAACTTAAATCAACAGGTTCCAAGCATTCATCCTGAATGAGGTATATATAGTGATTTAATACAGCATGCATATCACACACACACATATATATATATATATATGCACATATATATGTAATCATCTTTATAGTATGTAGATATACCTGTGCACCTGAAGTCTATACCTACTTGATTCCTTAAATTCCTATTTGAAAGGAGGAAATGATGATCTGTAGGACAAACTGCCCAGTAGATTTATTATGCATCTTCTATTAGATTCACCATGAAAAATCAATACACACATATATAGGTAAATTATGTATATATAATCACACGTACACACCATAATTAAAATAGGTCCATAGAACAGCACTGCAGTAGATAATCAACCAAAACCCATTTATTTAATTATAAACACGATGATCCTCTGACTCCGAAAGAGCAATACCTACACCAAATCCTCACCTGCATATGCACCAAGAACATGAATAATCAGTGTCAAGACATTAATTTAGTGGATTATTATCGTCGATCGTGGTTATATGTTGGGGACAAGATTCTAGGCATAATTTAAGCATTACCAGATTTGTGTGAAGGATCATGCGTAGGAGGAATATAACAACAAGTGGTCTATTTCGGAGTAAAATACATGGCTAATGTTTGGTGATTAGAGTCTTCGGAAGTAGTCTCACGTCAGATTCATACTGGTACAAATAATTCGTTGGGGATAAGATTCTAGGCATAATTTAAGCATTACCAGATTCGTGTGGAGGGTCATTTTGTACGTTTTGCAAATTAGTCGAAGTGATGCTCCAAACATGCACCTTGTACACTACATCTAGTTATCTCAATCTATTAAGTCCCAATTCAATTCAACCTTATAAATTAAGTAAATACAATTGGGAAGAATTAATGTACATATATATTATGATTGTTTTAGTGAACCTATTTTCCCAGACAGTACGTGTATGCTCATATTTGGATCCTATATGAAAGTAATACTAAATTAATAGTTCTCCACAAAATAAAGCTAATTCTATCTAAGAAACAACATTTTTTTTCCCTCTCACCTAAGAAACAACTTCAACATTTATTTGAAAAGGGAAACATTTCAAATTTTTGGAAAATACAATATGGCGAGTTTTAGTTTAAGACCAGCTGCCACATTTGCAAATAATACCAAATACAATATATATATATATATATTTTTATATATATATACAGGCACCAACCTAGAAATTAATCAGTGGGGGCATAATGGTATTATTTTGGAATTTTAGTGGAGGCTTTGTGTAATTTTAGTGGGAACTTTTCAGAAATATAGAATTTTATGAGTAAAAATTGCAAAGGAAAAAAATTCCAGTGAGCATCCGTTGGGTCCGTCCCTGTATATATTTATATATAAATATATATATATAAATATATATATATATATATAAATAAAGGACCAAGCAACACAAGAACAATATTATCATTACAAAGGTGATGAAGAATTACCCAAAATGGAGAGCCTTCTTCTCAGGCTGTGGGCGATAAATAGTTGGTTCTCTCTCCATCATATCAAGTGGATTAAGCCAATTCGAAGCCAAGAATGAATGGATTGCATTGTACTCTTGCCCAGGCATCATGGTTAATTGATGAAGCTTCTCATTTTCTGATATCTGACAAGTTTAATCAATTTCAATGTGAGTCAAATGCATGCATGTTGACGTATAAATATATATATGTAAACATAATTTAATTCATGTCATTTTTAGCAATACATGTTCATTAGTCAATAAATTGCCCCAATATCAAAATTAAACCTCCTTATAATCAAAAGAATATTGTTTTGCCTTGTGTCCTTCGGGTGAATGGTGGTAACGGTTGGATGATTCGTGGATTAATCGAAAAACTTAAATCAATGAGTAGGGCTAACATCCATCTATTTAAATCCCATTCACTTTCTCATCTTTATTCGATATGAGACAAATGGGCACCCTCTAACATAATTGTAATGAAATACTTCACAGCTGTAAATATAAGTCAAATTATATCCAACCGTGTTATTCTTATATTTTTCGCTTATATTATAAAAAACCTGCGTATTACCAACACTTCTTATTAGTTTGGATCACTTAAAATTATCCCTACTTTTCTTCCTTATTTTATCTTTTTATATCTAATTTTTTTTAAAAAAATTAAACAGTAGACAAAAATCCAAAAAAAAAATTTGCTTTCACCCCTCGGTTTGAAATTTGAATAAAGCATACAACAGTGGTCACAAGTATTATACATTTTTCATTATTATTAAATGCACAATGTATTTTTTTATATTAGATAATTAAATAGTAACCTTTGCTCGGAGGTATGCATTTTCATGTTCCAGCTCAATTTCCTATGGAAAACAAACATCACAGTATATAGTTAACTCTGTCAGTAGAGAAATTTATTGCAATAATATCATATAAGTAAAATTTTGTATGAGAAAATGCAACATATATAATCAATTAATCTGCAATCACAAGTTTAGTTTATCACCCTTTTCTGCATATTCTCGGTTTCCGCAAGTATCATATCGTACTGTACAAAATGAAAAGTATAGCACAAAAAAGGAATGTAAGACAAGGTTAATTTGCAATTAAATGAGAAACTAATTAATTATAATATATATATATATATATATATATATATATATATAATGGAAAGCAATCAATTAAAAAAACAATACTTAGGTCTGCCTGATGAACCAACTTCTTCGTCAGCTAGTGCTATAGATAAGGTAGAAGATTGCCTAGTTTGCATCTCTAGGAACAATTTTCAAAAAATCTTAAAACATTTAAAAAATAATTATATGAAAAAACAGATACATTTATAACCGAGTGTTTTGCTGAATCAAATAGATTCTTTATACAGTTATTAGATATTTTTAGTTTTCTTTTCTGAAAAATATAACTATTTTCAAAATTACATACCAAATATACCCTTTAATACTCTGTTCCTTCTTAACTTTTGTTCTCCTTTATATCATATGGAATGTCCCAAAATACATATCTCGTTTTAAAAATAGATGTACTATTTATATCACATATTCAAACCACCGTTTCAAACTCGCTACTCTAAAATGTGAATTCATTTTTTATCCCTATATTACTTGTTAATTGTACTTGCAAACATTTTGGGATAGAGAGTATCTGTATGAATATATATATATGTATTTGTAATTCCTCAATTGTACGGAATTTTTTAAAAAAAATAATAAGAAACGTACACACCCATATATTCACACACCCCCAAATCATGAGGCTCGAACCACTAACATCTTCTTTGGAGAGAAAAGATGATATCATTATACTACAAAACCTTTGAAAGTTGTACTATTTTAAATTCAAAGTGAACACTAGTATATCATTTGCATCATCTAGCAGTGTGAAGAAGTATCTTTCTCGGAGTTAGGGGGCAAGTATTGTTGGAAACAAACAAATTTATATTTTAGTGGTAATTTATTATATTTTTTACTTTTATTATTATTATTAATTTTTTTTTTTTGCTTACCTTTTTTGACCTGATTCTTGCCATGCCTCGTTCAAGTCTGTTTTCCATCTGCCTCAAGTCCTTCACACTCAAAGAGCCCAGGCCTTCACCCATCAAATGCCTGTAAGCAAGGTGGACAGTTATATATATATATATATATTCGAAAATCTCTACAATTGTATATTCCAGTAGTCTATAATTAATAAATATATATATATATAGATATATTATATTGAGATTTCATTAAGGTTTTGCTATTTAGATTTTCTTATGGCTCTCTTTTTAACTTTACTAACAGATCTGTATCAACTTTCCATGATACATATAATTAAATTAAATTAGTAAAATTACATGATAATTACCTGTTGCTATTCTGAAGCATATCAATTTGGCGTTCCAGCTTCTTGGTTTCCTGCTGATAAAACTATATGGGCAACCAAATAAAAGAATCAAATAAATTAAAATTTGACTGGTTTGTCATTAATTTCACATAGGACTATTAAACTCATTCCAGCCAAAATAGATTAAAAAACTGAATATAGCATCTTAAACAAGGAATCATATTTTTTATTAAGCGACATATTAATATCAAATAGTGTGCATTAATCATATAAAAATGGAGCCAAAATTGAGATACCCTACCAATACTTTCTTTCACTATTCATATTGTGCTCATACATAATGGGATTTTCTTCCTTTTTTTTCTAGCTCTTGCAAGAGTAAATAATCTTGAAACAATGAATAATGAATACAAGGATTAATTAAAATGGTTACCTGAACATTAGTCTGTGAAACAAGGCCAGAGTTGGAGTTGTCTCCGGACGCCTTCATGTACCTTTCTATTGTCGATTTCATGCTGTGCCAAGAAAATGAAAATTTGCCACACAGGTTGATATATAAGAAGGAAAATCACCAAAAGTGTAAGAGAACGAAAAAAAAAAAAAAAACCCTAGCTTAATCCAGCATCTTGATGTAAAATTTGGTACAGAGATCACAATGAAATGAGAATCATAGAGCAATGTAATCTTGTCATTGTTTAACGAGCAATACCACAAATCGTTTTGAAAATAATTTCGAGATTATATCTTGAATCAAGAAAATTTTAAGGTTTGATACAAATTAGTTTCCATAGTTGTTGGATTATGGCTAATAATCCAGGAAGGAATGCCTTGGGTCCAAAGGGCCCGGGCCAAAGGCCCGGAGAGGGTGATTTTGGTATTTTACTAGTACATATGAATTAGGTCTATATCATTATAACCCTAATTTATTGATAAGCAAAATACAAAGACTGCTCTAGTGGCGTATGTCAAATTGACTGAACCACGATAAATCCTATATGTTCTTGATTCTTTACTGTTTTATTATTTGCGATTGATCTTTTGTTTAAACAATTGTAATCCTTACATGTCAATTTTAACATCACTTTAATCTTTACTTATCAAAAAAATATTCTTATTTTTGACAACTTTTTGAAGAATTCATTCAAAAAGGGAGGGATATTTTTTAGTTAACATGGTAATGTATTTATAGAAAATATTAACACACTAATAATTATCAAATGAAGAGGAAATGAGAACTTTAATTAGGCACAATAGCAATGCAAGTAGAATTTTCAGTCAAAGAATATATATACATATACATACATATATTGTTTCTCATAACAGTAGCCTTTTTTCTGTTTTCTTGTATCATTTTGTTGCTTTTTGTACTTTGTCCTTGGTCTTATGGTGTCTCCTCCTTTTCAAACCAACTCACCAATAAAGTGAAAAGAATTCACAGCTAGCCTTGTAATCCTATGCATTTCTCCAATATAACGAAAAAATAAAACAATCACTTTGAAAATTTCTTGTGGAAAAGTACTTGAAAAGATATAATTACAACAAAAGGGAAAGGCTAGTTTATCACGTATACATACATATACATATATATATATATATATATGTATATCAACCACATAACAACAAGAACAACAGCAACATGTATATATGATGAGGATGTAGTGGCAGAAATTAATAAACTGTCAGTGTTCTATCTTCAAAGTTGTAGTTGAAGTACTAAAGGTCATTGACATGTCTTGACTATACAAATAATCATAGCTTAATAAGGTGAAAGCAAATCTGGCACAATTTTTTTTCAGGACTCATTTTGTTTCTGTTTTCAGCTCAAAGACCATGCATAGAGACAACTCCTGAAATTAGGTCAATATTTACATTCTCAACGCAGTACTATGTTCTGAGTAGTACTGTCCTTCTCTCTCATATAAGTTTCCAGCTCAAAAACCAGATCATATATATATATAGTCATATATGTTTCCAACTTAATACTATTAAATGATTTCCAACAAGATAAAAAATAAAATAAAATATTAAAAAATAAATAAATAACTGGGTTTCAATTACAAACAAGCACAAATCAACAATGAACCACGAAATCCACACACAAAACAAAAATGAAAGTATACTTCTTGAGACACATAGACTCATAGTTCGGAATAGTATTGTACCCAACTGGGACAATATTAGTATCCGAGGAATATTGGTGTTGCACAACATATCAGTATCTTCCAAAAGAGCTATGAACCGAATAATACTTAATGTATCATTTAATACGCGAACCAAGTATAGACCCGAATTTGAAAATCCAAACCGCAACATCACAAATTCACAAGTACTTTACTTTAACCTTAGATTTTCTACATTCTAATTTCTAGTCATAAGCATCAACAGCAATGAAATTAAGAAAAAATACTAAGATAACTTGTAACCATGATCAACAATTAGATGTGATGATTTATCAAATTCATCAACCACAACAACACATATATATAACATTGTATGTATATATACATGTATAGGGGGTGAACTTACTTGTTGCTAGCATACTCGTAGACACGTCCACGACTCGAGAAAACAACAACAGCTACTTCAGCATCGCAAAGGACAGAGAGTTCATAGGATTTCTTCATAAGTCCATTCCTCCTTTTGCAAAATGTTACCTGGCGATTCGTAGTGTTCTCGATCCTTTTGATCTCGATCTTTCCTCTACCCATCTTCGATTCAAACTTTTCAAGGTGTGAAAAACTAAAAGGAAATTAATAAGCTTGTTAATTAGTACGTACATACCTCAGTTAATTTAGTAATTAATCTCTCCATGCAAGCATGTCTACCAACACAATGCATAACTACAGAAAACAAATTTTACACACACACATACATATATTAACAAATTGGTTCCATGCAAGAAAATTTTCTTTCTTTCTTTTTGGATAAATACATCTTAACTAAACAAAGGGTGCGTTTGGAAAGTCTGTTTTTTGTATTTGTTTTCTGTCTTCAAATATAAAAACTGTTTTTGTATTTGTCTTTGTTTTTTCAGGAAAAAACTAAAAACAAAAAAGCGTTTGGATGAAGGTGTTTTCACCACTTTTATTTGGTAAAAATTGTATTTTATGAATTTGGTGTTTTCATTATTTTTACTACATAAACAGTGAAAAAACTCAAAAAACAACTAAAAGTTGTATTTGGTGTTTTCATCATTTTTACACACTATTCACAGAAAACAGTTTTCTTGGGGAAAAAACAGTGAATAGTAAACGCGTTTGCCAAACGTGTTTTTTTTTTTAGTCTTGTGAACAGTAAAAAAACAAAAACAAAAAACAGGGTATCCAAACGGACCCTTTGTTTTACCTGAATCTATATATATTATATCATACATATATATACATATATATATCAATTCCTAGCAAATTTGTGCTTCAACATATTGAGTAAAAAAAAAAAAATGAAAATCTTGAAGCCAATAAGCCCTAACTTATCAAAATATCTCAATTGATGTATTGGACTAGAAAATAAACTATATATAATTTATCACAGATAACTAATTAAATTGAACTTTAATTTCTTAGTTTTGATCTGCTATGTACGAATAAAATTAGTGATGACTACTAAAGGTTAATGCAAAAACAAGAAGAAAGAAGTCATGATAAACCTAGTACTTCGGTTATTAAGATCTGTTTAGGATCTACAAAATTCAGAATATTATTGAGTTCTAATCTCCCCTTTGTAAATATTGAATTTTGTAATAACTTTTTTTTTTTTTTTTATAAAACATTTCGGATGTAGTGAATATTACTACTAAATGAGGGTTTTAAATGAGATATAAACAAGATCATGAAAATATATAGAAACATAAATACTTATATGTATGATCAACACTGAATCTGAATTATAAGTTGAAATCACCATATATACTAGAGGAAAATAATCTAGAACAATTAATGAGGAGTTGAAAATAATTAATTAGTCTGTAAAAATCACTGAAAAATTATTATGTATCCGATCGAAATGGATCAATACTCTATGAAGTTGTCATTCACACACACACATATATGTATGATCAGCCCTGATCTGAAATATAGGTTGAAATCACAATATATACCAGAGAGGAAAATAATCTAGAAAAAAAATTAATTAATGAGAAGCTGAATCTGTAACAAAAAAACTGAAAAATTATTATTTATACGATCGATTCTCAGTATCAAGCTTGAAGATCCATCCAAAACCAGATCTTTTCAACCAAATCAACTGCTAAATTTTTATTTTAATAAAATAATAATAACACTAATTATAAACAAAAACATAAAAATAAAATAGCAACCACTGGCTGGAGTTGCACAAATTATATATAAAAAAAGAATAAAATGTGTCTCCCTACAAAATAAATTCAAGAAAAAATTGAAAATCAATTCCCGATTGATTTCTGGTAATAGATATATGAGTATGATATAGATTTACACTAATCTACATATAGATAATAATTTGGCGGAGAATATTTGCATACATATTTATATATATATATACATGCATCTTGAGATGGGCACTGACCTGAGAAGAGGAGCTAGAGCCTAGAAGCAGAAACTAAAACTAAGTAAAGAAATTCTAGCTCTATCTTGGAATAACAAGTGATGATCTCATTATATACAAGTAAAGAAATTAATTCCAAAAAAAAAAAAAAAAAATTAATTCCAGAGTTTGCTTTTTGACTTGGGGAATAAAAAAGGAAAATTAATCTACCTCTGTCAACTTTTACACTACTTCTTTACTTAATACTTTAGTTTGGGATTTAATGAAATCACTCTCTCTCTCTCTCTCTAGTATACATGTGTATATATCTGTATATTTGTGTAATAGAAAATGACTTTTACTTGTTGAAGACCAAAGAATAGACCACCTTGGTTGCTTCTGCAAAAAAAAATCATCTACATTTGGGGGCTTAGAGCTTTTATTAAAGTTCGCATCAAAAACGTTTTCCTAAGAACCCTAATACATATATATATGGGTTAATAGTAAAAAACTCCCCTCAACTATACCCTCTCTCTAACTAAACCCCTGGTGTGCACTAAGTCCCCCTGAACTATAATTTTCGTGTTGAAAACCCCCTCAAACTATAGTTTTTCCTGCACAGTTATAACACCGTTAAGTGAAATTGCACTGGGATCCCCTGAAGTTTTTATTAATTTTGCTCGCCCCCTGTGATTTCATTTTTCTTGCAATGACACCCCTTGAAGGGGTGAAATGACCGGAGTGCCCTTGTTTTGTCTCCCCTATTTCATGAAATAAATATCTAGGTGGTGAAATTACCTACATGCCCCAAGATTAGAACTTTATAATATTTGGGGATATTTCCAAATATTTTTTTCAAAATAAAAGTTAAAGAAAAGAGGTTGGAAATATTTCAAAACTTTTAAATAATAATAATAACTAATTAATATGCATTACTTGAAGTGTAACTCTAATGAATATTTCAAAAGATATAGACTAAGGAGTTATAAATATTTTTATATATTTTTTTAAAAAATAATTAATTAAAATGTAACTCTAATGGATATTTCATAAAATATGGAGTAAAGATATAAGACAAATATATTTCGGCAAGCAACAAGTATTAACCCTTTAAAATAAGATTGTCAAGAACTTGTAACCCCTAGATTCATTTAAAATTGAATGGTCTAGTTTTTCAAATATTTATCAAGATGAAAATTGCAGGTTGATCATTTATTTCTTAGTTTTCATTCAAAATTTTATTTTTGAATGGGTTTTTTTCTTGTAAGTATTATTATTATTAGTTACATAGCTGTCTTTCATCAAGCAACAAGCCACAATCATTATAGAGAATCTCATATTGCCAAATTTTGTTCAAAATATTTTCCTTAAATGAAGTTGGAGTCTTATTAGAAGTAGTGTGTGACATAGAAATTCAAGTGAGTGACAAAATTGTTACCTTAAAGTTTCAATATATATATGCGGTCGTGTAAATGCAGAAAAGTTACACAATAGAAATTTTGTTAAAACTTTGGCCATTTTCTCATTAATCAAAGTCCTCTATTTATACAAGTTTGTGATAAATGGGTCAAGCCCATGTACCCAGGTTTATCAACCCCTTAAATCAAGGGATTTGATAAACCCTAATCTTATTTGGACTCTTCATACTATAATTGGATTACTTTTTGCCTTGTGGACCACACTTTAGCTTCTAGAAATTTCCATGGGCCCATTGTTGTTTTTTCGGCCTGCTTGTCTTCAGCCCATCCGCCTTCCGGCCCATCGGTCCCCTGGTCCATCCGTCGCTGGCCCATCAGTCCAGTGGCCCATCTATAATTGGGCCAAATATTTCAACCATTACACAGGCCCCTGAGGTTATGGGCTTGACATCCTTTCTAAAGCCCATGACCTAATAAATGTAAATACCTATGTATATATACACTAATAGCTTTTATGGGAAATGAAGATGATGAGTTGTCATGTCATTATTGTCTACTTAATGATATGCTAAAACGTGAGGCCATTTCTCCCTTAAATCTCGCACCATGACGGCTTTGGCGTGCCTTTCGGACTTCGTGCAGCCTTTTTGGCTTCCTTCTCTCCTTCTATAAAAACCCCCTTATTCTTCACTTCTCATCACATTTCATACTTTGTAACTCTATATTCTTGTCTCTGCCTTCTTTAGTTCTTCATTACTGGGATTCGTTTCTTGGTCATTGCCGCCGTTCATTCCGTCGCTCATCTCAGATACCATAGAAACCTGCTGTTATTCAGAGCTTTTGTAACTCTTCCTTCGTCAATTAAGTAAGTCGATCGGTCTTTCTTCTTTCTTTAATTTATCACCTTTACCCCCTTCTGTCTCTTCTACATTTCTTAACGTTATGTCCGATAGTGACGATACCCGGTCGGTGGAGGAAGTAGTTTTACCTTCTGCCTCAGGTACCGATTCTACTAGCAGTGACACTCCCCAGCCTGTTTCTAAAGGAACCGGAAAGACCACTCTTAAAAGTACTAACCTTCCGGGTTCCTCAGCGACCGACCCTGCGAAATCCAAACCTTCTGAACCTTTCGTAGTGGCCCCACTTAAGAGGACCCGACCTGAAGTGGACGTAAAACACCTTCGGGCTGAGACCCATGTTCCCCAGGACCTTGATGTGTCCCCCTATCCTGGTTACCTAGACTTTACCCAGAGCCAGGGCCTAGCCCCCGGTAGCATTCTGCTGTCGGCATCTCACCTTAGGGTTCTAATGTTTCCTCTTCATCCCTTTTTTCACTATGTATTTTTCATGCTTGGGTTGCACCCTCTTCAACTGAACCCGAACAGCATTAGGATCATATCCATGCTACTGCTGTACAATAGGGATATGGATCTGAACTTAGGGCTGGCCGACCTCCTCCTCTGTTATTTTTTCCAAAATGCCAGAGCGAGTAGAGGTAGATACAACCTTTTCCCTTTTCACGGCCGCAACATCTGTATCGATACTAAAAAATCGGACAAGGGATGGAAGGAACGAATGGTAGTAGTGAGTGGCAATTGGTCATACCCTTTTTCTCGTATTTTCCCGATCCCCAATAAGTTCGGTCCCATTCGCCTGCCTGTCTACCGCCCCCTTCATAAGGCTTCTTGCCTCTGTGACCATTGTGACCTTCACCGGGGGAACTATGCCTTCAAATTTCTAGGTTACGAGGACAAGGATCTTCCCCTTACCTTTATAAAACAGCGGATAGGTCTCTTGAAAACCCATGTTTGGGGCAAGACCCGATCGGCTACTGACCTGCTGACCATGGACAATCTTGAATCGATCTCTAACTTGGGCGCTGGTGTTGACAGGATGGACCCGCCTGACAAACCTATGTCTGCCAGAATCCCTCAAGTTCCCGAAGGGATTACGCTTGTTGATGCTGTGCCGTTGTCAATAGCACCGCCTTCGACTTCGGTGCCTCCTCCTGTTCGGACTCCGCCAGCACCACTAGCGCAGAACCCATCGGTTCCTCCTCCGCCTCCTGTCAATGCTCTGACTGTGAGGACCCGATCCAGTACAACTGGTGGAGTGGGTACTAAAAGGGCCAGGGCACAAGCCGAGAATGTTTATTCAAGCAAGGCCCCTGCTGCCCCTGAATCATCCCAAGCTCTGATCCCTTGGGCGCCTAAGTTTCTGCTGCCAGATGGAACTCCAGTTTGTGCTGATCAAATCACTTTTAACCATCCGGAAGCTCTTCGGGCTATGGCCAAAGGGATCTGGACACCAGCTGATAGGGCGGCTCAGTAAAAAATCACCAGGACTGATCTGGCTAAGAAAACTTCGATAATGGTTATGGAGGTAAAAGACTTCAATCATCAGCTTGTGTTTTCTATTCCGTTTGTTGACCGTTATTCGTGTAATAATCCAATTTTTATTGTGCAGCTTCTCTACGGCGTTCAGGCCTACAACAGCCTCCTTGAGGCTGATGTCAGAGAGATGGCCGGTATGAAGGCCCAAATAAAGCAAAATGAGATCCACCGGGTTTCTCTAGTCAAGGAGGCGGATGGTTTGCGCCAGACCGTTTCTGAACAGAAGACTCTTCTGGAAACCGGTGAGGCGGAAAAGCAAACCCTGATTGCCGAAAAGCTGGTTCTGGCTGCCGAGCTGGAAAAAGCGAAAGAGGTTGCTAGGCAGATGGCAGTTGAAAAAGCTGAGTCTGATAGACTCTTGGTAGAATCAGAAAAGCTTCTTTCCCTTGAGTGGGAGAAGTTAGAGGTGTGCCGTCTGGGAGGGCTTGACATGTTCAAAAGATACAGTGTCATCTGTGACCTCCGAGCGGTCAGGGCCTGGAGATGCAGGCATGAAATGGAGCATATCCCTCTGGAATCTAGGGAATTCAAGACCGCAGAGGCATTCGATGCCCATATGGGAATACCCTTTCCTTATGAAAACCCTCCTGCCTCTGAGAACGAGGAGCGTTTTGCTGCCATCCTGAAGGGGAAAAAATACCATCCTCCCGAACAGTAGCCAGGACTTTATATGTTTTTGTTTCCCCCAATGGGCTAATTTCTTGTAACTTCCTTTATTTTTAATGAACAAGAACTTTCATCCCTTTTTTCCAGTAATTATTCGCCTTTTGTGTGGGTTTTTATCGTTTCGTACTTGGCTTTTATGAAACAATCGAGCCTTCGGACATATGGCCCCTGAGGCTATTTATTGTTTATTTTTTAACTTCACACATTTAGGAAATTTCAGTGAGTCACAAATCCTTCGGCAATGAGCCCCTGAGATTTGATTTTATCCGCTGATTAGTTCAAATCAGATTTGAACTCAAATACTTGGGAAATTTTAGCAAATCGTGAAGCCTTTCGGGCATTTGGCCCCTGAGGCTTGATTTCATCCTCTGGTTTGTTCAAATCAGGTTTGAACTTAAACACTTAGGAAATTTTAGCAAATTGTGAAGCCTTCGGGCATTTGGCCCCTGAGGCTTGGTTTCATCCTCTGGTTTGTTCAAATCAGGTTTGAACTCAAACACTTAGGAAATTTTAGCAAATTGTGAAGCCTTCGGGCATTTGGCCCCTGAGGCTTGGTTTCATCCTCTGGTTTGTTCAAATTAGGTTTGAACTCAAACGCTTAGGAAATTTTAGCAAATTGTGAAGCCTTCCGGGCATTTGGCCCCTGAAGCTTGATTTCATCCTCTGGTTTGTTCAAATCAGGTTTGAACTCAAACACTTAGGAAATTTTAGCAAATTGTGAAGCCTTCGGGCATTTGGCCCCTGAGGCTTGGTTTCATCCTCTGGTTTGTTCAAATCAGGTTTGAACTCAAACGCTTAGGAAATTTTAGCAAATTGTGAAGCCTTCCGGGCATTTAGCCCCTGAAGCTTGATTTCATCCTCTGGTTTGTTCAAATCAGGTTTGAACTCAAACACTTAGGAAATTTTAGCAAATTGTGAAGCCTTGCACAAAAGTATAATTTATTTTTATTGAAATGAAATTGAAAATCATGAAGCAGAGGTACCGATATCGGGCACAGATGCTTCGTAACAAAGGTGTCATAAAAAGACACAGTTTTATTTCTTAACAAGAAAAGCAAATATCTAAGGATAATACCTCTTTAACCGATAAGCATTCTGAGAGTTGGACTCGAGGTGGCCTGTTTTGTTCTTCCGAACCCGATAAGCACCGCGTCCGATAACCTCAACCACTGTGTAAGGTTCTTCCCATGTCTCTCGTAATTTGCCTACAATACCAATCTTCCTTCTGAGCACCATATCGCCTACTTGGAATTCTCTTCTTTTGACTTTCTGATTGAAACGTGCTCTGACCTGCTGCTGATAGGCAGCCAGTCTTATCCCGGCGGCTTCCCGTTTTTCTTCTAGGAGATCTAGATCGTGGGCTAAGTGCTGATTGTTTGGACCTTCTTCCCAGGCTTGACTCCTTAAAGTAGGTACTTTTAGCTCGGTGGGGATAACTGCTTCGGCCCCATAAGCCATGGCGAAAGGGGTTTCTCCAGTTGGCTGTCTCGGAGTAGTCCGATAGGACCACAACACCTCTGGCAGTTTTTCCAACCAAGCCCCTTTTGCGTCTTCAAGTTTTTTTCTCAGTGTGTCAAAAATTGTTCTATTCGTCCTTTCGGCTTGCCCATTTCCCTGCGGGTAGTCGACAGAAGAAGTGTTTTGATTGATCCCATGCTTTGATAAGAATGCTTGAACCCTTCTGTTGTCCAGATTGGTGCCATTGTCCATCATTATGGTTCGGGGTAGGCCGAACCTACAGATGATGTGGCTCCAGATGAATTTTATAACATGGCTGCCTGTTATGGTGGGGTATGCCTCCGCTTCCACCCATTTGGTAAAATAATCGGTGGCCAGGAGGACATGTGTGGTACATCGTATTGCCTGAGGGAGAGGACCTACGATGTCCATGCCCCATCGGGCGAAAGGGTGAGGAACAATAGTTGGGTTTAAGAACTCCGGCGGTGGGTGAATGGTATCTCCATGAAACTGACATTTTTTGCAGTGTCTGACATAAATTTCAGCGTCCCTTGCCAAGTAGGGCCAGAAATACCCCTGGGTGAGGACTTTATGAGCCAGGGAGCTTCCTCCAGAGTGATTGCCGCAAGCTCCTTCATGGATCTCTTCCATGACTGCCGATGCCTCTGAGGGGGTCAGACATCTCAAGTATGGCCCGGAAAAAGACTTTCGGTATAGTTGGCCGTTGTATAGGGCATATCTGGCTGCCTTCATTCTTATCTTCCGGGCTTCTGGTTTTGATTCAGGCAATGTACCAAATCTCAGATAATCTACTATCGGATCCATCCAACTTGGTTCCCATGGGATAACCATTACTTCTTCGGGGGGTTCCAAGCTAGATCGGGCAATGAAGTCCATTGGTACGGTGCGAGTCATACTTTCTTTTGTGGCGGAGGCTTGGTTAGCCAGATGATCTGCTGCAGAATTATCCCCTCTGGGAATCTGTTCAAAGTTTATTTGCTGGAACTCTTCAGCCTCTCTTAGAACTAGATTCTTGTAGGCTTCCATCTTCGGCTCTCGGGTTTCATACTCCCCATGTAACTGTCGCACGACTAGCTGGGAGTCACTTCGCACCTCTGCTTTCTGGACCTGAAGGCTTCGGGCTAACCGAATTCCTGCAAGGATGGCTTCATACTCTGTTTCGTTGTTAGAAGCTGGAAATTCCAGTCTAACGGACTGTTGGATTTTGGTACCATCCGGTGTTACGAGTACTACCCCGACCCCTGCTCCGTTGATGTTGGATGATCCGTCTACGAACACGAACCATAATCCAGGTTCACCTTCTTCTGTGGAGTCAGCAGTTTCTGTTTCTAACAGGAAATCAGTTACTGCTTGTCCTTTGATGGCCGTTCGGGTGACATAGGTTATGTCAAAAATTCCCAGTTCAATCGCCCATTTTGATATTCTCCCAGATAACTCAGGTTTCGCCATTATGGATCTGATCGGAGTTATAGTAGGTACTATGATCGGGTGTGCTTCAAAATAATGCCGTAGACGTCGCTTAGCATTGATCAGCGATAGTACCAGCTTCTCCTGCTTTGAATAACGGGTCTCTGCATCAGCAAGGGATTTGCTGGTGTAGAAAACTGGTGTCTGGTACCCTTTGCCCTCCTTGACTAGGGCGGCGTGGGTAGATGTTACTGAAATGGCCAAATACAGGTGCAGCGGCTCATCGGCTTCGGGGGTTGCCAGAATTGGGGGCTTTGCCATGTAGCTTTTGAGTTTGTGTAGGGCCTCCGCTTGCTCTGGCCCCCAGACTTCTCCTTGTGCCACTTTTATTGCCTGAAAGAACGGCCTACACCGATCGGTTAGCCGAGAGATGAAACGACTTAGGGCTGCTATTCTGCCGGTTAGCACCTGGATCTCTTTCCGGGACTTTGGCTCAGCTGTTTCTACGAGAGCTTTGACTTGCGCAGGGCTAGCTTGTATTCCCGTCCGATCAACTATGTGTCCCAAAAACTGACCTGAGGATACTCCGAAGGAGCATTTGGCTGGATTGAGCTTCATATTGTACTTCCGGAGGTTATTGAATACCTGTTGTAGGTCGGCTAGATGGTCTCCTTTTACCTTGCTTTTGACCACTGTGTCATCGATGTAGGCTTCGATGGTGGATCCGATCATCCCTTGGAACACCTTTCTGACCAACCTCTGATAGGTAGCTCCTGCATTCTTTAGTCCGAAAGGCATAACTGTATAACAAAATGTACCTGACTCAGTGATGAAGGCAGTTTTTTTCTGGTCCTCCGGATCCATTCGGACTTGGTTATAGCCAGAGTATGCGTCCAGAAAACTCAGGCGTTCGAATCCTGCGGTGGCATCTACCATCTGGTCGATCTTTGGTAAAGTGAAACAGTCTTTTGGGCATGCTTTATTCAAATCAGTGAAGTCAACACATACCCTCCACTTGCCTTTTTTCTTCTGGACCACCACCACGTTTGCCAACCAGGAAGGATACTGAACCTCCTTAATGAATCCTGCTTGCAGAAGCCGATCGACTTCTTCAGCTATGATCTGATTTTGATGGGCCCCCATTCGTCTTTGTTTCTGTCTAATGGGCTTTGCGCTGGGATCCACATTGAGAGAATGCAGGGCTATTGATGGATCAATACCGGTCATGTCCATATGGCTCCACGCAAATATGTCAGCATTGGATCGGAGCAGGGATTCCATTTCCTCTTTTTCCTGTGGATTGAGGCCCGAACCAACATAGGTAAATCTTTCAGGGCGATCGTGACAAATTTGAACTTCCAGTAGTGGTTCAAATGCTATCGGTGATCCCGATCCGCCCTCCTGTAATTGCTATTTGGTATCAAGTACTGTCTTGGACTGCGACTTTTGTTCCGGTTCCGTGCTCCTTTTTAGACTTTTCATCGTGACTGCGTAACACTCCTTTGCCGCTACCTGATCTCCCCTGATATCGATTACGTCAACTCCATTCGGGTCGATACACCGCATGACCTGATGCATGGTAGAAGGGACTCCGTGCATTCGATGGATCCATCCTCTTCCCATGAGGAGATTATAGGAAGGTTTGACATCCACCACCACGAAAGTCTCTCGGAGTGTGCGCCTTGCTGCCGTCACTGGTAGCTGGATTTCCCCTATCGGCTCCACTCTCTTTCCATCAAATCCTGCTATCGGGCTTCTGGATGGGACTATTTCCTGGGGGCTGATTTCCAATTTCTCAAAGGCCCATTTGGTGATAATGTTGGCGCTGCTTCCTGGATCGACCATTACCCTCTTGATCAGGCAGTTGGAGACCATGAGGGAAATAACCAGGGGGTCGTCATGAGGTGTCTGAATATTCTGCATATCCGCAGAGGTGAAAATAATCTGGGCATCCTCCTTCGGGCTTTGATACTTGGTGACTTCTCCAACCTTTCGTAACTTCTGGGCTTGCCGCATCTGTGATCTACGAGTTTCTTCCGCTTCTGACTGACTGGGCCCTCCATGGACCATGTGAATGACCCGCACGGGTTGTCCCAAAGCCCCCTTGGTAGGGGCATGCGTCGCTTGATCTGATCGGGCTCCTTCCTTGGCAACATACTCGGTCAATTCTCCTTTGGCAATCATGGCTTCCACCTGTCTCCTGAGGCTTCTGCACTCATTAGCGTGGTGCCCGTATTCGCCATGGAAGGCGCAGTGCCTCGACATATCCCTTTGGTCCATCGGCTGTCTGATGGGAGGTGGCGAACGGTAGATTCCTTTGCTCTTTGTTTCCTGGTACAGCTTTGCCAAGGTTACTTTTAAAGGGGTGACCTTCTCCTCAAACCTTGGCCGTTTCTCTGGGGCCGGGGAAGGAGCAGGAGGTGCGCTCGATCTCTTCCGGTCTGGTGCCCGATCCTTTATCCTGGAAGGTTCAGACGCTCTGGCCTCTACTGTTGCAAAGGCGGTCCTTCTTTGTCGTATGACCAACTCTTCTTCTATTCGGAGGTGCCCCTGTGCCTTAGAGTTGAGCTCTCCAATATCGGCCGGCGGCCTTTTGACTAGGGACTGATGGAACTTGGTTCCCGGGATCAGGGCCATTCTGAAGGCTTCGACGGCTGAATGTTGATCGCAGTTGTCAATGGAAGACATCTCCACATTGAACCGTGAGACAAAACTTTTCAGGGATTCGCCCTTTTCTTGGATCATGGTGAACAGGCTGGAGATAGTCTTCTTCTGCCTTTTATTGCCAAAGAACTGCGCGATAAATAACTCGCATAGTCTGAGCCAACTACCGATCGATCGGGGCGGTTGCTTTCTGAACCACATGAGGGCTGCTTCGGTCAGGCTGGTGGGGAAAACTTTGCAGAGTAAGGCCTCGTTTTCGTTGTAAACATTCATCTTGGTATGGACGTGATAGATGTGTTCGGTTGGATCTTTTGTACCATCGAACAGGGTGAACTTCGGTAACCTGAACCTTTCCGGGTAGGGCACTCTGGTGATCGAGACGGTGAATGGTGTCTGAACGGCGTCTATGGATGCCTCGGAGGCCAGATCGATTGGGGTCTGTACTTTCAGGTCCCTGAGCACGTCTCGCTGGAATCTTGACATGATTTCCTCCAGTTTTTTCATGGTCAGGACCTCCTCAGGATTACGCGCCCCAAGAACTTATAGGGATGACTCTGCCTGTTCCTCACGATCGATGTGGGCTCTAGCGGGTAGGTCATCCATGTCTGTCTAGCGGTCAACAGACCGTTCGCGTTGGCCGGACTGCTCGTCGTCATGGACCTCCTGTGGATTCTGTAGTTGAGCCAATTTTGCCGTCAATTCAGCGTTTTGCCTTTCTAACTCGGCAGTCCTCTCCTCTAGGGCTCGTCTGATCGGATCTTCTGGTTGCTGGCCTCCGTTTGGAGGTAAATCGGTATGTTGTGAACGTGTGATCGCCATTGTTGGTACGAATCTTAGCTTCTTTGCAGAGGGTGAGAAACTTATTGAAAAAGGATTTCAATAATAGGGATTTCCCACAGACGGCGCCAATTGTGTAAATGCAGAAAAGTTACACAATAGAAATTTTGTTAAAACTTTGGCCATTTTCTCATTAATCAAAGTCCTCTATTTATACAAGTTTGTGATAAATGGGTCAAGCCCATGTACCCAGGTTTATCAACCCCTTAAATCAAGGGATTTGATAAACCCTAATCTTATTTGGACTCTTCATACTATAATTGGATTACTTTTTGCCTTGTGGACCACACTTTAGCTTCTAGAAATTTCCATGGGCCCATTGTTGTTTTTTCGGCCTGCTTGTCTTCAGCCCATCCGCCTTCCGGCCCATCGGTCCCCTGGTCCATCCGTCGCTGGCCCATCAGTCCAGTGGCCCATCTATAATTGGGCCAAATATTTCAACCATTACAGGTCGTAAAAAATTAGTTCTTAGAAAGTGAGTAATTATTAGGTTGAAGATTTGGAATAGGAAGTCACAAAATTTGTTCTTAACGATTAACACTTGTTGCTTGCCAAAATATATTTGTCTTATATCTTTATTCCATATTTTATGAAATATCCATTAGAGTTACATTTTAATTAATGTATATTAATTAATTAATATTTTTTAAAAAATATGAAAATATTTATAACCCCTTACTCTATATCTTTTTAAATATTCATTAGAGTTAATTCAAGTCAAGGGGCAAGGTCAGTCTTTGATTTTTCCTTCTGCCCCGCGCTGCTACCCTTTGCCTGTGTTCCCTCGGGAAGACCACACCAAAGAAGAAAGGCAAGACAGATAGGGTGGAAAGAGATTCTTCAAGTTTAGCCACACTTCAAGTAATGCATATTAATTAGTTATTATTATTTAAAAATTTTGAAATATTTCCATCCTCTTTTCTTTAACTTTTATTTTGAAAAAATATTTGGAAATATCCCCAAATATTATAGGGTTCTAATTTTGGGGCATGGAGGTAATTTCACCACCTAGATATTTATCTCATGAAATTGGGGAGACAAAATAAGGGCATTTTGATCATTTCACCCCTTCAAGGGGGGTGTCATTGCAAGAAAAATAAAATTTTAGGGCGCGAGCATAATTAACAGAAACTTCAGGAGATCCCAGTGCAATTTTACTTAACGGTGTTATAACTGTGCAAGAAAAACTATAGTTTGGGGGGGTTTTCAGCACAAAAAATAGTTCAGGGGGGTTTAGTAAGAGAGAGGGTATAGTTCAGGGGGGTGTTTTGCTATTAACCCTGTATATATATATATGTGTGTGTGTATATAACAGTAACAATAATACATTCTACCATGCACCTGATTACCTACTGCAATGTGGTGATCAGAAAAACAAAGGGTTTAGAGCTGGCTATGAAAATGATGTCCATTTACTTTTTCCAAATTTGCCATACAGTTTTTGTAATTTGACAGTTGTGGTTTTGGGCAAAAATTGCTCCAATTTTCGTAATCTGTTTTTCCACTTCAAATTTACTAGTTTACCCTTTAAGAGTACTTGATATTCAAAGAGGGCACCGGCATGCATTGAAGGATTTTATGGGCAAAAAAGAATGCGCTTATGTTGGTGTAAAAGAAGAAAAATAAAACATTTACCGAAAAAAAAAAGAAGAAAAATAAAAATGGGAACCCTTCATAATACACACGGTCATGGATCCACCTATATATATATATATATATATATCAGTTTCACCTCCTATAATATATAATATATACAGATTTTTGTGTGTTTGTGTAGATATAGTTTTTTGTTTCTTGGTCCCCACCTAAATAGGTAGCTAATTGTTACTTATATATGTAGAGAGCATATGAAGTAGAGCTGGCCATAATTTCGAGGAAAAGGGAGAATAAATAGAGCTGGCCATGAAAATGATCTTCAATGGATTTTTTCCGAATTTGGTATAGGCGATGGAGTGGTTTTTAGGTCATTGAAACAGCTTTTGCAGACCGAATTTGCTCCATATTCTGTAATTTATTTTTCCACTTCAAATTTACTACTTTACCCTTCAGAAATCTCTGAATCCAAATAGATTAGTATGATGTTTTGAGCACGAAATTAAAGAAAAAAACAAATTTTAAATCTAAACAAGAAAAATGAACGATGGGGAAAACATAAATTCATGGAGTTCAAAGAAATGAGCATTTGTTTCTCATCTTCTGAATATTAGTAACATTAATTCTTCTCTAAATTTTTGAATCCTCGTTGTTAAAATAGGAAACAAATATTCAGCATTATTCCTTGCTGATTATTTGATTTATTGCATTGATTTTGTTTACATGTATAACTTCCTGATTGTAGGATGAATTAGCTGTGATTATTTTCTTTCCTAATTCATTGGGGATAATCTTGTATATATGCTATCCTTGTATCAGAATTGAATATACAATAAGAATACATAAAATATTTTCTCTCCAATTTTCTTCTTCTTCCTTCTTCTTCTTTCTCACAAATTTTCATGGTATCAGAGCATTAAGTTCTATACATGTCTTCCGCTGCACCAGAGAAAGAAAAAGACGAAACCGTTTCTACTGAGAAGATGATAGAGAAAATTGAAGACAACATGGATTCCTTCACCATACACCACTCGGATCATCCGGGTCTCGTTTTGGTTTCCAAAACACTTGAAGGAGACAACTATGGGCAATGGAGCCGCGCCATGCGAATAGCTCTAAGTGCCAAAAATAAAATCGGATTCATCGACGGGACAATACAAGCACCGCCACAAACCGACTCCAAATTTTTGGTGTAGCAACAATGTAATCACATGGTATTATCTTGGATCTTGAATTCGGTTCAATATAATATTGTAGGAAGTGTTATCTATGCAAAAACTGCGAGCGAGGTGTAGAACAATCTGAAAGATAGGTTTTCACAAGGGAATGATTCCCAAATATATCAAATCCGACAAGAAATTGTAGAGCAACGACAGGGCCAACAATCTATTTCCGCCTACTACACAAAGATGAAGTCACTTTGGGATGAGTTGGTTTCTTATCATGATCCAATTTCTTGCAATTGTGGAGGTCTAAAAAGTCTTGCTGAACGTTACGAGAAAGAAAGGGTCATGCAGTTCTTGATGGGACTCAATGATTCGTATGCTACCGTGCGGGGTTCAATTCTCATGATGACCCCTCTCCCAGATACACGCAAGGCCCATGCCTTGGTTCTTCAACAAGAAAGGCAAACTGAAGTTGTTGCACGACGTGAGACTACAGTTTATGCTGCGATGCAAACCTCTAAAAATCAGCAAGGCTTGTATTTAAGTTCTTCTATTCCATCAGAGACCGGTCAATCGCTGGAGAAGGAGCGAACGATCACTAATGGTAAAAAGAAGAATTGTTCTTTTTGTGGAAAAGACTACCACACGGTTGATCGCTGTTATTATATTCACGGTTTTCCGCCAGGGCATAAACTTCATGGCAAAGATATGAAGCCTAAAGGAAAAAGACCCACTGCCAACAATTTAACAACATATGAGAACTCCAAGGCACAAAGACACATCAACACTACTCTAACTCCCGAAGAGTACAACCAACTCATGGCTTTACTTCGGAAAGAAACTGGTAATACACCACCTTTTGTGAACACTACAGGTACTCATTCACCTTTTTGCTGTAAAATTGAATCGTCGTCGATTGCTGAATGAATTATAGATAGTGGGGCTACAGATCATATTTCCAACACCTTGCCAACATTCAATAAGACAGCTCCTAAATATGATTTTGTTCAATTACCGAATGGTGGTCAAGCAAAGATTGAATATGTCGGGTCAACCAAGTTGTCTGATAGCATTACTCTAAATGATATACTTTATGTCCCAAAATTTAGAGTTAATTTATTATCAGTTGGCAAGCTTACTCAAGCATTGGGTTGTAGTGTGACTTTTTATCCTGATTTTTGCGTGGTGCAGGACATGGCTACAAAGAAGACGATTGGCCTAGGCAAGCAGCTTAATGGTTTATACTATTTCGAATCAAGCCATCATCCACATCTCGCCCATCACATCAACTGTAGACCAAATCTTTGGCATCAACGGTTGGGACACCCATCTACCGCACCACTTCAGGCACTTTCCAAGAGCAACACAAAAATTTATTTTGATTCTAAATTTTTTTGTGATATTTGTTCTTTAGCCAAACAAACTTGTTTACCTTTTCCTACTAGTTCCATATCTATTACTGCACCTTTTGATTTAATTCATTGTGATATTTGGGGACCTCATATAGTTAATTCTACTTTGGGAGCTCGTTATTTTTTGACAATTGTTGATGATTATTCTCGTTACACTTGGATTCATCTTATGTGTTTTAAATCTGAAATGCAAACATTGCTTAAATCATTTTTTTCATGGGCTAAAACTCAATTTAACTGTAGGGTTAAGGCTTTACGATCCAATAATGAAAAAGAATTTTTATCATTACAACCTTTTTTTCAAGAAAATGGTACATTCTTTCAACACTCTTGCACATCTACACCCCAACAAAATGGAGTCGTAGAACGTAAACATAGACATCTTTTAAATGTGGGTCGCTCACTTCGATTTCAAGTCAACTTACTCTTACACTTTTGGGGGGAGAGTGTACAAACAGCCTGCTACTTGATAAACCGTTTACCAACACTCATTTTATCCTGTCAAACACCTTATCATCGTCTTCACAACAAATCACCCACATATTCCCATCTTCGCACTTTTGGTTACCTATGTTATGCTACTAACCTTACTCCCCACCATAAATTCGATGCTCGAGCTCGTAAATGTATTTTCCTTGGCTATCCTCATGGACAAAAAGGGTATCGTGTTTATGATCTGAACTCTCGAAAATTATTTATCTCTCGTGATGTTGTATTCCATGAAACCATTTTTCCATACACCACCATACTCGACAATGATCTAAACGATAAAAATGACATTCCAACCTTACCTTTACCCTTAGAAACCCACATTGAAACACCCAACATCCCTGATATCGCTGCACCTAACACCTCACACCATGGCGCTGCCCAACCTTCCACTGACAACTTCCACACAGACTTGACCGCCGCGGTACCCACTTCACCACCCCATGGCACCACCTCTTTTGTCAATGATTCTGCAACAGAAACCATCATCACTCCCAGACGATCCTCTCGCATTACCCGACTTCCTTCCCATTTTCGGGATTATGAGGTAAACCATTCCAGTCTTCTTGCTTCAGGCTCATCTTCTTCTGTCATGTCTAGCACTCGCCACCCAATATCAAAGTATGTTTCATACTCCAATCTTTCTATTGCTTATAAAACATTTATCCACATTGTGTCTCACTTGGTTGAACCAGAAACATATGAGCAGGCATGTCAAGATCCTAAATGGGTTACTGCCATGAATGATGAGATTTCTGCCCTTGAAACAAATCGCACATGGAGCTTGGTCTCGTTGCCTCCTGGCCATCATCCCATTGGCTGTAAATGGGTGTACAAGATCAAATATAATTCTAATGGCTCCGTTGAAAGATATAAAGCCCATCTTGTGGCCAAGGGATTTACACAACGAGAAGGGATTGATTACACTGAAACATTTGCTCCGGTTGCTAAACTTACAACTTTTCGATGTTTGTTAGCCATTGCTTCTATTCGTAATTGGTCTCTTCATCAAATGGACGTTCAAAATGCATTTCTTCATGGAGATTTAACAGAAGAAGTATATATGAGTCATCCACCTGGCTTTCGTCGACAGGGGTCGCAACACTTAGTTTGTCGACTCCATAAATCTCTATACGGACTGAAACAAGCTTCACGCAGTTGGTTTCACAAGTTTCTTTCTGCAATTCAGAAGTTTGGTTTCCAACAGTCTCGGGCAGATTATTCCCTATTTACCAAGGTCAGTGATGGTTCTTTTACTGTTATACTTCTCTATGTTGATGACATGATCATCACATGTAATAATGAGAAGGCAATTCAGAACGTGAAGGATTTTTTGGGCAGCTGTTTTCGGATTAAGGATCTTGGGTTCTTGAAATATTTTCTTGGGATTGAAGTAGCTCGATCTAAGGAAGGAATTTTCATCAGTCAACGAAAGTATACACTTGACATACTTGAGGAAGCTAGTTTATTAAGTGATAAGCCTGCAAAATTCTCCATGGAACAACCTAAAACTTGCTTCGAATGAGGGGGAGTTACTTAATAATCCGACATACTATCGAAAGTTGATTGGAAAATTATTTTACCTTACCATCACAAGACCGGATATCACGTACTCAGTCAATACGCTTAGCCAATTCATGCAACAACCCAATAAACCACATCTTGAAGCTGTTCACCGTGTGCTACGCTACTTGAAAAATGCTACGGGTCAGGGTCTCCTATTTTCTTCACATGGCAAGCTACAATTGACAGGTTTTTGTGATGCAGATTGGGGAGGTTGTTTAAATACACGGCGGTCTGTCACAGGTTATTGCGTATTTCTTGGGAACTCACTTATTTCATGGAAAAGTAAGAAGCAAGTCACAGTATCTCGATCTTCAGCCGAGTCTGAGTATAGGTCCATGGCATTGATCACATGCGAATTAACTTAGCTACGGTATTTATTGCGAGATTTTCAGGTATCTCATCCAGAACCAGCTCGACTCTTCTGCGATAATCAAGCAGCAATCTACATCTCGGCCAATCCTGTTTTTCATGAGAGAACAAAACATATTGAGATAGATTGTCATACAGTTCGTGAGAGAATATAGAAAGGAGAACTCAGAACTATTTTTTATAGAAAGCGCAAAACAACTTGCTGATTTATTCAATAAGCCATTGGGACAAGTCGTTTTTCATACATTGCTTGGCAAGTTGGGAGTTCTTGATATCCACTCTCCAACTTGAGGGGGAGTGTTAAAATAGGAAACAAATATTCAGCATTATTCCTTGCTGATTATTTGATTTATTGCATTGATTTTGTTTACATGTATAGCTTCCTGATTGTAGGATGAATTAGCTGTGATTATTTTCTTTACTAGTTCATTAGGGATAATCTTGTATATATGTTAGCCTTGTATCAGAATTGAATATACAATAAGAATACATAAAATATTTTCTCTCCAATTTTCTTCTTCTTTCTCACAAATTTTCACTCGTAGAAGCAGCTTCATGGAATTCTCTTTCCTAGACTAACCTCGTTTGACGGAGTTTCTCTGTTTTTACTTTTACACAAAAGAAAAAGAGAAATATAAGTCATTTTAAGAATCTGGTACCTCATAACTTTTTAAAAAAAGAGCTTTTGAAAAGCTATGCAACGCCTTCGTTGCGGTCGGATCATCCTGCCTGCCCGCCTTGGGCCCGGACTCAACTCGGGATGTGTAACACCCAAGCGGATGCTTGGCGTGGCACCGGATCAAGGATTGGGTCTAACTGTTACAGGTGGATGTTTCGCGGTTCGACACAAAAACTTAAGCGGATAGTTGAGACTAATATCCACATATTATAAATCCATTCATTTTTCTCATCCGAATCCAATGTGGGATAAGACCTCTAACACTAAGTCAAACCTAATAAGAAAAGAAAAGGCAAAAACTAAAAGCTGTAAGAGATCGAAACAAAGCTACAGAAAATCAGATTCATTTGAGTGAAAGAATGGGAGAGATGTTATTATGATCTATGCAGGGATGAATAAATGCAAGTGGCATGAGAATAGAATGAGCAGGTGAATATAATGAAATGAACATTTTTTTTTTGAGGTTACGAAATGATTCAATATAATCGATGAATCATAATGATAATTTCTGGAATACTTCTCTATAATAAAAATAAATTACATTTATAAAAAGAAAAAAATGGCGAACAAAATTGTACGATGATGGTAGTGGAGGTTCAAAACAGCATTTATTGAATCATATTTTCTCTGTCTCAAATTAATTTTTTTCTTTTTAAAAGAGTATGTTTTATTAAAGTGATATTAATAAACTTTCTATATTTACCTTTGTAAAATTAAAAAAGAAAAAAAAAAAGACAAAAGTTAGTGGGTTCAATACTTGTTTAAAGTTGATGGAAGAATGGTAGTTGAGAAAAGTAAAAAATTATATTATATTGAGATTTGAAATTAGACAAGTAAAATTGAAAAAATAGACAACTACTATAAGACGGAGGAGTATGATATTTCAATCTCGATGCAATATTGGAGTCTAAATTGATTGTGTTGATTAGAAATAATGATGGTACAGTCTTAATTAAAGGTGTTACACATCAATGAATAGTGTTGAGGGTGTTGCATCCTTGATTAATGGTGTCCGAAAATTTTATTAAAATTTTCACTTATTATATGTATAATATGGTACAATATAGGTTAATTTCATTTACACCTCTTAAGGTGTATTTTTATTTGAATAAATTATACTTTCATCTCTCATTGTTAATGTAAATTATACCCGCATTTTCTATAATTTTGCTAATTATATCTTCACCCCTGAAGTATGTAAAATGACATTTATATTCATATATTTTAATTTATTTTTAATTCTAAAATATATGACATGTTAAATTACCCATTTACCCTTTCTTCTCCATTGGAATTAGGTTTTCAACTCTCTCTTTCTTCTTCCCTCAACCCTTCAATCTCTCCCCACAATATATATATATATATACACACACACATATATAGATATATATATATTACCCATCTCTCTCACCACACCTCTCCCACTGCCCGATTCTCACTGTCCCACAAACTCCCTCACAAACACAAACTCTCTCTCTCTTTGAAACTCTCAACCTCTCTCATAATTCAAACCATATATGTATGGATATATATTGATATATATGTTTATGTATATAGAATCATAGATATACATAAATAATTTTCTCTCTCGCACAATCTCTTCCTCACGTCTCTCATATCTCTCTCAACCCAATTTATTTCCATCTCAATCTCCTAATCCATCCTAACCTTTCGATATCTTTATTTTAATACTAAAAGTCCAATGTCAAAATTTGAATTCAACACTCAGATTTTTCTTCACCTCGAGTCACTTTGAACTCGTACTTTACTTTATAATATTTCTTTTGTGTATTTTTTGATTAATAATAAATTTTGAACACGTATGAATCACATATATACTTTAGTGTTTGGTATGTGTCTTTTTTCTATTCAAGTAAATTTTGTATGTATGAGAACCATTTGAATATCAGTACTAAACATAAATTTTGAACTAAACTCATTTCCACGATTTAGCTATTTGTACATGGAAAACATTCTCCACCAGTTAAAGAAATAAACTCCATATTATTAAGAAAGTGTCTCAAATTTTATTATAATTAGATTTCCTATTTAGAGTTGTATTGTAAAAATAAATTTTTATTAGAGAGTTTTATTCTCCAAGGAATTGTAATTCTTGTCCAACAAGAAATTGAGTTTTTCTTGTTCAACAATGAAAGGGGTTTAACTCTATAAATAGGGACCTAGGATTTGTGTTGAGACTTAGAGAAGAGATGTGAGGAAAATATGAGAGGAAGAAGGTGTGAGGGTGATGTGTGCATCGGGTGAGAGTACTATGTTGTTCACCTATGTAATATCTTCCTAATAAATATTCCTCTCTCCGTGGACGTAGGCCAAAGTTAGGGTTGAACCACGTTAAATATTAAGTGTTATCTATGTGATTTATGTGTGTGAGTAAAGACATGTGTCGATGATATTGGGCGGGATTAATTCCCAAGTATGAGATGGGAATTAATTCCTAACAAGTGGTATCAAAGCCAGGTTGAAGCAGATCGGTATTACAGAGTTCCAGGTTGAAGCAAAGAAGAAGCCCGAACGTTCTGGCCCAGATCCGAATATTAGAGTTGTTCGAAATCAGAAATCAACCATACTACGAGTTTCCTCTTGACGAGACAAAATCGGGACAGTCAACCGAGTTTCTGGAAACAACCATACGCGCCTCCACGCGCCACCTGAAGTTCCAGCCACATTTTTTGGCTCCACGCGCAGCAGTTTCATTTCGGGCCTATTTCACGGAGCATCATTGATCGAGACAAGGTGTATAATATATCAACGAAAATCTCTTTCGAGGAAGAACATTTCGGAGCAAAATAATTCCCATATAAGCAGGCACGCCCCCGCACACACCCCGAGAAGTTTCTGACATCAGTAGTTTTTTATCTTTTGTGCTGATTTGTTTTGTGGCCCGTTTAGAGTTATTTTTTACCTTTTTTTACGCGGTTAGAGACGTTTTTAAGGTTTTGGATTGCTCCGGACACAATTGTAAGATTGGTTTTGCATGATTTGACTACGAACACCTCAAATAGGCTCAATGGGAGCTATGGGAGAAGAAAAGGCAAAAAGGTCAAATGCAACAGAGCTTGGTTGTGGCTGTTTTCGATATTGATAAGGTGGAGGTTTTGTTTCGATTAACGCATGAAGGCATGGCACACTGCGGCACGGTGGAGAGGGCGTAGAAGTGGTGGCTCGCTGGTGGCTCGCATATGCTAACAAAATTGTTGAGTTTCAAGTTGATGATGATGTCGAGTCTTTGAGCGATTTGAGAGAGACAACAAAGAGGCAGATGGTTGGGACGAGGTTGAAGGCGCTGATGGGACAATATGTGAGCAAAAGAATTTAAGGGTAATGGTATTTTTCTTAGGAAGATTGTGTCATGTGATAGTGATTAGATAGTATAAAAAAAATTAAGAAGATGAATATTTCACGAAGGTGGAGATTGCGGCTTGGTATAGAGGTGACTGAGTTTGAAGAAGATAAAGATAATGATGTAGATGAAGAAGATGAAGTGATCGCGGAGAAAACGCGGTCATGAAGATAGTGTTGAGGATGATGTTAATATTGAAGAATGTTGATGATTGAAGATAGTGTTGAACATAGTCACGGTGGAGGTGGAGCATGATGCGTGTAGATGAAAAGAAGAATAGTATTGATGAAAATAAAGAAAATAATGAGTAAAAGAGTGTTGATGCTTGAAACAAGGTGGAGCTTTGAGAAGATGATAAAATTTGAGTCAAGGTAGAAATTGTTAAGAAAGTGTCTCAAATTCTATTATAATTAGGTTTCCTATTTAGAGTTGTATTGTAAAAAACATTTCTTGTTAGAGAGTTTTATTCTCCAAGAAGTTGTAATCCTTGTCTAACAAGAAATTGAGTTTTTCTTGTTCAACAAGAAAAGGGGTTTAACTCTATCAATAGGGACCTAGGGTTTGTGTTGAGACTTAGAGAAGAGATGTAAAGAAAAGAGGAGAGGAAGATGGTGTGAGGGTGATGTGTGCACCGAGTGAGGGTGTTATGTTGTTCACATATGTAATATCTTCCTAATAAATATTTCTTCTCTCCGTGGACGTAGACCAAAGTTGGGGTTGAACCACGTTAAATATTGTGTGTTATATGTGTGATTTATGTGTGTGAGTAAAGACAGGTGTCGATTATGTAACACCCCGTGTTATTTTTCCAATTTTCTGGAATTATTTCTGATTTATTTTTGGTTGTGATGTCACTTGTTCATGACTTCATGGTTATTCTTCGTATTTCACAGGTAAATTTTTCGCGTTTACGTCTACTCGACTAGACGACGTTGCGATTTCTCTTCGATGATTTCGTGGACTTTCTTTGGCGATTACATGACTTGACGTGACAGTATTGTTTTGGACTTGGTGAAACGTTGACGTGAGTTCTTATTTTCGATTAAGTGGATTCGTTTTGACGTTTGGCGTTTGGTGCTTCGACGGGCCAGTGACACGCTTTGTATGACCGATGTTTAAGGCTTCGACTCAGTTGTTCGAGTTCGACATTTAGTACTTTAAGGGTTCGATGTTTTGTGTCCCTTTGTAAGTGGATTAGTATGTACCTTGTTTAACTAGCGTGCTTAGGAGTATTTATAGACTCTTTGCTCATTTTTCCTGTGTTTGTATTTATGCGGTATAGTTGTGACGTTATCACTTAGTATTTCGTCAGGCTTAGGATGCGTCACGTGACGTCTGGTGTTGTTATTTTTGTTCTTATTTAAATGGCTGTGTGGCCCTATAAGTTGATGTGGTTGTACTTCTTTGTTTATATCGGATTCTTTTCGTGCCTTATTATTTGTGGTTATTCGATGGATTCTGTACGTATCCAGTATTCCGGTGGTTGGGTTTCACACCCCGGATTATTTCTTTCGATTTATTTTATTATTCGGTGTTGCGGTTTAAATAGGAGTAGTTAAGGAATGGTTATTTCGATTTATATTATTTATTAGCTATCTGTAGAGTTTACGGGCTTGCATGATATTAATTGCGAGTCTATCGAATATTTATTACGAATTATTTGAGTTATTTGACATTTGTTGATTTTCAGGGTATTCGTGCATTCTTTTAGGGTTTTTTCAGATAATATTCCCTTTATTATTAAATGGAGGTTAAATGATTTATTTTCTATCGGTACCAGACTCGGAGGATTTGATCCGGTATTTTCTTGGGTTTTTCATTAACCGGGATTTTACGATTATTGATTTAGTATCGAGTATTGTGTTAGAAATTTGGGGTTATTATTATTACATAATAATTAAAATGGTGTAATAATAATAATAATAATTTATTTATTTAAGTTTATATATATGAAATATATGGATATATGTATATTGGATAATTACATGTATATGTGTGATGTGTATGGAAAGACGACCACCGAACACATCTTCTTCTCCTTCTTCCCCTCTTACACGATCAACCATGTTTCTCTTCTTCTCCACCACCACCATCATCATCATCGTCTTGTACATAAGAGAGAGAGAGTTACAAATCGCAGTTGGGAAAGAGGAGAGAAGGTCGTGCAGCTAGAGGCACGACCTGGTTGCTGGTTCGCCAGAGCCTTTGGACGACGACAATGGCGTGGCTAATGAGTGGTGGCGACGACCATGGCTAGTGACGCGAATAGATGGTCAGGGGAGGATCGCGTGATTAGTGAGGAATAGGCGACTCTGTGGCTAGGGTTTGAGTACGTCGGAGAGAGAGATGACAACAGTGATGGCGTGCGACGGTAATGGTGTCGCGAGCAGATGGGCGATAACGTGGTGTTGACGGTTGCGCAGTTCGCATCGGTGGTGGTGCGTTAGTTCCAAGTTCAGCCAGACTGAGTTGGGTCGACTCAATGCCGATTCATATTTCGTTTGACGCAAAATTTTGAGGATAACTTGATCTCGATTTCGTACACGATATACCCAAATTTGGTGCGAAACCATTGAGCGGTTTGACGGGAATTTCTGATTTTCCAATATGATTTTCGTTTGATTTTTGTTAGATTTGTTCAAATTTATTTATCAATCGTTAACGGGTTTCAACTAAATTGAATAGGACGGAAATGCAGTCGTTTCGGTCCGAGCGGAAAGATTTTCAGATGACTTTGGTCTGCGGGCCCATTTTCGGGCGCCGACACTGTTCACGACGAGCCGTTTCGGGGTTATTTTGTTAGCATTTATTTTGGTGGGATTTTTTATATATATATCTATTTCTCACTGTTGTACATAGGAATTTCTAGTACTTCCGGCGTATGTTTATGTGTGTGATAGCCGGTGTTAGCGTTCCTGGGATCGGAACTAGGAATTTTTATAATATTGATAAGATATCCATAGGTGGAGTAAATGGGATTGGAAATAGAATTCCCTTGATAAATTAATTTATATTATTTCTCTGAAAATTTTGAATAATTAAAATATACTTAAATTAAATTGAAGAGGCGACCTAATGCCCTTTAAATTTTAGAGTGGGTTAGTGGAATTGTGGAATTGGATTTGAACTTAGAAAGTAACGATAAGTTTCATTGTTGTTTGTGGTTTGAAATTAAATATACGTTACTTGGAAGCGAGGGACGTTAAAACTTAGACGTGGTTGTAATTCCCTCTAAATTTTCTCATAAATTATAAATAAGTGAATTTGCGAACTAGATTGTCCCTGGAGTAGACTTATTCGAATTCGGTTATTAAAATTTAAATTAAAGCATGCGAATACGTTAAAATTTTTTAAGAATTGGGTAATTGAGAACCCGGATGAACTCGAGATGAAGTTGTTGTGATTTATTGTTTTAATTTAATTATAAAACATGTTTTGTATGAAAATTTAGAATTTATGTTGCATAATTGAGCATGGGGTCCATGTAGAGGCATTTTGCATTTATGTAGCATTGTGGACATGTATATTGATTCGGTGTGAGTTGCATGCCTCATTTGTATCAAATATATACGAATGGACCATTTGGATAGTCGCAACAACTAGCCAGTGGGTGTTCTGGCACCCAGGGAGCTAGCATCTCTCGAAGCCTCAGAAGTTGGGGGTGAGGGCTTAGGCCTCACTTACCGTTCCGGACGGACTTGTGGTCTTTGTACTCTATTTAGCGACACTCACCCTTCCTTTTGCGGGTTTGTTACCCCCATCAGTGAACGGTTTGGGATTCCTTGTTATCTGTTTGACCCTCATGTAGACAGGGTTGCACTTGAGTTGCATTAACATTGTATTGGCATTTACATGGAGCATTTATTTTCCATATGGTTATTTATTGAGATTACATGTTGTTCATACTTGTGGATATTGAACATGTGATACCTGAAATTATTTTAAAAATTTATATTACTCCCTTGGGCGCTATGGCGCAATGGTTGTGATTATATTTATGCATGTGGATAAATCTTGTATAAAAGTTAGACTATCTCAATGTGAATAATGACTTGAAAACTTAAAGTTGAAAAGTGAAAAGTGTAACAATAAGAACCAGGGTTAACGGAGCCATGATTGGCAGATATTCTGGGTGGTTCTATGAAGTCAATTAGGACTTGGCCTTGTAGCGTAAATTATTTGCCCTTGAGTCGAGCTTCTAGTTTAGTTGGTCAACCCTCATACCGAGACTTAGATGAGGTTGTGGTTTTCGGCCATATAGGCTTTGTTTTGGGTTATTGATGCTACCGCTGGGTGGTTGGCGTAACCCTCCAGTGGGGAGGTGAGTTTATTAAGTTAAAAGTCGGTCTATGCTCATTAGTCTTACCGTCTCCCTTTCAACTCCTGTATTTTGAGCTTGTCGTTTTTCCTTTCACTTAGAAGGTGTTTTGAGAAGTAAAACGGTCTTTAGCTCGTGTCCCTTGAAATATTGGTTATGGTTTGGATCTTTGGGGCCAAACTAAGACTCTCTCAATGTTTTGAAAACTTAAAGCTTTTGGGTTATTATAAGCTGTGTTTTTCATTTAACCGGGCCCCAATAATTGTTTTGAAAAACTCTTAAGTTAAAAACTTGTTTTATAAACAATTTTTGAAGTCTCGGGACTTTAAGTATTAGAAGCAACCCCGTTTTGAAAAGTGTCAGGAGCTTTCATTTTAGAAACATTCTTGTGAAGTCATAGAGTTCAGGGTACTGTATGCCCCTGTTTTTGAGACCTTGAGGTTGTGCCGAGATCTCGGTATCATTAGAGTTCGACAACTCCAGATTTCTTCTAGTTGTTTTATGAAATTTCTTTTGAGCTAGTATGCCTTGGAGGTCTGTTTAGAGTTTTCTCAAATTCTTAAACAAATATTTATGGTTTGAGGACCAGTTTTAAAAGAAGTTTAAAACGGGATTTCGAAATGGTTTTCAGTTTGATCTCTTGTGGTTGATCTTACTCTTTGTTGTCGTTGTTCCTTGGCTTTTAGCTGAACTTGGGATTATAAGGTTTCGGCCTTTGGGGCGAAACTTACATACACTTGTGTTATTATTGTCCTTATCATATTCTCGGTTATGAGACGTTATGCTGATTTGCACACACATAGTGTGATTCCTATTACATTGGTTAGGTTTGGAGACATTGGAACCAAATACATTTGACCGGGTCCTAATTTTTTTTTTTAAAAACCGGTTGAATCCTTCGGGGTTCAACATTTTTTTCTTTAAAACCCGAAGGCCTCAGCATCCGTTTGGGACTAAATGACTCCGATATCTCTTTATTGTGCCTCGATAGGCGGTGTAAATTAGAGACTGTCTTTAAATTGTCGAATTTGATTCAGTGGTAGAGTTTTCCACTCATGTTACATTTAAGGTTTAGATTGTTGCGGTGTGTCCAAGCCATTTGACTACTAGTTAGTTTTATAAGCCCTCTTTATTATAGGAGGCCTTGGAGAAAAGATCATTTAAGTGAACGGATTAGTTCACTAGCTATTGTGGATAAGATAACAGAGTTAATGTTAGAAATTATGAGAGTGAGACTTTTTAGGAATGATTTGATAGTGGGGCTGTGTAAGCTTTGTGATTTAGTTGTGGGCGTGATTATGATTATTCCCTTCTGGTAGTCCTAAAGAGACCTATTTACCTCCTAGGAACTTTGAGTGGTGTGTTCGGTGCACGATGTGGTATATAGTTACTTATTATAGTATTCTAGACGAGAACACGTATTAGACCCTATTTGTGTACGCCTTTATGGATATGATTAGTTGTTTACGAGGTCTTATACATATATGTGTGTGTTGATTTGATCTGATATATGCGTTAGTGATATTTCTGTTACTCGGTGCTTTATTGTGATTCTTGAGTAGGTTTGAGATTGTTGGTGAGGTTATTTTGGGGTCTCGGTTTGGCGTGGATGTCAAATGAGACAACTGACTAACCTAGGATAGATGCATGCAACTAGGATGGTTAGCATTTCCTAGACGGCTAAGAGTGTGTTATATAGATATTTTTGGTGAGTCCCTGAGGTTGTGCTCACCCCCACACAAATTGCAGGTGGATGCAGCACGACATATACAGCGGTGATGGTACGGGTGTTTTGGGACGTTTTTGTTTATATTCGTTTCTTTTATCCGTAGTTATTATTTTGTACTTTTATTTCTCTTGGGAGCCAGTCTGTTGGCATAATTTCTTTCGGTGTATCTCTTATTTCTGATATTTATTATTTCGGAATGTCATTGTGTCTCTTTAGCACTACCATGTGATTTTCTTTGGATTTGTATTCGAGCATTTGTGGCTCTGTTAATTTTAGAGGGTTGCGTAGAGGTAGCGGTGTTCTTTTCCATTACCTCGGCCCTAGTAGGTTTATGGAATGTTGGGCTGTGTGCCATTGAATCTATTTTTGTTATTATGGGCAGGTTATTCTGTTGTGTTGTTTTTGGGTTGTCCGGATGTTCCATTTACAAATGAAACTCTGCCGAATTTTCGTTAGAATTCATTACTGAGTTTCTATTACTTAGGTGGCATGGAAGACTTTATTTTCATTCTTATTCCATTTATTTTCTCGTTATCGTTGATTCTATTGGTCATTTGTTGTGACGTCATACCTCGGGATTCGCTGATTCTCCTTATTGGAGTTTCAGGAATAACGAGGTATGGCATATGATCTTGGGCAAGATTAATTCCCAAGTGTGAGATGGGAATTAAATCCTAACACATATATATATATGCAAAACATACATATACCTAATTTCATCTGTTCAGAAACACAACCAAGAACAAGGAAAATATTAAGTTCGCACATGTTCATGGAAATGGTGCTCTTTTTTCTTTAATTTTAGTCTCATCTACGTCGATAGCAAAACCTTTCCCGATCTTTTTCAAAAGGTCGGCCCCCGGATTCAGGGTCTCCGACATTAAAATATTTTTAGGGTATTTACACCTGCCCAAGACCGAACTGAAAACACACGCAAGCAATTACAACCAAAATCACACACACGCACACCTGTTAGTCACTAATTAGCCCTAGAGGGGGTGAATAGGGTTTAAAAACAATTGTCAAGTTCTTTTTAACAATTACTTGCAATATCCACAATTCTCTGTATTTGTTTAATAAACAAGTTTTTAATGAAAGACTTAATTTAATCTATCAAGCTATTTATCACAATAAAAATTAAGCATGCAAGATAACAAAATACGGAGATAGAGATAGAGAAATTGACACCGTGATTTTTACGAGGTTCGGTAACTCCTAGTCATCGGCTCAAAGAATCCCCTTCCTTGAGACTTTCCCAATCCTTACACTATGGCTCTTCCTTCAATAGGTGGAATAGGAAAACCTTTACACAAGAGCTAACTAGCTCGTCACACAATCAAGAGAACAATCATCCCTTGAAACAATGGGTTTCACTTACCCAATATCACAAATTTATGTATGCAATCAATATATCACTCAAGAATAAAAAACACTCAAAAACCCTAAGATTTTTATGGAAGATAGATCAATATAAGCTCAAGTGTTTTTAGGTGATATTTCAAGAACTCTAGATATATATTCTCAAAAGATAAATTCAAGGAGAGAATAAGCAAAGAACTAGAGTTTAAATCTTCAAGATGATTTGAGTGAAAAACGAGATTTGATTCTTCTTGCTTTCAAAAGACTTTCAAAGAGTGCTTGAGAGAAAATAAGAGATGAAGATTTTTTAGAAAATTTCTCACACAAGAACCTTGTTATTCAATCCCATATCTCATTCTATATATAGTGAAACATTAGGGTTTGGAGAGTGAAACTCACCCTCGGAAGTTTGGAGAGTGAGATCTGAAAAGTAGCAAGAATAATCACAAAGTAATGGGCAAAAATATTTTTTAGATTTACTTTTTCTTAAAATCCTGAAGCACCCAGTCGACTGCCTATAGGCACCCAGTCGACTACCTCCAAGCTGTATTTTAAAATATTTTCCCCAACGGCTATGGCTAGTCGACTGCCTCAGGCAATCAAATATATTTATAACTCTCTGTTTCATCCAGTCGGCTGGGCCCTTGGCTAGTCGACTGGGTCACAGCCAGTCGCCTACCATTGCTTGGCCAGTCGACTAGGGGACTCCAAGAAATTGATTCAAGGTTTGTTTTTGACCCGTTTTGAGTTCGGTTCTTTAATCACTTGAACTTATAAAACCAATCAACGCATAGAATACCTTGTAACAATATTCTCACACTAACGTATCTACCCTTGGTCTTAAGTCTTCAACTTTCACCTTTCGTTGACCATTTTATCCTTTTCCAATTTTGCGCTTGAGTTACTTTTGTCGCTTATCGCTTTTTGTGTTTGTATTCTTACTGAATCATTCTCCTATCCTTCCTGAAACACTTACCTCAAAGTTATATTAGTACCAAACATGTTTTTAAATATTTTATTAATATCAAAATAAGAATTATTGTCCGAAATAGAATTTCAAGGTCAACAATCTCCCCATTTTTTATGTTGAGAAAATATTTCGTGTTTGCACATAATTGGAGAAGTATCAAGTGATACTCCCCCTTAATGTGTGCATCTTTCATTTTTCTTTCGATGCTCCCCCTTAGGAAATAAATTTTGCAATTCGATAGTCATTGAGGTAATGCATTGAAAGATAATACAAACAACATTTTCATTTAAATTTTGCAATTTTCGATACATGTTGTTTTACTACTACAACTACACACAAAATAATAAAACATAGAGTAGGAACAAAAATAACACAAACCAAGCTAGGCAACTCCCTATGCTACACAAAATATAGGCTACGGCCAAACACCTAAAAGACCCCAAAAATTCTCCCCCTTTGGCGACATCAAAAAGGCGGAAGATCGCGATGAAGAGCTTCTATAGCAGTGGTAATGCGGTCAACCTTGTCTTCAAGGCGCTTCATGTCCTCAGTAGTCTTCTTGTGGGATTCTTCATTACGTTTAACGACCTCCAGAATTTGATTGAGGGTTTCGGGATTGCCACCGAACCTAAAATTAGGAATGTCAAAGGAGCTGCCCAATGAAGGAAAATAAGGCATCGAAGCTTCGGGATGAGGAACGGATGGACCGGCTTGGTCCGCAGGAGGAGCATCCTTTAGAGAGAGACCAACACCAACTTGTCATTTTTTCCAATATGCATATGCGTGAGATGCGTGCGATCAAGAAAAATAGGATTGTGCTTCGAAGGTTCTTCGTGAAGCGAAACATTGCACCGTATAAGAAGATAAGGAATATGGGCGGGAAAGATGAGAGCGTCGTTCTTCTTCTGACACTCAAGGATAGCATAAGTGAAAATGAAGGCAAGATTAACCTTCCGACTGATCATGACACAAAAGATAAGGAAGGCTTCCATTATCGACACAAAACTCCGGCTTCCAGACTTGGGCAGTATGGAATATGTGATAATATTGTGCACAATTCGAACTTTGGGAGTAAGCGAGGAAGATGGAAATTTGGCAATTGCGGTAGTGTCTTTGTTGACCGAAATTGCCTGAACAACTTTGAGAGGATCAAATTCACTTGAAGAATACCAAATAGACCGGCAATTATAGGAAATACCACCGGGAAGGAGCCGAAATGCATCATTGATTACGATTTTAGTGATGTTAAAGGTTGTTTCCCACAACATCGGAGCGCAGAGTAGTGGTAGGGGGACTCGGTTGAGGTGGATTTTTCAGATTTGTGTAGAAAGCCTTAACGACACGCGGGTAATGAAGAACATTGAGAGAAACAAAGAAACCCCAACCCATATTTTGGAAGATATTGAACGTATTTGGTCAATCTCTTCGCATAGAGTTTGAGTCACAATGTGACACCGAGCAATTTTACGATGGATGAATTTCGTTTCGAAAAGACGAATGATGTCTTTGTCATTACCGAGAAGAGCAGGGATGGATATGGGACCAGATTCATCCTCAGAATCAGATTCCTCTTGAACAAGAGGTGTAGGACGTGGTGGAGAAGGTGCAGCCGTCGAGCTTCCACCCCAACGGGTTCGCTTGAGAGTAGGCACGGGCTTGGGTGCCATGAGGGAGATGAGAACCAAGAGAAAGGGAAACATTTTGAGAGAATGAAAGGAATAAATAGTGGATAGAAGAGGAGATGGGTTGTAGATATATATATATATATATATATATATATATGTGTGTGTGTATGTATATGTGTATATATGAGATGTAAGTGAAGAGAGTGAAGAAGAGGGTCGTGGAGTAGTGGGGAAGTGAATAAGATGTGAAATGAGGGTGTGAAATAGGGAAGAGATGGGAGAAATCGTGGAGGGAGTGGAGAGAAAACGAAGAGAAAAGAGGTTTTAAAACAGAGATCGTGCAGAGGCAGTCGACTGGCCAAATGGAGGCAGTCGACTAGCTCATGACCCAATATGTTGGCCAAAGGTAGGCAGTCGACTGGTTGAAGTAGATTAAAAACACAAAAACTCTCTGGTTCACCCAATCAACTGGCCTTTTATGAGGCAGTCGACTCGCCTTCAAAAAAAAAATTAATTTTGAAAATTTGAAAGTCGAGATAGTTGACGAGGTTTTATGAAAACTAAGTTATTACTTCAAAATCCATGGTCATTCCAATTTTTCTACGAATTTTTAAAAAAGGTTCGTCCGAGAGAGGTTTTGTGAAAATATCCACTAATTGGTTTTTAGTGTCAATAAAAACCAATTCAACGTCGCCTTTAGCTACGTGATCCCGTAAGAAGTGATGCCTAATCTCGATGTGCTTTGTGCGTGAGTGTTGAATATGATTCTTCAAGATGAAAATAGCACTAGTATTGTCATATTTAATAGGTACATGATTGAAAACAATTCTGAAATTAAGTAATTGTTGCTTAATGTAAAGAGTTTGAGCTCAACTACTACCGGCCGCAACGTATTCGGATTCAGCCGTAGACAAGGCAACGGAATTTTGCTTTTTACTTAACCATGATACTAGGGAGTGTCCTAGCAAGTGACATGTACCGCTTGTGCTTTTCCTATCCACTTTATATCCTGCAAAATCGGCATCCAAATAACTAGTGAGATCAAGTGTAGTGCCACGTGGATGCCACAGTCCTAAATTATTTGTCCCACTAAGATAACGAAAAATACGTTTTACGGCTAGCAAGTGACATTCTTTAGGACAAGATTGAAAACAAGCACATAAGCATACGTTAAACATTATATCCGGTCTACTAGCAGTTAAGTAAAACAAACTTCCTATCATGCCTCTATATTTAGTGATGTCAACACATTTTTCATTTTCGTCTTTGTCTAGCTTAATAGAGGTACTCATAAGAGTTTTGGCATGTTTGGCTTCCTCCATACCAAATCATTTTAGCAAATCTTTAGTATACTTGGATTAGCTAACAAATAAGTCATCCACACTTTGCTTGATTTGCAACCCTAAGAAGAAGTTCAACTCACCCATCATACTCATTTCAAATTCATTTTGCATACTTTTTGCGAATTCTTTGCAAAGATAAGTATTTGTTGATCCGAATATAATGTCGTCAACATATATTTGGATAAGTAACAAGTTGTTCTTGACTGATTTTGTAAAGAGTGTATTATAAACTTTTCCTTTTGAAAATCCATTTTGAATCAAGAAATCACTAAGTCTCTCATACCAAGCTCTAGGAGCTTGCTTTAAACGATACAAGGCTTTAGATAATTTATAAACATGATTTGGAAAAAGTTCATTTTCAAAACCGGGTGGTTGCTTTACAAACACTTCTTCATCTATAGTTCTGTTTAGAAATGCACTTTTGACATCCATTTGATAAAAAGTAAAATTTCTAGACGATGAAAATGCAAGAAACATTCTAATTGCTTCTAATCTAGCTACGGGTGCAAATGTTTCATCATAGTCAATGCCTTCCTCTTGATTGTAACCTTGAGCTACCAATCTTGCTTTGTTCCGAATAATCACTCCATTTTCATCCTTTTTATTTGGAAAAATCCATTTTGTGTCTATTATAGTTTGATGAGTGGGTTGAGAAACTAAATGCTAAACTTGATTACGTTCAAATTGATTTAGCTCATCTTGCATAGCCATGATCTAAGAATCATCACATTGAGCTTCGTGGAAGTTCTTGGGTTCGATTTGAGACACAAAAGCCATGTGATTTCATAAGTCTCTAAGTTGAGATCTTGTGCTAACACTTTGTGAATGATTTCCTGTGACTTGGTCAAGAGGGTGGTTGTGTACAACCCTCCAAGATTTAAGAATTGAGCTTGTCAAGTCATCATTAGATTGATTCCCAACTTCATTCTTGTCCATTTGCCTACTTGATGAGTTGGAGATACTAAGATTATTTAAGCTATCCTCAATCCCTACAACTTCATCATCATCTAGGTCAACCTTAGGTAATGGTAGTAATAGTGATTCATTAAAAATAACATGGATAGACTCGACCATGGTTAAAGTCCTTTTGTTAAAGACTCTTAAGGCTCTACTTCTTGAGGAATAACCTAAGAAAATTGCTTCATCCGATTTGGAGTCGAACTTTCTCAAGTTATCTTTATCATTTAGCACAAAGCATTTACAACCGATAACCTTGAAATACCCAATATTGGGTTTTCGACCGTTCCATAACTCATAAGGTATTTTTCCAAATTTCATTCGAATGATAACTCTATTTATGACATGACAAGCGGTATTTACCGCTTCCGCCCAAAAGCTTTGGGGAAGGTTGTGTTCATTTAACATGGTTCTAGCCATTTCTTGCAAAGATCTATTCTTTCTTTCAACCATACCATTTTGTTAAGGAGATCTTGGAGCCAAGATATCATGAGATACACCATGTTCATCACATAATTTTTCTAGATCTTGATTATCAAATTCTCTACCCCTATCACTTCTAATTTTCTTGATTTTCAAATCTTTTTCATTTTGAATGACTGTAAAATTTACCAAGAATGGAGTGAGTTTCATTTTTATGAGCAAGAAAGTGAACCCAAGTAAATCTAGAGTAGTCATCGACTATAACAAATACATAGAGTTTCCCGGCTAAGCTAGTCATTCTCTCTGGACCAAAAAGATCCATGTCAAGTAGCTCTAATGGTCTAGAAGTGGTAATGTCTTTCTTTCTTTTGAAAGAGGATTTTACTTGTTTGCCTATTTGACACGCAGTACATATTTTATCTCTTAAAAAAATTAGTCTTCAGGAAGCCTTTGACTAACTCATTTTTAGATAAAAGATGAATGAGGTCCATACTAGCATGTTTTAATCGTCTATACCATAACAAACTATTTTCGTTAGAAGTGACAAAACACTTAACATCTTGTTCATTCAATTCATAAAGCAACATAGTATATAAATTTCCATTTCTTTTGGCATTGAACAATTGTTTTCCATCTTTCTCAACTATGCATGCATTTGACCTAAAAGTAACATCATAACCTTTATCACATAATTGACTAATACTAAACAAGTTATACTTCAAACCATCAACTAATAGCACATTATCTATAGATAGAGAGGAAGATATACCGATGGATCCAATTCCAATAATTTTTCCTTTAGAGTTGTCTCCAAAAGTAACGTTCCCTCTTCATATGATTTTAAAGACATGAATTTTGATTTGTCTCCTGTCATGCCTTGAGCATCCGCTATCAAGAAACTATCTTTCTTTCGAGGTGGACTTCAAGCATACATACAAAACAAATTAAGTAACGTTCTTTGGTACCCAATCTGTTTTGGGTTCACTAAGGTTAGAAAGAGATGCAATAATTCCTTCTGGAACCCAAAATGTTTTAGTTACCACATTTCCTTTTATACGTAGACATGCAATGGTTCCTTTTGGAACCCAAAATATTTTTGAGATAACTTTCTTCTTTCTTAGAAAACATGCATTTGCCTTATGACCCTTTTTCTTGCAATAATAACATGCAACATGTTTGTGATCAATTGAGTGTGAGTGAGATGATTGTTTTGAAAAAGTGTGCCTCAATGATTTTCTCTTTTTCAATATAAGTGCATCTTTGTTAAAAGCATCATACCCTAAACCACTTTTGTCAAATGATTTTCTTTGTCTTCCTAACATAATGCTCAAATTTTCTTTTCCTTTTGTGAATTTTGCTAAGATGTTAATTTGATCAACTATAGTCTTTTTCAATAACACATTTTCCTTTTCTATCTCAATGTTTTTGTCATTCGTTAAATTTGAATCTACTATGGTGAAACAAGTAGGACTACATGAAGATTTAGTTTCCTTAAGCAAAATGTGTTTACTAGCTAATCTTTCAAATTCATCATGCAATTCTTCAAATGCATCTTGCAATTCATTATAGGAGAATAAAATCTTATCATATGACATAATTGATTTATCTGATACTTGTAAATTTAAATGTACATTATCTTCATTTGCCATGAGACAAAGATTTGTTATTTCCTCGTCATTTTCTTCCTCATCAGAATCACAAGAATCATAGTCATCCCATATAGCATTCATGGCCATCTTGTTTGGCATTTTCTCGTTCTCCTTTTTGGGCTTGAAACACTCACTTCTATAGTGTCCCGGTTTTCCAGAATTGAAGCAAGTTATAGGCTCCCTCTTGCTAGTATCGCCTATTAGCTCATTTTTCTTTATGAATCTCCCACTGTTAGCCTTCTTTCTTTGAATAAATCTCTTAAATCTTTGGGTGATCAAGGCAATGTCTTCATCAAACTCTTCTTTAATTTGCTCATTTGCTTCACTTTTAGTAGAGGCTTGCAAGACTATACCTTTTCTAGGCTTGGTGTCTTCTTCACGAGATTTTAAGGTGATTTCCCAAGTGAGAAGGGACCCAAATATCTCATTGAGGCTCATTGTGCTAAGATCGTGTGTTTCTTTAATTGCCGTCACTTTTGCATCCCATTTGACCGGAAGGCTTCTAAGGACTTTACGTGCCGCATCGGATCTAGGAACAATTCTACCAAGATGTGTTGGCTTTGAAATTCTATTTCAAGCAATAAATCTTATTTTGATATTTACAAAACATTCAAAACCGTGTTTGGTACTAATATGACTTTGAGCTAAGTGTTTCAGCAAGTACAGGTAAATGATTTGGGAAGATCGCTAAAGCAACAAGCGATAAGGAAACTCAAGCGCAAACTCGAAAAAGGACAAAAAGATCAAAGAAAGAACAAAAGTTGGACTCAAGACCTGGGGTAGATAGGTCGGGGTGAGAATATTGTAACAAGGTATCTTATGTGTTGATTGGTCTTATAAGCTCAAGTAATAAATCAAACGAACTCAAACGGATCAAAAATGGACCTCAAAAACAATTATTGGAGTCACCCAGTCGACTGGCCATGAAATGGCAGCCGACTAACTGTGACCCAGTCGATTGGCCATTAAGGACCCAGCCGACTGGATGAACCAGTGAGCTATAAAACATTTTGACTACATGAGGCAGTCGACTGACTGTGCCCAGTCGACTGGCAGTTAAGGACCCAGCCGACTGACTGAACCAGAGAGTTTCGAACATTTTTGATTGCCTGAGGCAGTCGACTGGCCTGTCCAAGGCAGTCGACTAACTCATGAGGCAGTCGACTGACCTTCTTGAGGCAGTCGATTGACCCTAGCCGTTGGGAAAAATATTTTAAATATAAGCATGGAGCCGGTCGACTTGGTGCTGTCAAGAAGTCGACTGGGTGCTTCAGGATTTTAAGGAAAAGTATTTCTAAACAATATTTTTGCCCAAAAAAAAAATGATTTTGCTTGCTGATTTTCAGGTCCTACTCTCCACAGTGTCTAGGGTGAGATACACTCTCCAAACCCTAGTGTTACACTATATAAAGAAATAGATATGGATTGAAATCTTAAGGTTCTTGTGTGAGAAATTTTCCAAATATTGTTCATCTCTAATTTTCTCTCAAGCATCTTCTGAAAAATCTTTTGATAGCAAGAAAGATCAAAATCTCATTTTTCACTCTTATCATTGTGAAGATTTAAACTCAAGCCTTAAGCCTATTCTCTTATTGAAAATATATTGTGAGAATATATATATCTTGAATTGTTGAAATATCACTTAAAAACACTTGAGCTTATATTGATCTATCTTCCATAAAAACCTTAGGGTTTTGAGTGTTTTTGTTTCTTGAGTGATATATTGATTGCATACACAAATTTGTGATCTTGGGTGAGTGAAGCCCATTGTATCAAGGGAGGATTGTTCTCTTGATTGTGTGAAGAGCTAGTTAGCTCTTTTGTAAAGGTTTTGTTATTCCACCTATTGAAGGAAGAGCCATAGTGTGAGGATCGGTAAAGTCTCAAGGAAGGGGATTCTTTGAGCCGAGGAGTAGGAGTTACCGAATCTCGTAAAAATCACGGTGTCAATATCTCTATCTCTATCTCCTTACTTTATGTTCATGCATGCTTAATTTATATTGTGGTAAATAGCTTGTTGAATTTAAGTGAAATTATTCATTGCATATTTTACCTTGTAAATTAATATTGAACCTTGTTGCATGTTATAGTAAGAATAAAAAGAAGTTAGAAATTATTTTTAAAACCCTATTCACCCCCCTCTAGGGTATTTTAGTGACTTACAATTGGTATCAGAGCCTAATCTCTACTTGTTTTAGACTTAACCGTCTTAGAGAATGATCATGGCCTCAAACATAATCACTCATGTAGAAGGACAATCTAACAATAGGCCCCCATGGTTTGATGGTTCAAACTATAGCTATTAGAAGACTAGAATGATAGATTTTCTTCAAGCTATTGATTATGAAATTTGGCTAGTTATTGTTGATGGACCTTTTACTATTACAAAAGTGGTTGATGGAAAACTATTCCCAAATTGCCCAACGAATGGGATAATGATGAGCGTAGACTTATGTCATTTAACGCCAAAGCTAAGGTTAATCTAAATTGTGCCTTAAGTCCAAACGAATTTAACTGTGCATCTACTTGTTCCACGACCAAAGAAATGTGGGATAAAGTTGAAGTTATTTATGAAGGAACTACTCAAGTTAGAGAATCTAAAATTGATATACTTGTGCATGAATATGAACTCTTTGCCATGAAGGAAGATGAAAATATCAATTCTATGATGTCTCGTTTTACTAATATTTTGAATGGACTAAAGCACCTTGGTAGAATTGTTCCTAGATCCGATGCGGCACGCAAAGTCCTTAGAAGCCGTCCGGTCAAATGGGATGCAAAGGTGACGGCTATTAAAGAAGCACATGATCTTAGTACTATGAGTCTTGATGAGATTTTCGGGTCACTCCTTACATGGGAAATTACCTTAAAATCTCGTGAAGAAGACGCCAAGCCTAGAAAAGGTATAGCCTTGCAAGCTTCAACTAAAAGTGAAGCAAATGAAAGAATCGAAGAAGAGGTTGATGAAGACATCGCCTTGATCACTCAACAATTCAAGAGATTTCTTCAACGAAAGAAGGCTAAAGGTCGGAGGCTCTTAAAGAGTAACGAACCAAGAGGAGATACAAGCAAGAAGGAGTCCATTACTTGCTTCAATTGTGGTAAACCGGGACACTATAGAAATGAGTGTTTCAAGCCCAAAAAAGAGAACGAGAAAAGGCCAAACAAAATGGCCATGAATGCAACATGGGATGATTATGACTCTTGTGATTCGGATGAGGAAGAAAATGGTGAGGAGATTGCAAATATTTGCCTCATGGCAAATGAAGATGAGGTACATTTAAATTTACATGCATTAGATAATTCCATTTTGTCATATGATGAGCTTTTATTTTCTCATAATGAATTACAAAATGCATTTGAAAATTTGTATGATGAGTTTGAAAAACTAGCTAAGAAACATAGTTTGCTCAAGAAATCTAAATCTTCATGTAATTCTACTTGTCACACCATAGTTAATGTAAATGCTAAAAATGACAAGAGTATGAAGATAGAAGAGGAAAACAGTTTATTGAAAAAGACTATCGATGATTAAATAAACATCTTAGCAAAATTCACAAAAGGAAAATAAAACTTGAGCATCATGCTAGGAAGACAAAGAGACTCTTTTGACAAATGCGGCTTAGGATATGATGCATTCAACAAAGATGCACTTTTATTGAAGAAAAGAAAATCATTAAAGCATACTTTTTCAAAACAATCTTCATTCTCACCTTCTATTGATCATAACCATGTCTCATGCTATTATTACAAGAAAAGAGGTCACAAAGCAAATGCATGTTTTCTAAGGAAGAAGAAGAAAATTGTCTCAAAAATGTTTTGGGTTCCTAAAGGAACCATTGCATCTCTACGTGCAAAAGAAAATTTGGTTACAAAATCATTTTGGGTTCCTAAAGGAACTATTGCATCTCTTTCTAACCATAATGGACCCAAAATAGATTGGGTACCAATAAAAGTCACGTAACATTGTGTTGTAGGTATGCTTGAAGTCCGCCTCAAAAGAAAGATGGTTCCTTGATAGCGGATGTTCAAGGCACATGACACGAGACAAATCAAAATTCATGTCCCTAAAATCTTATGAAGGAGGAAGTGTTACTTTTGGAGATAACTCACAAAGCAAAATTGTTGGAATTGGATCCATTGGTATATCTCATTCTCTTGCTATAGATAACGTACTTTTAGTTGATGGTTTAAAGCATAACTTGTTTAGTATTAGCCAACTTTGTGACAAAGGTTATGATGTTATCTTTAGGTCAAATGCATGCATAGTTGAGAAAGATGGAAAACAATTGTTCAATGCAAAAAGAAACGGAAATTTATATACTATGTTGCTATGTGAATTAAATGAACAAGATGTTAAGTGCTTTGTCACATCAAGTGAAAATAGTTGGCTATGGCATAGACGCTTAGGACATGCTAGTATGGACCTCATTCAACGTTTGTCTAAAAATGAATTAGTCAAAGGCCTCCCGAAGACTAATTTTTCAAAAGATAAAATATGTAGTGCATGTCAAATAGGTAAGCAAGTGAAATCTTCTTTCAAGAGAAAGAAAGATATCACCACTTCTCGACCCTTAGAGTTACTTCATATGGACCTCTTTGGTCCGAAGAGAACGACTAGCTTAGCCGGGAAACTCTATGTACTTGTTATAGTAGATGACTACTCTAGATTTACTTGGGTTCACTTTCTTGCTCATAAAAATGAAACTCACTCCATTCTTGATAAATTTTATAGAGTCATTCAAAATGAAAAGGATTTGAAAATCAAGAAAATTAGAAGTGATAGGGGTAGATAATTTGACAATCAAGATCTAGAGAAATTATGTTATGAATTTGGTGTATCTCATGATCTCTCGGCTCCAAGATCTCCTCAAAAAAATGGGGTAGTTGAAAGGAAAAATAGATCTTTACAAGAAATGGCTAGGACTATGTTACAAGAACACAACCTTCCTCGAAGTCTTTGGGCTGAAGTAGTAAACACCGCTTGTCATGTCATAAATAGAGTTATCATCCGAATGAAATTAGGTAAGACTCCGTATGAGTTGTGGAATGGTCGGAAACCCAATATTGGTTATTTCAAAGTGTTTGGTTGTAAATGTTTCGTCTTAAATGATAAAGATAACTTGGGACAATTTGACTCCAAATCAGACGAAGCAATTTTCTTAGGGTATTCCTCAACTAGTAGAGCCTTTAAAATCTTTAACAAAAGGACTTTAACCATGGTAGAGTCTATCCATATTGTTTTTGGTGAATCACTGCCTCTACCCTCACCTAAAGTTCACCTAGATGATGATGAAGTTGTAGGAATTGAGGATAATTTCAATAATCTCAATATCTCTAACTCATCAAGTAGGCAAATGGATAAGAGCGAAGTTGGAAATCAATCTAATGATGACTTGACTTGCTCCATTCCTAAATCTTGGAGGATTGTGCACAACCATCCTTTTGACCAAGTCATAGGTAACCCTTCACAAGGTGTTAGCACAAGATCTCAACTTAGAGACTTATGCAACCACATGACTTTTGTGTCTAATATTGAACCCAAGAACTTCCACGAAGCTCAATGTGATGATTCTTGGATCATGGCCATGCAAGAGGAACTAAATCAATTTGAACGCAATCAAGTTTGGCATTTAGTCCCTCAACCCACACATCAAACTATAATAGGCACTAAATGGGTTTTTCGAAATAAAAAGGATGAAAATGGAGTGATTATTCGAAATAAAGCAAGATTGGTAGCTCAAGGTTACAATCAAGAGGAGGGCATTGACTATGATGAAACCTTTGCACCCGTAGCTAGATTAAAAGCAATTAGAATGCTTCTTGCATTTGCATCATCTAGAAACTTCATTCTTTATCAAATGGATGTCAAAAGTGCTTTTCTAAATGGAACTATAGATGAAGAAGTGTTTGTAAAACAACCACCCGGTTTTGAAAATGAACTTTTTCCAAATCATGTTTACAAATTATCTAAAGCCTTATACGGATTAAAGCAAGCTCCTAAAGCTTGGTATGAACGACTTAGTGACTTTTTACTTCAAAAAGGATTTTCTAAAGGCAAAGTTGACAACACTCTCTTTACAAAAACTGTCAAGAATGATTTCTTGATTATCCAAATATATGTTGACGACATTATATTCGGTTCCACAAATACTTCTCTTTGCAAAGATTTCGCATCTAGTATGCAAAACGAATTTGAAATGAGTATGATGGGTGAGTTGAATTTCTTCTTAGGGTTGCAAATCAAGCAAAGCTTGGATGGCTTATTTGTTAGCCAATCTAAGTACACTAAAGATTTGCTAAAGCGATTTGGCATTTAGGGAGCCAAACATGCCATTACTCCTATGAGTACCTCTATTAAACTCGACAAAGATGAAAATGAAAAATGTGTTGATATTACTCAATATAGAGGCATGATTGGAAGTTTACTTTATTTAACTGCTAGTAGACCGGATATCATGTTTAGTGTATGCTTATGTGCTCGTTTTCAATCTTGTCCTAAAGAATCTCATTTGCTAGCCGTAAAACGTATTTTTTGCTATCTTAGTGGGGCGATTAACTTAGGACTATGGTATCCACGTGGCACCACACTTGATCTCACTAGCTATTCGGATGCCGATTTTGCGGGTTGTAGAGTGGATAGGAAAAGTACAAATGGTACATGTCATTTTCTAGGTCACTCTCTTGTTTCATGGTCAAGTAAAAAGCAAAATTCAATTGCCCTGTCTACAGCTGAAGCCGAATACGTAGCGGCCGGTAGTTGTTGCGCCCAAACTATTTATATTAAGCAACAATTACTTGATTTTGGACTTGTTTTTAATCTCGTACCTATTAAATGTGATAACACTAGTGCTATTTGTATCTCAAAGAATCCTACTCAACATTCTCGCACAAAGCACATAGAGATTAGGCATCATTTTCTAAGGGATCATATAGCCAAAGGTGACATTGAATTGATTTTTATTGACACTAAAAATCAACTAGCGGATATTTTTACTAAACCCCTCTCGGACGAACCGTTTTCAAAAATTCGTAGGGAATTAGGAATGGCCATGGATTTTGAAGTAATCAGTTAAATTTTTTCAAAATCTCGTCCACGATCTTGGCTTTCAAAATTTAAAATATTTTTCGAAATTTTATTTTTGAGGGCCAGTCGACTGCCTCGTATACGGCCAGTCGACTGGATCAACCAGTGAGTTTTTCTGATTTTATTCATCTTCGGCCAGTCGACTGCCTCCTTCGGCCAGTCGACTGGGTCATGAGCCAGTCGACTTCCTCCATATGGCCAATCGACTGCCTCTACGCGAACCCAAATTTTTTTTTATTTCTTCTTTCTCTTCATCTTCTGTCCACTCTCTCCACGATCTCTCCCATTTCTTCCTTCCTTCTCGCCATTTAATCACCTTTAAACCATTTCCCCACTACACCACGACCCTCTCCTCCATTATCACCACTATTTTCTTCATTTATAATCATATATATCCATATATATATACATATCTATACACCATTTTTTTCAGTTTTCTCTCTTCTCTCTCATTTTCTTCTCGATTTCTTTTCATTTTCTTTTCAAAATGCTTTCAATCATCTTGGTTATTCTCTCTCTCATGGCTCCCAATGTCGTGCGCCTCAAGAAACACGCCCGTAGGGGTGGAAGCTCTTCGGCTGCACCTCATCCTCCTCTGTCCCCTGTTCATGAGGACACTGATTCAAAATCTGAATCTGGTCCAGTGTCTCTCTCTACCCTTTTTGGTGATGAAGATAGTGTTCGTCTTTTCGAAACTAAATTCATTCATCGCAAGTTTGCTCAGAGTTGCATTGTGACTCAACCCTTGTGCGAAGAGATTGGCGTTAATACGTTCAATCTTTTTCAAAATATGGGTTGGGACTTCTTTGTTTCGCTTGATGTTTTGACTTTTCCACGAGCCGTCAAAGCGTTTTATACAAATCTGGAAAATCCTTCTCAACCAAGTCCTCCCGCTAGCAAACTTTGCTCCACTGTTGCAGGCGTTTCAGTTGAGTTGACCGAAGCAGAAATTAATACTGTTTTTCGGCTACCTATTGGCGGTATATCGTATTTCTGCCCATCTATTTGGTACTCTTCGAGTGATTTCGATCATCTCGAAGCAGTTCGGGCCATTTCAGTGAATAAGACCACCACTGCCACTTCTGAGTTTCCTTCTTCCTCGCTTACTCCCGAGGCTCGACTTGTGCACAATATTATCACATATTCCATTTTGCCAAAGTCCGGAAGCCGGAGCCTTGTGTCGATCATGGAAGCCTTCCTAGTCTATTGTGTCATGACCGGTCGTAAGGTCAACCTTGTTTTTCTTTTCATTTCAGCTATTCTCGAGTGCCACAAGAAGAAAGGAGCACTTATTTTTCCTACTCATCTATCTTATCTTCTTGGCCGGTGTGGCGTTCCGCTTGATGAAGAGCCTTCGGAGCACAATTCGATTTTTCTGGACCGCACGCATCTCAAGCAGATGCATATCGGTAAGAATGCCGATGGAGTGTTGGTCTCACTTAGGGTTGCTCCTTCTGCGGACTAGGCTGGTCAATCTGTTCCTCATCATGATGTTCCTCGTCCCGAGGCACCTCGCCTGGATGCTCCGACTTCTTCTTTTCCGTCTCTTGGTAGCGATTTGAATATTCCAGATTTTGGGTTCGGGGGGATATCCCGAAACTCTTACCCAAATCTTGGAAATCATAAAGCGCAATGAAGATGCCCAAAAGCGCAATGAGGAGGTCCAGAGGAAGACGGCCAAGGATATGAAGCATCTTGAGGACAAGATCGATCGTATTGCCACTGCCATGGACGCCTTTCGTCGTGACCCTCCGCCTTTTTGATGTCGTCAAAGGGGAAGAATGTATTAGGGTGTTTGTGTTGGCCATAGGTCTATTTTGTGTAGCATAGGACGTTACCTATGTTTTATGTTTGTTATGCTTCGTTTCATTTCTATGCTTTGTAATTTTGCAATGTGTAGTAGTAAAACAACATGTACCGAACTCGCAAATTATGAATTGAAATATGTTGTTTCTATTATCTATCCATGCATTACGTAAATGAATATCAAATTGCAAAATTTATTTCCTAAGGGGGAGCATGCAAATAAAAATGAAAGATGCACACATTGAGGGGGAGTATCACTTAATACTTCACCATTTATGCGCAAATACGAAATGTTTTGTCAACATAAAAAAGGAAGAGATTGTTGGCTTTGAAATTCGATTTCAAGGAATAAATCTTATTTTGATATTTACAAAACATTCAAAACCGTGTTTGGTACTAATATGACTTTGAGCTAAGTGTTTTAGCAAATACAGGTAAATGATTCGGGAAGATCGCTAAAGCAACAAGCGATAAGGAAACTCAAGTGCAAACTCGAAGAAGGACAAAAAGATCAAAGAAAGAACAAAAGCTGGACTCAAGACCTGGGGTAGATAGGTCGGGATGAGAATATTGTAACAAGGTATCTTATGTGTTGATTGGTCTTATAAGCTCAAGTAATAAATCAAACGAACTCAAACGGATAAAAAACGGACCTTGAAAACAATTCTTGGAGTCACCCAGTCGATTGGCCATGAAATGGCAGCCGATTGACTGTGACCCAGTCGACTGGCCATTAAGGACCCAGCCGACTGGATGAACCAGTGAGCTATAAAACGTTTTGACTGCATGAGGCAGTCGACTGACTGTGCCCAGTCGACTGGCAGTTAAGGACCCAGCCGACTGACTGAACCAGAGAGTTTCGAACATTTTTGATTGCCTGAGGCAGTCGACTGGCCTATCCAAGGCAGTCTACTGACTCATGAGGCAGTCGACTGGCCTTCTTGAGGCAGTCGATTGACCCTAGCCGTTGGGAAAAATATTTTAAATATAAGCATGGAGGCGGTCGACTGGGTGCCGTCAGGCAGTCGAATGGGTGCTTCAGGATTTTAAGGAAAAGTATTTCTAAACAATATTTTTGCCCAAAAAAAAATGATTTTGCTTGCTGATTTTCAGGTCCTACTCTCCACATTGTCTAGGGTGAGATACACTCTCCAAACCCTAGTGTTACACTATATAAAGAAAGAGATATGGATTGAAATCTTAAGGTTCTTGTGTGAGAAATTTTCCAAATATTGTTCATCTCTAATTTTCTCTCAAGCATCTTCTGAAAAATCTTTTGATAGCAAGAAAGATCAAAATCTCGTTTTTCACACTCTTATCATTGTGAAGATTTAAACTCAAGCCTTGAGCCTATTCTCTTATTGAAAATATATTGTGAGAATATATATATCTTGAGTTCTTGAAATATCACCTAAAAACACTTGAGCTTATATTGATCTATCTTCCATAAAAACCTTAGGGTTTTGAGTGTTTTTGTTTCTTGAGTGATATATTGATTACATACACAAATTTATGATCTTGGGTGAGTGAAGCCCATTGTATCAAGGGAGGATTGTTCTCTTGATTGTGTGAAGAGCTAGTTAGCTCTTTTGTAAAGGTTTTGCTATTCCACCTATTGAAGGAAGAGCCATAGTGTGAGGATCGGTAAAGTCTCAAGGAAGGGGATTCTTTGAGCCGAGGAGTAGGAGTTACCGAACCTCGTAAAAATCACGGTGTCAATATCTCTATCTCTATCTCCTTATTTTATGTTCATGCATGCTTAATTTATATTGTGGTAAATAGCTTGTTGAATTTAAGTGAAATTATTCATTGCATATTTTACCTTGTAAATTAATATTGAACCTTGTTGCATGTTCTAGTAAGAATAAAAAGAAGTTAGAAATTATTTTTAAAACCCTATTCACCTCCCTCTAGGGTATTTTAGTGACTTACAAGATGTTTTAGTCCATTCAAAATATTAGTGAAGTGAAACATCATAGAATTGATATTTTCATCTTTCTTCATGGCAAATAATTCATATTCATGCATAAATATATCAATTTTAGATTCTCGAACTTGAGTAGTACCTTCATAAGTTACTTCAAGTTTATTCCACATTTCTTTGGCCGTGGAGCAAATAGAAACACGATTAAATTCATTTGGACTTAAGGCACAATTTAGATTTACCTTAGCTTTAGCATTAAATAACACAAGTCTATACTCATCATTAACCCATTCGTTTGGCAATTTAGGGATAGTTTTTCCATCTACTATTTTGGTTATAGTAAAAGGTCCATCAACAATAACTTGCCAAATTTGATAATCAATAACTTGAAGAAAGTCTACCATTTTAGTCTTCCAATAACTATAGTTTGAACCATCAAACCATAAGGGCCTATTGTTGGATTTTCCTTCTACGTGAGTGACTACAGTTGAGGCCATGATCGTTCTCTAAGACGGTTAAGTCTAAGACAAGTAGAGATTAGGCTCTGATACTAATTGTTAGTCACTAATTAGCCCTAGAGGGGGTGAATAGTGTTTAAAAACAATTGTTAAGTTCTTTTTAACAACTACTAGCAATATCCACAATTCTCTGTATTTGTTTAATAAGTAATTTTTTAATGAAAGACTTAATTTAATATACCAAGCTATTTATCACAATATAAATTAAGCATGCAAGATAACAAAATAAGGAGATAGAGTTAGAAATATTGACACCGTGATTTTTACGAGGTTCGGTAACTCCTAGTCCTCGGCTCAAAGAATCCCCTTTCTTGAGACTTTCCCAATCCTCACACTATGACTATTCCTTCAATAGGTGGAATAGCAAAACCTTTACATAAGAGCTAACTAGCTCGTCACACAATCAAGAGAACAATCCTCCCTTAAAACAATGGGCTTCACTTACCCAATATCACAAATTTATGTATGCAATCAATATATCACTCAAGAATAAAAAATACTCAAAAACCCTAAGGTTTTTATGGAACATAGATCGATATAAGCTCAAGTATTTTTAGGTGATATTTCAAGAACTCTAGATATATATTCTCAAAAGATAAATTCAAGGAGAGAATAAGCAAAGAGCTAGAGTTTAAATCTTCGAGATGATTTGAGTGAAAAATGAGATTTGATTCTTCTTGCTTTCAAAAGACTTTTCAAAGAGTGTTTGAGAGAAAATAAGAGATGAAGATTTTTCAGAAAATTTCTCACACAAGAACCTTGTCTTTCAATCCCATATCTCATTCTATATATAGTGAAGCATTAGGGTTTGGAGAGTGAATCTCACCCTAGGAAGTTTGGAGAGTGAGATCTGAAAAGTAGCAAGAATAATCACAAAGTAATGGGAAAAAATATTTTTTAGATTTACTTTTTCATAGAATCCTGAAGCACCCAGTCGACTGCCTCCAAGCTGTATTTTAAAATATTTTTCTCAATGGCTATGGCCATTCGACTGCCTCAAAAGAGCCAGTCGACTGCCTTGGACAGGCCAGTCGACTGCCTCAGGCAATCAAATATGTTTATAAATCTCTGTTTCATCCAGTCGGCTGGGCCCTTAGCCAGTCAACTAGGTCACAGCCATTCGGCTGCCATTACTTGGCCAGTCGACTGGGGGACTCCAAGAAATTGATTTAAGGTTTATTTTTTACCCGTTTTGAGTTTGGTTATTTAATCACTTGAGCTTATAAGACCAATCAACTCATAGAATACCTTGTTACAATATTCTCACACCGACCTATCTACCCCAGGTCTTGAGTCTTCAACTTTTGCCTTTTGTTGACCATTTTATCCTTTTCCAATTTTACGTTTTAGTTACTTTTGTCGTTTATCGCATTTTGTGTTTGTATTATTTCCGAATCATTCTCCTGTCCTTGCTGAAACATTTACCTCAAAGTTATATTAGTACCAAACACGTTTTTAAATGTTTTGTTAATATCAAAATAAGAATTATTGTCCAAAATAGAATTTCAAGGCCAACAACACTGACTCAAAGATTTATACGTGGTTTAGCCAAATCAGCATACGTTCACAAAGAACACCAATAATCACTATCAATGAGAGGATTACAATATAATGATCAGCAGATCAACAACTCACACAGTGTTTCATTCACACGTGTATCGCTTACCCTCACCCAGTGTTTCACTCACACCAAGAAAAATACTAATCATTATTTCTCTCTTCTCTCTTCTCTCTCTTTTTTATGCACACAATACAATAGCGCTGACCCCTATTTATAGAAGAGGTTTAAGTGGTGATTAAGCCAATTGGTATTCCAAAACCAATTATAATTAGGAGTCTTCAAATCAATCTCCTACTCAAATAAGGATTGTTTGATGTCCAAGTTTAACTTTCCCCACAAGAAAATGAGTCACCAAATATAACAATCTCCCACTTGACGACTTTTCATCCCACAATCAACTCCATCAATGATTAGTGCATTACGGTACGCTTATTTCTATCTTCAAGCTTGAATACCCAAACTGAAGTTGAGCACAACTTCAGTTTCTCTATTGTCACCACTTTGGTCAATATGTCGGCTAGATTCTTTCTGCCCTCTTGCTTGAATCTAAACTCTTGTAGATATCTTAATATCCACTTCACTGAATCCTAGTATTTTTTCCTGGGATTAGGTATGAACCTGCTCATAGCTCCCAATGCATAAGCAATATCTGGCCTAGTACAGACCCAGCAACCTCTATTGTGTTTGGCCTATCTGTCTTGCAACCACTGTCGCGTTTGACTTTGCCTTGCAACCTTTGTCATGTCTGACTTCTCTTTCCCTATCACTGAGAAACCTTCCGGTTATTTCATATAAATTTCCTCATTTAAGTCACCATGGAGGAAATCAATTTTGACATCTAACTGCTCTAGGTGCAAACCCTCTCCTATAACAATGCTAAAAATTGAACGAATGGTATTCAGTTTCACAACTAGAGAAAAGATGTCGGTGTAGTCAATTCTTATTTTCTGCTGAAAGTGTTTAACTACAAGTCTCGCCTTGTATCTCTTGGAACCATCATATTCCTATTTGACCTTGTACACCGATTAGTTATGGAAAGCTTTCTTTCCTAGTGGCAGCTCGGTTAGCTTCCATATTCTGTTGGAGATAAGGGACTTCATCTCATCTTCCATCGTAAACTCCCACTAGCTCGCATCTGATGCACTGAATGCTTTATCATAACATTCTGGTTCACCTCCATCTTTGAGCAAAAAATAATTCATGTATCTCCAATTCGGCACATGCGGCCGTGAAGTCCTCATAAATACACAGGAATAGGAGTCGGAGACTGCGGTGTAACATCCTGTTGAGTATTGTTTTCTACAATCGGTTCTTCTGACTGGAGACTCTCAAATGTATGTTGTACCTCTTCACTGTCTTGAACATCTTCTAATTTAATATACACAGAATCATTCTATGCTTCAGGATTTGAGGTTTTTGTGTGCATGTCCAGGTACATAACATTTTCATTGAATACTACATCTGTTTCGGATCATCTTTTAGTTCTGATCATCCCACATGCAGTAACCAAACTCATCACCGCCATCTCCAATGAAAGTGCATTTATGTGATTTAGGGTCAAGCTTTTCCCTCAAATGATCGCTAACATGTACATATGTTACACAACCGAAAATTTTCATATGTGAAAGTGTTACCTCTTTAACGCTCCATACCTCTTCTGGTATTATGTGCTCCAATGGTACTGATGGACCTCGATTGATTAAGTACGTTGTTGTACTGACTATTTATGCCCAGAACTGTTTCGACAACCCTACCTGTATACGCATGTTTCTGCTACGCCATTCTGTTGTGATGTACGTGAAACAGTCTTCTATAATCTGATATCGTTCTCATTGCAAAATTTCTTGAAACCGGTGTCCTGATACTCTCCACCACTGTCGAATCTTAATTTATTTATCTTCAAACCTGTCTTATTCTCTACCATAGCCTTCCATTTCTTGAACGCATCGTACACCTCATATTTATGTTTCAAGAAGTAAATACATACCTTTCTGGAATGGTCGTCAATGAATGTGACGACATAAAACTTTCCGCCAAGAGATGAGACATTTATTGGCCCCCAAACATCCGTGTGAACTAGCTTGAGCTTCTCCTTTTTGAGATTTCTGTTGTTGCTCTGGAAAGTCACCCTCTTTTGCTTACTAAATACGGAATTTTCATAGAAGTCGATTTCAAGCCTAGTAGTTTTCCTTTCTAGAGCATAAACTTGAGCCCCTTTTCACTCATGTGACCTAGCCTCTGGTACCACAGGTTGTGATCCTCCTTGCCTTCTGCAACTGTAATCAACGTGCTAACATTGGTGGTTGTGTAAAGCGTACCTTCTTTCATTCCTCGTGCTATAGTCATAGCCCCCCTGGAAACCTTCCACTTTTCTTCCCTGAAAGTGATCACATAACCTTCACTTGCCAACTGGCCTACTGAAATCAGGTTCTTCCTCAAGTCTAGAATGTGTCTCACATCCTTTAGCTTCCATATCGATCCACAGCATTTGATATGTACTTCACATTTCCCTATGACACTGCAGGGTTGATCATCACGTAGATAAACCTTTTCGAGGTTACCAGGTACATAGCTCTTAAAGAGCTCTCAACTTGAGGCGACATGGAATGATGCTCCAGAGTCCAAGACTCAAAACTTTGTTTTGCTCTCCAAAGAGCATTTCAACACATCATCTAAGATAATATTTGCCTCAGTCTTGTTCTTCGCTACCTTCTGCGGGGATCTGCACTGGTTCTTGTAGTGACCAATTTTACTGCAATTCCAACACTCTTTGGATTTTTTGGGATTTTGAGACTGTGATCTTCCCTGTCTCGACTTCGAACGGCCACATCTATAACTTCCGCCTTTCTTTTTACTTGAACCCCTGCTCTCGGCATTCAATGTTGAGCCATTATTAGAAGAGTTTGTGGTTTGCCTTCTGATTTCTTCCGTGAGTACCATACTGACCATGGAATCATACTGTAACTTTTCTTTCCTTGAAAAGTTACTAATCGCAGTCACTGTGCTGCTCCAACTCTCCGACAATTGGATTATAACCAAATCCGCTTTCATCGCACCAGAGATTTACATATCAACATATTCCAACTACCCAACAATCTCATTTAGAATATTAAGATGCTCACTGACCTTTTCATTCTCGGACATCTTCAGATTAACCAATCTTTTGATGAAATATTTACTGCAGACGATTGTTCGTACATGTTCGAAAGGGCTTCCATGAGAGACCTTGTTGTCTTCTCATTTCTTACGTTGAAAGCAACGAACTTTGACAACATCAGTCTGATCGTACCAAGAGCCTTTCGATCCATAATTTTTCAGTCCACTTCTTTTATTGATTCTAGTTTTTGCTCTTCTAATGGTAAATATAAATTCTTTTGGAATAACAAGTCCACAATTTGCATCTTCCAAAAACCAAAGTTTGTATCGTTAAACTTGTCGATAAACCTTTCCGTGGTTACCAGGTACATAGCTCTTAAAGAGCTCTCGACTTGAGGCGGCATGGAATGATGTTCTAGAGTCTAAGAACCAAAACTCAATTTTGCTCTCCAAAAAGCATATCAACGCATCATCTAAGATAATATTTGCCTCAATCTTGTTCTTCGCTACCTTCTGTAGGGATCTGCACTGGTTCTTCTAGTGACCAATTTTACCGCAATTCCAACACTCTTTGGAATTTCTGGGATTTCAAGATTGTGATCTTCCCTGTCTCGACTTCGAACGGCTACGTCCATAATTTCCGCCTATCTTTTTACTTGAACCCCTGCTCTCAGCATTCAATGTTGAGCCACTGTTAGAAAAGTTTGTTGTTTGCCTTCTAATTTCTTCCGTGAGTACCATACTGACCATGGAATCATACTGTAACTTTTCTTTCCTTGAAAAGTTACTAATCGCAGTCACTGTGTTACTCCACCTCTCCGGCAATTAGCTTATAACCAAATCCGCTTCCATCGCACCAGAGATTGACATATCAACATATTCCAACTGCCCAACAATCTCATTTAGAATATTAAGATGCTCACTGACCTTTTCATTCTCGGACATCTTCAGATTAACTAATCTTTTGATGAGATGTACTATGTTTACTGCAGACGGTTGTTCGTACATGTTCGAAAGGGCATCCATGAGAGACCTTTCTGTTTTCTCATTCCTTATGTTGAAAGTAACGGACTTTGACAACGTCAGTCTAATCATACCGATAGCCTTTCAATCCATAATTTTTCAGTCCTCTTCTTTTATCGATTATAGCTTCTACTCTTCTAATGGTAAATACAAATTCTTCTAGAATAACAAGTCCACAATTTGCATATTCCGAAAAGCAAAGTTTGTACCGTCAAACTGATAAGTTCACAAAATCACTATTTTAAATGTCAAAAATAAATCTTTAATTCACCATTTTATTGCATAAATGTTCTTATATATATCTTTTTATTTCTTATAGGTTTGAATTGGAAAAGATGAAGAAAATATATTAAAGTGAAGAAAGGAATGCACATGGATGGAAGAAAGAATATAATGCACATGGATGAAAGATGAAGAATATAATGCACATGAAGAAAGAAGAAAATGACTTGGAAAGCATCAATATTCAAAGAAAAAGAAAAGAAAAGTAGATCTAACTTCACTTTACAAGATGTCATTATATTCCAATTTTCTCTATAAATAGGAGAGTAGTTGGAAATTGTAAAGAGTTAGATGGTAGAGAGTGAGAAATTGTAGAGAGAATTTAGTCTTGTATCAAGTTTTTATTTTGTTGTAATCTTTTTCTTAGTTAATGAAAATTTCTTCTATCATCATGTTTTATTTCTATATCATGATGCTAGCTTAAACATCTTCTCAAGGGAGTGATGAAGCCACCTTGGGTAAGATATACATAATTTTATTTTATTTCTTATTGTTCAATTCTCTTCCCGAAATAATTCTTTCAAGTGACAAAACCTACAATAGAGGTTGAAAATAGAGGAAGGATTCTCCGTGATTACCAATCAATGGAAATACGGGGAATGCCTACCACTATTTATATTTATTTATTTTTAAACCAAAACATTAGAGGGAGGATTTTCCGTGATTACCAATTAATGAAAATACGGGGAATGCCTACCAATATCTATGTTTATGTTTAATAGGTTGGAAGAGAATTTGCAATAGAAATATATAATATTATTTATATAGACCCGGGTGGTGGATTATCTTCCCTTGAGATTTCTTCCATCATTTGATAATTATCTAGTTATTTTAGTTTACTATTCAAAAATTCAAGAATTGTTTTAACTAATTTCTTTTTATCTCGAAAAATATAGTTTTGGATCCTAGTCTCAAACCGATTTCTAAGTTGAGAGTGGTTCGACCCTACTTATTGCTATACTATTTTAAGTAAAGTATTTGTAGGTATTATAAATTTTGTTGACCGGAGTTTGGTGAAGCAACGACAAAAGAAACATCAATTCACCAACCGTCAAATGGCGCCGTTGCCGCTTCAACATTGAATTCGGAGTCAAAGATTCGAGACTACAAGTTTTCGGGAACCCACCCGAACTTTCTATCTCTCCTTTATTTTAATTTTTCTCTATTGTGTGATTTTTGTTAATTTTCGAAAAAAAAAAAAAAAAAAAAAAAAAAAAAAAAAAAAAAAACTGCAGTAGGCTCCAACAGTGAGTAACTTCCATTTCTTTTAATTTTTCTCTATTTAGTGGTGTCCTAGTTAATTAAAAAAAAATACTGTTAGTAATTTTTTTAAATCACAGTTTCTCTATTAGGTACTTCTAGGTTTGGTTTGAAAAAAAAAAAAAAAAAAAAAAAAATTTATATGAAGCTGCCGTGGACAGTGTATACTACTAGTAAGGTCTCATTTGAGTTTTTTTTTTTTTTTTTTTTTTTTTTTTTTTTTTTAAATATAAAAAAAAAAAAAAAAAATCTGCAGTATTCCAGCACTGTAAGGTTCTTAAAAAAAAAAAAAAAAAAAAAAAAAAGTGTGACGTACAGATCACTCATTCGTATACAAATTTGTTACTTGTTACTTTATTTTGTTATGTTCATTTTTTTTTCCTCCATGCTGTATTTTATTCATTTTTTGTCATAATTAGTTATTTACTAATTTATTATTATTAATTTTTTTTTTTTTTTTTTTTTTGCAGGAGGTACTGTACCGGTTCGTCAGCCAGGTTCCATATCTCTAAACCCTTGTTATTTTTTTTTTATTTTTTTTTCCTAGATTAGACAAATTTTGCATGCGAATTCTAGGATAGAATAACATTAGAAATTACCCTAAGTTCCCATCCTTTGTATTTAGTTTATTTCTATTTTATTTATTTTTAGTTTTAGTTTTTCTAGACACAAATTTTGCATGCGAATTTTAGGATAGAATAACATTAGAAATTTCCCTAAGCTCCCGTTTTTTAATTTTTTTATTTCTTTTTCTCTTGTGTGTGCATATTTTAATTAGCATTTTGCATAAGATACTTAAGGGCAAAAATTCTCACAAGATACGGTCGGGATTTCATCACCCGTTTCCGTGGCCCACAAATCACAAAAATCCTTGCATTTGTTAAACCATGAGCCTTATTTTAAAATTCATTAGCAATAATCCAATTTAGGGTTACGAGCTCATAGGCCCTCTAGGAAGGAAGCGGTTGGTAATCACTCCAGTGAGTCATTATCAAATTGATAAACGGTAGGAAATTCTGTCTAGGAGTGTGGCTGACGCACCATTAAGCAGGCCACGTGCCTCGCCACACTTTCCTGGGAACTACTCCGTTGTTAGTTTGATGATCCTTAACTGGTAATCTATCGACTTAATCTGAAATAGAGTAGGAGTTGTCTAATTAAGAGAGAATTAATTTGGACACCATCCTATTAATTCTCTACAATATTAGATTTAAAAATTCATCACCCTTGAATTTAAGCTCAAGATAACAAAGCCAAAATTTTTGTGTGATTTGCCCATCATCTAGCCTTTTTAGGTTTCTTTTTGTTTATGCCCCAGTGGTTACGAGTTAACAAGCGTTTAGTTAGGTTTCCTAGTGATTTCTCACTCTTTGATTTAGAAGAAAAATCAACTACCTTGTTAAATCTGTCAACCACCAATAATTCATCAATGGCTGCACCGAGAACTCTTAATGACTACTTTGCCCCAATCACAGCCAACCCACCCAATTGCATTGTTCTACCTGAGAATGATGCACCCCAGTTTGAGATTAGACCCGCCACAATCAATATGTTGCCAAAATTTCATGGACTTGAAAGCGAACAACCCTATATCCATTTAGGGAAGTTTTTAACAATATGCAACAGATTCAAAAATCAAAATTTGAATGAAGAGGGTGTCAAACTGCGTCTTTTCCCCCTGTCCTTAGAAGATAGAGCTGCATCATGGCTAAACTCCATTCCACCCGACTCCATTCGATCATGGGATGAACTTGGGAGGAAATTCATGAGTAAGTTTTATCCCATGCAAAAGACCGAATCAATGAGAGATGCCATTAGTACTTTTAGAGGGAAAATTGAGGAACAATTCCATCAAACTTGGGACCGATTTCATGACTTGCTACTCAAATGCCCACACCATGGCTTTGATAAAGCACAACTAGTTCATTTCTTCTATAAGGGACTTTCACCTATGAACCGAACCATGATTGAGTCAATGCACCAAGGAAAGTTCAATGCCCAAACCCCTGACCAAGCATATATATTTTTGGAGGAACTAGCTGAAAATGCCCAAAATTGGAATTGGAACCAAAATGATAATGAATTTTCTAGGAATGATCAAATGAATAGAACATCTGGTTTTTATGACATCAAACCTGAAAATGAGTTAAAGTCTGTGATGAAAAGTCTTGCTGAGGGAGTGAAAGACTTAGACAAAAAGTTTGATGCATTTGCCCTAATATCTACCCCTGCACAATGCAATGTTTGTTCTGGTTTATCCCATCCAACAGAGGAATGTCCGGTCTCTTGTACATCTGAACCTTCGGATGCGCAAGTTTGTGCTTTCAATACCTTTAGGAGACCATTGCCTAATACATTTAGCCAAAGTTACCATCCTGATACTAGAAACCACCTTAATTTTTCATGGAGGCAAAATTTACCTCCACAAAACTTAAGTGGTCAGTCTGGTTTTCAAGGTAACTCCAATAGGCAACCTCAAACTCAAGGACCAATAATTCCTCAAAATTAATTCCCTAGGAATAACCAGTTCAATCCAAGCCGAGATTTAGCAGTTGATCCCATGAACAACTATGTTGCTCCTGTCCCACCGGTCAATAATACTTCCAATTATGAGGACACTTTGAAAATGCTTGCCCTTAATCTTGATCAATCCAATAAGCATTCCAATCAGAGATTTCAAAAATTAGAAAATAACTTTGATCTCTTGACTCAAAATCAACTGCAATTTCAGCAGTCTCTCCAAAATCAGTTGAGTCAACTCACTGCAGCTCTGTCTGAAAGACAAAGGGGTACATTGCCTAGCCAACCCGAAATCAATCCAAAAAGACAAGGAGTCAATCTTGTAGGGACTCCTTCCACTTCTGACCAATCAAATGCCAATGTAAATTCCATCATTACCCTCAGGTCAGGAAACAAAATTGATAATAAGGTTGAGCCACCCAACAGTGATGAAATTGAACCATCCAAATCTCTTCCACCCAATTCCCAAAAATCCAAAAAGGACCAAGGTCCTAAGCTTGATGAGGTCATTCCAAATCCGTTTATTCCACGTGCACCTTTTCCCTCTAGACTAGTCAACAATAAGAAGGATTCTCAATACAGTGAAATCTTAGAGATTTTTCAAAATCTCCAGATTAACATTCCATTTCTCACTGCTATTAAGCAAATTCCTTCTTATGCAAAATTCATTAAAGACTTAGTCAAGAGGAAAACCAATATCCCTAAGGAAGCCATCATAGCCCAACATTGTTCCTCCTTCCTACAAAATCAAGCTGTGGTTAAACACAAAGACCCTGGTAGTCCAACTATCACTTGTAGGATAGGAGAAAATTTTGAAGGTCAAGCTTTATTGGACCTTGGTGCCAGTGTCAATGTGTTACCGTATTCAGTCTACTTGGATTTGGGATTGACTGATTTGAAGAAAACTGATGTTAGAATTCAGTTAGCTGACCGATCCATCAAAATTCCAAGGGGTATCATTGAGGATGTGATAGTAAAAGTTAATGATTTTTATTACCCCGTAGACTTTATTGTGCTAGACACTCAACCAACCCAAGGTAAACAAATTCCAATCATTTTAGGTCGACCATTTTTAGCCACAGCCAATGCATTGATCAATTGTAGAAATGGTAGCATGACCTTAACCTTTGGGAACATGAAAGTGGAAGTCAATGTGTTCAATTTGATGAAACAACCCATTGAATCAGAGTCTGTTGAAGATGTTTGTCTCATTGATTCATTGACCAACCACACCTTTTACCACTCATATCCTGAGGATCCACTCCAGCATTGTCTAGCCCATTTTGATGATAATTTGGACGAAGCTAATAACATTAGCCAAGTAAATGATTTGCTAGACTCTGCCCCACCATTTGAAGCACCCAAGTATAAATCCAAATTTGAATCATTGTCCTTGCCAGTTAACTCTGAATCTGAAAATGCAAAGAAACCACCTAATATTGAATTAAAGCCTTTACCCGAGACTCTAAAATATTCGTATCTTGGTGAATCTGAGACTTTTCCAGTGGTAATATCTTCTGAGTTAACTGAGCAACAAGAGTCCCAATTAATTGAGGTTCTTAAGACAAATAGGGAAGCCATAGCATGGTCCATTGATGATATCAAGGGCATTAATCCTCTAGTGGTGCAACATCGCATTCACTTAGAAGATAATACGAAAACCTGTAGACAACCTCAAAGAAGACTTAACCCCAATATGAAAGAAGTTGTCCGCGGAGAAGTTATCAAACTTCTTGATGCTAATATCATCTACCCGATTTCTGATAGTCAATGGGTGAGTCCAATCCAGGTAGTTCCTAAAAAGTCTGGCATCACTGTTGTGTCAAATGCCCATAATGAGCTTGTTCCTACTCGCATTCAAACTGGATGGCGAGTTTGCATAGACTACAGGAAACTGAATTGCGTGACTAGAAAAGACCATTTTCCACTTCCCTTCATCGACCAAATGTTAGAAAGATTAGCTGGTCAGGCCTTCTATTGCTTTTTAGATGGTTATTCTGGTTACAATCAAATTCCTGTCCACCCTGATGACCAAGACAAAACTACTTTCACCTGTCCATTCGGTACATTCGCCTATCGTCGCATGCCATTCGGCTTGTGTAATGCACCAGCTACATTTCAGCGATGTATGATGAGTATATTTAGTGACATGGTTGAAAAGTTTCTAGAAATCTTCATGGATGACTTCTCTGTCTTTGGGTCATCATTTGAGCAATGTCTAGACCATCTTTCTCTCGTACTTCAACGTTGTCGTGACAGTAACTTGGTACTTAACTGGGAAAAGTGTCATTTCATGGTCCAAAAGGGAATTGTCCTAGGTCATAATATCTCCAGTGCAGGAATTGAGGTAGACAAAGCAAAAATTGATCTAATCTCCAATCTACCTATCCCCAAATCTGTTCGAGATATTAGAGCATTCCTAGGTCATGCCGGTTTCTACAGGCGTTTCATCAAAGATTTCAGTAAGATAGCTAGACCTTTGACCCATCTTCTAGCTAAAGATGCACAATTTGAGTTTACTGATGCCTGTAAGTCCGCCTTTGAGTACTTAAAGTCAGCACTCACTACTGCACCTATCATTCGCTCACCTGATTGGAACTTGCCTTTTGAAATTATGTGTGATGCGTCTGATTATGCAGTAGGTGCTGTTTTAGGCCAAAAAGTGGATAAAGCACGACATGTCATATACTATGCTAGCAAAACCTTAAATGATGCCCAAATCAACTACTCAACCACTGAGAAAGAGTTGCTAGCAGTCGTGTTCTCCTTTGAGAAGTTTAGATCTTATTTGGTTGGATCTAAGGTCATCATATATACAGATCATGCAGCGTTAAGACATCTTTTGTCCAAATCTGATGCAAAACCTAGGTTGATACGCTGGATCTTACTCCTTCAAGAATTTGACCTTGAGATTCGAGATAAGAAAGGTTCAGAGAATGTAGTCGCTGATCATTTGTCCCGTCTTGTTATTGAATCCACTAGTGACTCCATTCCCATTTCTGATTATTTTCCTGATGAACAATTATTTGAAATATCTCATGCACCATGGTATGCAGATATTGTCAATTATATTGTGACTAGTCAAATTCCTTCCAACTGGTCCAAACAGGAGAAAGATAAATTTTTGGCCAAGGCTAAGGAATATTTCTGGGATGACCCCTACTTGTTTAAATATTGTCCAGATCAGATCATTCGTAGGTGTGTTCCCGAGGTAGATCAAAAGTCTGTCATTTCCTTCTGTCATGACCAGGCATGTGGTGGTCATTTCAGTTCCAAACGAACAGCTGCAAAAATCTTGCAATCAGGATTCTATTGGCCAACCATTTTCAAAGACACCCACACATACTGTCTAGCTTGTCATAGATGCCAATTGCTAGGTAAGATTACCAAAAGAAACGAATGGCCTCAACAATCAATTCTCGTCGTTGAAATCTTTGACGTATGGGGTATTGATTTCATGGGACCATTTCCATCCTCGTTTGGCAATCTCTACATCCTTTTAGCAGTTGATTATGTGTCAAAATGGGTAGAAGCTTTAGCCACCAAAACAGCTGACCATAGAGTTGTGGTGCGTTTTTTCAAAGACCAGGTTTTGCCTCGGTTTGGAACACCTCGAGCCATAATTAGTGACAATGGTTCACATTTTTGCAACAAAGTCTTTGAAAACCTGTTGTCCAAATATGGAATCAATCACAAAGTGGCCCTATCATATCACCCTCAAACCAATGGTCAAGCTGAGGTATCTAATAGGGAGATTAAACAGATCTTAGAGAAAACAGTTAACCCCACAAGGAAGGACTGGAGTCTTCGTCTCCAGGATGCTTTATGGGCATACCGTACTGCTTACAAGACCCCTATAGGAATGTCCCCATATCGATTGGTCTATGGCAAAGCCTGTTACTTGCCTGTTGAACTCGAACACCGTGCTTATTGGGCCATCAAGGCCATGAACTTTGACTATGATAAAGCCGGTCAACGTAGGACCCTTCAACTTGATGAGTTAGAAGAAATCAGAAATGATGCCTATGAGAGTTCAAGAATTTATAAAGCCAATACTAAGTTGGAACATGACAAACACATTCTCAAAAAGGAGTTTTTCATAGGACAAAAGGTTCTTTTGTATAACTCCCGTCTTCAATTATTTCCTGGGAAGTTAAGGTCACGTTGGTCAGGCCCATACTATGTCCATCACATTTCTAGTCATGGTGCCATTGAGTTACAAGACCCTAAGAATGGACAGTTGTTTAAAGTTAATGCTCATCGTCTAAAGCCTTTCCTAGAACTTGAAACTTCTGAAAATGAGGAAATTCTCCTCATTGATCCGATTTATTCGGACTGATCTGTTTAGGGGTAGCACATCTGTTGAGTCTGGCTGAAGACGTTAAACTTAGCGCTACTGGGAGGCAGCCCAGTCAGTTGTGTAAATTTTTCTATCAATTTTATTTTTTTCACTCTATTTAGATATGTTTAGATTTTGTTTGGGGGTAAAGTCTGTCATAATATTTTCAATCACTTGACTTTTCTTTTGCCAAGAATCTTTGCAGGGACTATACTCCAAAAACACCACCTCAATTGCGGTAATTTGTTCCAATTTGTCTATTAGATGTATTTTTAAACACTAGGGACAGTGTTATATTTGTTTGGGGGTGGATATCTATTTAATCAAAATAGAATTTCATTATTAAAAAAAAAAAAAAAAAAAAAAAAAAATTTGAAAAATTGATTTCGTTTGGAAAAGTTTTTTGTTTTTATGCATGAGTGTTTTGCATTATAAGTTGATTAAGTTTATGTTTATGATATATCCGTAGTATGTGATGCGATATTCCCGCTCATGAGAGTAATGATTAGATTGAGTTAGTGAAATGATGTGATTTTACATAGGTAAATAAATTAGTGAAATTGAAACCGAAAAGGACAGCTTTGACCTATAAGCACATGCACACATTCACTATGGGAAAAACAGTTGATCTTTGACTATGGAGTTGAAAAATTAGCTTTGCCGCTATAGAAGGGGAGATAGAATGGAGAAAATTTAAAAAAATTATTTTCAAAGAAATGCAAAAAGTAGTTCTTCGATCTGAGTAACCGGACCTTGGTATCACCAATATCATTGTTCGCGTAAAAAGGGGAGAAAACTAATGAGCATAAATCCCATGGAAGAAGTTCGGGCCCAGTGGTCGGGACTAAAAGTCCTCACTGGAAAGTCCGGAGCTTATAAATACAAAAAGGGATGGAAGTGAAATGATGGAAATAATGAGTTTTTACGAAAAATATGGCAAAGTTTGATCAATAAAGTAGAAGAAGAGAGATTGACATACCATAGTAGAATGTTCACAAAAACACGGAAGGTTGTCTAGATTGGGAGTAGAAAGTAACGAAATTATTTACTTCAGTGGGGATCATTCATATCATTAGCTTGAGATAGTTATTGTTCGGTAGTGAGTGGTAGTATTTGTATTCATATTATCTTATATATTGTATCATGGCTTGATTAATGAATATGTGAATGCATGAATGCATGAAAATGAAGAATGAAGAAGTTGTGGGTAATATATCCAACCCTCACGAGGCTATTGCTCGTCCACTAGGGTAACCTAGGGGTTTAAGGCCTTATTGCATATGGTAAATGCAATCGAAAGCAGCCTGCGGAAGTGGCACATCTTTAGTTAAAATTAATAAGAGTCTAATTTTGCGAACTAATCTATTTTGTCCTTATTTGCTAGAGGACTAGCAAGAGCTTGTTTGGGGGTAATTTGATAAGTTCACAAAATCACTATTTTAAATGTCAAAAATAAATCTTTAATTCACCATTTTATTGCATAAATGTTCTTATATATATCTTTTTATTTCTTATAGGTTTGAATTGGAAAAGATGAAGAAAATATATTAAAGTGAAGAAAGGAATGCACATGGATGGAAGAAAGAATATAATGCACATGGATGAAAGATGAAGAATATAATGCACATGAAGAAAGAAGAAAATGACTTGGAAAGCATCAATATTCAAAGAAAAAGAAAAGAAAAGTAGATCTAACTTCACTTTACAAGATGTCATTATATTCCAATTTTCTCTATAAATAGGAGAGTAGTTGGAAATTGTAAAGAGTTAGATGGTAGAGAGTGAGAAATTGTAGAGAGAATTTAGTCTTGTATCAAGTTTTTATTTTGTTGTAATCTTTTTCTTAGTTAATGAAAATTTCTTCTATCATCATGTTTTATTTCTATATCATGATGCTAGCTTAAACATCTTCTCAAGGGAGTGATGAAGCCACCTTGGGTAAGATATACATAATTTTATTTTATTTCTTATTGTTCAATTCTCTTCCCGAAATAATTCTTTCAAGTGACAAAACCTACAATAGAGGTTGAAAATAGAGGAAGGATTCTCCGTGATTACCAATCAATGGAAATACGGGGAATGCCTACCACTATTTATATTTATTTATTTTTAAACCAAAACATTAGAGGGAGGATTTTCCGTGATTACCAATTAATGGAAATACGGGGAATGCCTACCAATATCTATGTTTATGTTTAATAGGTTGGAGGAGAATTTGCAATATAAATATATAATATTATTTATATAGACCCGGGTGGTGGATTATCTTCCCTTGAGATTTCTTCCATCATTTGATAATTATCTAGTTATTTTAGTTTACTATTCAAAAATTCAAGAATTGTTTTAACTAATTTCTTTTTATCTCGAAAAATATAGTTTTGGATCCTAGTCTCAAACCGATTTCTAAGTTGAGAGTGGTTCGACCCTACTTATTGCTATACTATTTTAAGTAAAGTATTTGTAGGTATTATAAATTTTGTTGACCGGAGTTTGGTGAAGCAACGACAAAAGAAACATCAATTCACCAACCGTCACAAACTTGTCGATCATTGCTGTCTTTTCTTCTGCCATAACTCCCACTGAGCTCTTTCAGGGTATTTGGAGTCTAATCATGTAAAACTGAGAACACGGTTGTATCCGAAACGGTCCAAAACCTTAAAAACGGTTATAACTATGTAAAAAACGAGTCAAAAATGACTCCAAACGAGCCACAAAACAAATCATCAATAATGGACAAAATAGTGTTGATGTCATTACTGATGTGGCACTATAGTGACTCAGCAGTATAGAAACCCGACACTGTAGCGACGCGGTACTATAGCAACTTGGTACTGTAGCGACGTGGGAGTTTTCCGTCGAAACTTCAGACGGTGATTGCGGGCACGTTTGGACTTCGATTTCGACGCGGTTTTTTGACTCTGTGTTCGGATTTTGATTTTGAGAAATTTAAATTTCTGAATCTGGACCATTTTGCGTGTTTTTTGGATCTGCTTCAACCTGAAAGCTCTAATACCACTTGTTATGGTTTTTACACCTGCCCAAGACCGAACCGAAAACACACACAAGCAACTGCAACCAAAATCACACACACACACACACACACACACACCGACACAGAGATTTATACGTGATTCAGCAAAATCAGTCTACGTACACGAAAAACACCAATAATCACTATCATTGAGAGGATTACAATATGATGATCAACATATCAACAATTCACACAGTGTTTCACTCACACGTATATCGCTCACCCTCACCCGGTGTTTCATTCACACCAAGAAAAATATTAATTTAGTATTTCTCTCTTCTCTCTCTTTTCTGTGCACACAATACAATAGGGCTGACCCCTATTTAGAAGAAAGGTTTAAGTGATGATCAAGCCAATTGGTATTCCAAAATTAATTCTAATTAAGAGTCTTCAAATCAATCTCCTACTCAAATAAGGATTGCTTGGTGGCTAAGTTTAACTTTCCCCATAAGAAAATGAGTCACCAAATATAAGAAATACTCACCCTCCAAAGCTTCAGATCATTACAAGAAGCAAAATGAGAAACTGAACTCATATATACATATACATATATATGAATATGTATACACATAAAAAGGAGGGTAGATTGGTCTTTTCACATCTTTATGGGTGAACAAATAGGTCATCACACACATTTAGGGGTAATTTAGTCATTTCACATCTCAAAATTTGGTTGAGGAGGTCAAAGTGAAACAAATAAGGTGTGAAAGTGTAATTAGCGAAACAATAAGGGGTGCGAGTGTAGTTTACATTAATAGCAGAGGGTGAAAGTGTAATTTACCCATTTTATTTCAATCAGACCCTCTCAGATTTGAGAATCTTCATTTACACCCCTTATTTTTTACACTCACATCATTTACACCCCCTAATACGACTTAATACCGAAACTACCCTCAATGTTGAGATAGGTGGTGTTTGGAAACAAGGTTTACTACCCTAAAATTTTATTATCTCTATCCATGATATTTGAAAACAGGTTTACTACTCTCAAATTTTATTTAATCTACCCTCAAATTTTATTATTTCGGCATTAACTTTTTTATTTCGGTATAAATAAATAAAAAAATCGTTTATAGTAAAAAAATGAAAAACAAAATTCTATTTGGTAGTTCGATTTTTTTATATATATATTTCGGACTTAATTTTTTATATATTTTACAATAGTTGGTAGTTCCAAAAAAAAATATTGTGGCATTAATTTTTTAATTTTTCATAAATAAAAAAAAAAATCATTTACAGTAAAATATATAAAACAATATTGAAAAACGGAAAAAAATCTAATTGGTAGTTCAAAATATTTTTTATATTTCAAACTTAATTTTTTTATATATTTTACCCTAATTGGTAGTTCGGCAAAAAAAAAAATTCGGCATAAAAAATATTTTGTGATTAATTTTTTAGAATATTACTATTTCCAGAATATCGTTTGATTATACTTGTGATTATGTGAAAGTTTCCTACTGCATCTGGAAAGTTTAATTGCAGTGAACAATTCCCTTCGTCAACCCCTCTGCTCTATTCGAAACTTGATCTCATTGTATGATCTCAAGAGGACCATATAGACCTTGTTTCAGTTTATAGCAAACAATGAAAAGAAAAATATTTTGGCAAAAGAAAGAATTCGGCATAAAAAATATTTTACCCTAATGGTCAATACATTTTTATGTCGCAATAATATTTTTGCCGAACTACCAAAATATTTCTTTTCGAACTACAAATTATTATAAAATATATATATAAAAAAAAAAATAAGTCCGAAATATAAAAAAATATTTTGAACTACTAATTAAATTTTTTTCATTTTTTAAATATTTTACTATAAACGAATTTGTTTTATTTATGCGAAACTAAAAATTTGCAAAATATTTTTTTGAATTACCAATTAGTGTAAAATATATATAAAAAATAACTCCGAACTATAAAAATATATTTCAAACTATCAATTAGATTTTTTTTAGTTTTTTAAATATATTTTTTATATAGTTTACTATATATGAATTTATTTATTTATTTAAGACATAATAAATTTTGAGAGTAGTAAACCTTGTTTTCAAATATCGTGGATAGAGATAGTAAATTTGAGGATAGTAAATATTATTTCCAAACACCACTTATCTTAATATTGAATGTCGTTTCGGTATAGGGGGTATACCCTTCATTCAAATTGTTTTTTTGTCATTCACATCAATATTAAATAACTTCATTAACATGTATTTTCTTCATTAATCTTATATCTCTCTTGCGAACCAGAAAAAGAAAATGTTTAGGAAGAGTGTAATTAATTGTTAATGGGAAATGCTTCTTTTGCCAAAAGAACGATTATCACTACTTATGTATTTTAAACTTACATAATCAAATAAATTGTAAGAGTGAAACGAAAAATAAAAAAAATTCCAAATCCATTTTTCTCTTGGAAAGTTGAGCATTTACTCATACACTATCAATTTTTTCTTTTCCACACTAACAACATTGTTCTCATTTAAAGTTTCCACACTATTTTTTTTTCTGAATTAAGAGACTGGTACAGCTAGGTCATTAAGTCTTGGATAAATTACATTTTCACTCCTTATTGTTAATGTAAATTACACCTGCATCCTCTCTTATTTTGCTAATTACACTTTCACTCCTTATTTTGTTTCACTTTCACTCCCTCAATCAAATTTTGAGATATGAAATGACTAAATTATCCCTAAATGTGTGTGAGGACTTATTTCTCCACCCATAAAAATATGGAAAGACCAACTTACCCTCCTTTTATAAGAAATGTTTTTTTTCGAAAAAAATATATAATAAAAAAAATTTTAAAAAAAAATTTTTGGAAAAATATATATTTCGGGGAAAAAAACTATTTCTGGAAAACAATATTTCCGGAAAAATTTAAATTTCCGAAAAAATATAAATTTCTGGAAAAAAAGAAAGTTCGGGAAAAATATAAATATTTTGAAATATATATATATTTCGGGAAATATATATATTTCGGGAAAAATATATATTTCAAAATATTTATATTTTTCCTAAAATATTTTTTTTGTATTCTTTTTATATATTTTTTATATTGTTTTCTAGAAATTTATATTTTTTTCAAAAAAAAAAAGAATTTGAAAAAAATAATCTTATTAAAGGAGGGTGGGTTGGTCTTTTCATATCTTTATGAGTGAGCAAATAGGTTATCACACATATTTAGGGGTAATTTAGTCATTTCACATCTCAAAATTTGGTTGAAGAAGTGAAAGTGTAATTAGCGAAACAAGAGAAAATACAAGTGTAATTTACATTAACAACAGAGAATAAAAGTATAATTTGCCCTTTAAGTCTTTCGTAAGTTTCTAAGGATTTTCCTTTTATTCATTATGCATAATTTTCTTTAAAATTTCTTATCATTTGTGCCATAATATTTTCATGAGTAAGTAATTACTTTAATTAAATTCATAATTTGGTATGTGACTGGCTATTTTGCATATTTTATGGAAAAAAAAAACAGAATAATACTTGGGTCCTACTACAAACGAAGTATCTCCTTTCCATTGATGTGATATAATACAATCTGGACATGTAGTCAAATTTTTTGTAAAAAGAAAGATAAGATAATTCTTTTTAAAAAAATAAATTAATCACATGTCTAAATTATATTCAACAACATTAATAACTTCCTCTTTATGGGATAAGAGCCCGGTATTGTTTGAAAAATGTAAAAGGAAAAGGGAATCCTTGTTTATAAAGCCTTCTGGCCATATCAAAGCCTTCACCAACCAAGCTACTTCCTTTAGAGACGGGTGCTCTATGTTGATTTTATCATTGACTACTCTCCTCCATATAACTGTGCACAACACATTGTATAAAGACTTTGAGATCTGGGATGTTAAATGGAGGAGCAGACAACAACAAATATAAAATCAACTTAAAAGATCCATTCAGTGGCCAATTACTAGTCTCCTCCATGTGTACCAGGTCAATTAGACTCCATTCATTGAACTATCCTTCAAAGTCAAATATATATTGTTTTCTTCTTCTTTCCTTTTTGCGTTGTAGTAAAAATATAAATGGTAAAATTGGTATTGATAGTTTGTTATAGTCAAAGATATGAATATATGAATGATTAACACCCCAAAAAATTGGACAATTAAATAGCCGAGTATAATTTGAAACAACTAAAGAAATTATAATAGATTAGAAGAAAGGAAAGTATATAGACTGTAAAAGATCGAGTCTCATCCCAAAATTTTAATTTTTACAAGTGTGGATGTAAAGTTATATTTAAATAATTATTTCAGAGTACATATATTTTTACCCTAATACTTCATTAGTCTATTTATGAGTTGGAGAACTCTACTGTCATTTCACTCCTTTTGGACTGTAGAATGCATTTGGTGAAAAACAAAAAAAAACAAAAACAAAAACGAAAGGGAAATGGGAATCCATAATTATTCACACTGTCATGCATCCACCTATCAGCTGCAAGCCTGCCCCTCCAAAGGCTCCAATATACTTATTTCTGTATGTACATATATATATATATAGAGAGAGAGAGAGAGAGAGAGAGAGAGAGAGAGAGAGAGAGAAAGAGAGAGTGATATACACTTTCTGTATGTAGTATGTACATATATAGAGAGAGAAAGAGATACGCTTTCTGTTTCTTGGTCCCCACCTAACTAGCTAACTAGTTGCTTCTTATATATGTAGTAAATAGAGCTGGCCATGAAAATGATCTGCAATGGCTTTTTTCCGAATTTGGAGTGGTTTTTAGGTCACTCAAACAGCTTTTGCAGACCAAATTTGCTCCCTAATTAATATGCAATGTCTTTCTCCACTCCAAAATTACTAATTTGCCCTCAAAAATCGCAGATATCCAAATAGATTGATATCATGCTTTGAGCAAGAAAAAAAAAAGAAATATTTGGTTCTCTTAAAACTATTTTTGAAAATTTTATGAATAAAAATAATTTTTCAAGAATAAGAAATACGAATTCTCTGAAAATCTGCATTTTTGTAACTGAGTTTTCTGAAATAGCGTTCAGAAAATTGAACCAAGCAAATCTTTTATACAGTATTCTAATTTTCAATTTTCAGAAAATAAAAAACTCTTATTAAAAATACAAATCAGGTAGACCCTAAAACATATCGGTTTGATGAAGAAAACAAAAAATCATTTCAAAGAAATAAACATTTTTTTCCTGATTTTTTAATATTAATTCTTCTCTAAATTCTTGAATCTTCGTAGAAGCAGCTTCATGGAACTTTCCAAAACAAATATGGATAAGGTTAATTTCATTTCCACCCCTGAAATTTGTTTTAATTTTAATTATATTTCTTTAGGTTTGAATATCTTCGATTGCACCCTCTCAAATTTGATATTCCCATCACTTACATTCCTTAACGATGACATCATTCTAATATTTTTTGTAAATACTTAAATTACCCTCAATGTAAATCTTAGAGTTGTTTGGAAACAAGGATATGTAATTTTATCAATTTGACTCCCTCCAATAATTTAATAATTTAATTTGTATTAAATTTTCAAATAAATATATAAAATTCGAAAAAATATATATATTAAAATTTGAAAAAATATTATAAATTTGAAAATAAATATAAAATTAAAAAATATATAAATGTCGAAAAAAATATTTTAAAAACATATTAAATTCAAGACAAATATATAAAATAAAAAAAAATCATATAAAATTCAAATAATATATATTAAATTTTGAAAATAAATATAAAATTCGCAAAAAACATAAAAAAATTTGAAACAAATATATAAAATTCAAAAAAACATATAAAATTCAAAAATATATATATTAAATTTCGAAAAGAATTATAAAATTTGAAAATAAATATAAAATTCAAAAATATATATTAAATTTCAAAAACAATTATTAAATTTCAAAATAAATATAAAATTAAAAAAAACATATAAAATTCAAAACCCCCAACACCAACCCCAAATATTCACAAACAAATATTTAATTTTTTTGGAACTAATATTTTTAATTTGTGAATCAAAATTAAATCCTAAAACCCCCCAACTCAACCCCAAATATTTAATTCTTACAAACATATTTAATTTTTTTGAAAACTAATTTTTATAAATAAATATTTAATGGGATATTTTTACAAAATAAATAAATTTCTCTCTCTCTCTCCCTCCCTCTCTCACTCACACACACACACACACGCACACATATATATATATAGATCTACACCATCATCCGTCGCCGCCCCCCTATTTAAATTGATTTAAGGGTTGCTCGTGGTGGTGGTGGTGGTGGTGGTTGGGGTTGGAGTGTTTGGTTTGATGGTTAAATTGATTCAAGAGGGTGTTTAATTTAGGGATTAAATTAATTTAGGAATTAAATTGATTTAAGAAGTGTTTAGTGACTTCAAGGAAACTGCCTCACTACTTACCAGGAAATAACTTGCTCTTATTTTATTTTATTTTATATGTTTGGTGATTGTCAAATGAAAATGAACATTTGTTGGGCCTCCTGGCCCAGGAAGAAAAGAAAAAGGCTACAGAAAAGCAGTTTCATTGAGTGAAATAATTGGAGAGATCTCAATATTATCTCATGTTGCATTTTCTATGCATTAATGAGATAAATGCAAGTATTTTTCTATTTTTTAGTTGCAAAATGATATAATGTAAGAATCGAATGACAGCAATCATTCTCCTCTCTCTATAATAAATAAATTAAACTAAAAAAATTTAGTATTTCTCTATAATTTAGCAAACAAAATTGTAGATCGATGATACGTAGGACGGAGCTATAGTATTCACATGGGAGCAGTTGCCCCCCATACAATAATTTTTTTGTTATATTTTTAAGTGAAAATGATAATTTATGTAAAAAAATTACATTTGCCCCCATAAAATTATAAAAAAATATTATTTTACCCCATTTTAAAGTTTTCTGTCTCCGTCCCAGATGATACCGGAAGTGAAAGGTTACATCGGTGTAGATGGTGTGTTGGAGTCAACATGATGGTGGTAGAAGGCATGAGTGGTGTAAATGGTGGTTGTGGAAGGTGGTGGTAATGATAATGTTTAAGGTAACAATAGTGTAGGTGGTGACGCGATGTTAGAACGTGAAAATAGTTTTTAGTTATTTTTTAACTTCAATTGAAAGAAAATAAAAAGGTAGCGCGTTAACCATTTCCTTTTCAACCAAAGAACAACAACTTCTAATATTTAAGAATTTCAATCTTCGCATAATACCCTTTCAGACTTCTTCTTTTTTCCCCTTTTACTTACTTTTGAACTTGTGTTTCTTCCGATCCAAGCATTAGAAGTTTTGATTCTAATATTACAAAACGACGCAATGTTAAAACCATGTAATAGTGGTTAATTACTTTTATCACTTCCATCCACAAGTAAAAATTTTTACGAAGGAAATTATATAGAGTTATATAGTTGAAGGTACCAAATACAATTACTGTTCGCATTCAAAATAAATCGATCGAAGAATTGGGCAGAATATATTTTCCGTAAATCGCGGGTCTGTCAGAACCGGTGACCTGGCTCAAACGGTTCAAGACGAACAAATTATCGTCTCTTTTGAACAAATTTGCGAATCAGACGAAAAACACGAGAGAGAACGAAACTCGTGTGTAATGGTTTTTCTGCCTCAATCAAGAGGACTTTCGGTAACCAAGAAATTAACTACGAAAAAACTGGAATAAATGAATGAAATTTGCAAGACAAGAATTTAAATGGACTAATAAAATAAATATTGCAGGAAAGTAAAATAGACGATATTATTGAAGCAAAAAGATAAATTTTGGTATTTGGTGCAGGACCTCTAAAATAGATGTCTTGTTCCTTATTTATACTAAATATAATTAAACTAATTTACTTGAAAATAAAAAGATAAATACTCATCTATTCTAATCCTATCAAAACACCACCATAGACTCAAATACAACTCAACCACTAGTCTCCAACACTTCATAAATTCATTGTCTTGATCGGCCAAAACTTGATCAACAAGATTATTTAAAGCTTGGGCTTTTAACTATCGGGCCGAAACCTTTTAACAAGAACCCATATTTTAGGCCCAACTAGTCATCACATCGCCCAAGCTTCCCTCCATTTCTTGGCCCAGCATTGTAACCCAACATCTTGGCTCATTACCTCATACAATTCCAGCTCAGATTCGACCCTGAGTTTCTGTTCACTTGGATTAAAGTTACGTCATCAACTTCTTGTTCTTCACTGTATTGGCTCAATAGTGGTGTCAACAATTACCTACACGCGATTTAAAACCACCACAATTATGTAACAACCATATGAATTATAATTTATATTTCAATCACATAGCAATATCCAAGTCTAGATTCTAAAAACTAACTAGTTTGACATCCGTGTGTTTCAGTTTTCTGACAAAAATCAGTGCACTTTTGGAAGTAAAGCATATTTGTCGCGATGCATGAATAGTTGAAATGTTGTTTAAAAAAATTGCAAAACACTAATTTTTTATTTTATTTTATTTTTATTTTTATTTTTTACATTTTGCTTCAACATTGTAGTTAAAATATATTTTGACCAAACCTAAAACATATTCAAATTTAAGTTATCAAACATGATTTCGATTTTAATTAAAAACACCATATAACAAAAACATGTATTTTGTTTAGACAAAATAATATACCAAAAGTAAAAAAGTGTACCAAACGGGCCCTAAGTAACAACATATTTAATTATATTGTGGTTTAATCTCGATGCAATATTGCAGTCTAGATTGATTGTGTTGATCGGAAATGATGGATGTTGGTATAGTCTCAATTAGGGGTGGATACGAATCGGATTGGACCGGATTAGAGATATTTTGGATCCAATATACTACTACCAGATTCACAATTTCAGGAACCAATTTAATTCATTTGTCCAACGAAACCAATCCAAACCGGACCGCGGTGAGCCGGATTGGTTCAGATCGGTTTCGCGGATTGAAACACAAAATTACCATACCTAAATTGAGGAAACAAATTCATACACTGAAGACATGAAGTGAACCTATGACAAATTCATAGCCTGTAGATATAATAATTATAATAACTCATAGTTCAGAACACACAATGATAACAAATATACTGGAAGAAATAAGTTCATACAATGTCTTCGAGAGAATTACAAATACAACAGAAATTATAAGTTCATACAATGCCCTAAAGAGAAATACAAATACAATAGAAATTGAAACTGTAATGCTGATTGAACCACCAAGCAGGGCTTCAATTAAGTGAAATTAAGTTCAATTGAGTAAATCTTCAATTCAAAGTAGTGAAATTGACTTCAATTGGGTGAAGTTGAGTAAATCCCTTAATTCAAACTAGTTTAATTAAGTGAAATTAATAAAATCTCCAATTCAAAGTAGTGAAATTAAGTTCAATTGAGTAAATGTCCAACTCAAGGTAGTAAAATTGACTTCAATTGAGTGAAATTGATCAAATCCCCAATTTAAATTAGTGAAATTGACTTTAATTGAGTGAAATTGAGTAAATCTCAAATTCAAAGTAGTTCAATTGAGTTCAATTGAGTAAAATTGTTAACATTCCCAATTTAAAGTAGTTAAATTGAGTAAATCCCCCATTCAAAGTAGTTCAATTGAGTTCAATTGAGTAAATCCCCCATTCAAAGTAGTTAAATTGAGTTCAATTGAGTAAATTCCAATTCAAAGTAGTGAAATTGAGTGAATAATAAATATCATTTTTAAAGAAGATATAGATCTTTAAATAATATATTGTTAATAGTATATTTTAATGATAATTCTTTGAATATAATTTATATTTAAATTTTAAAAAATTTAAATTTGGGCGTACATTTATCTCATTTATCTCTCTTTATAATGGTTGAAAATACTTTAATTATAATTACGTTCTTAAAGAAGACTCATGTATTCAAATAATATATTGTAATAATGCACTTTAATAATGCTTATTTGAATGTAGTTGTTGAAATTTAATATTTAATTAATTTTAATTTTATTGTTTAGTAGATAAATGTTTGAAAACAATAACCTTATACCTTTATAATATTATAGATATAAATAAATAATTATTTAGTGTAAAATATGATATTATGATTTAGTTTGAAATACTATATTAGTGATATAAGATATTATAATTTAGTTTAAAATAATATATTATGTGATATATTATTAATATAAATATATTAAAGTATATGTGAACAGTACTGGACTGGACCGGATTAACCGAATTATCAAAAATAAAATCCAGAACTGATCCATAAAATATCGAATTTGGTATTTTTGAATTCATGTCCAATCAAATCTATATTGAAACCGGTCCAAAAAATTCGCACCGGATTATCGGATTGAATTTTGGATTTGTCCACCCCTGGTCCCAATTAAAGGTGTTGCATACATGATTAATGGTGTTTGGTTTTTATTTAATTGGGTCACATATTATATGTACTTTATGGTACAACACAAAACCATGTATAGATGAGGATTTGGATTTTGTTTGGTTTGACGGAAAAAGAAATGAAAATTAAGGAATAATTTAATTGACGGCCAGTACCATTGTTTTCTTTGGAACCGTCTAAGTTTTTGTTATTGGATTTTGTTGGCTCTCTTTTAAATGCTTGTACCCTTCAAACAACCTTCTTTCTTCTTTGACAAGCATATAATTGCATCTTCATTAACATCCATTTTTTTCATTATTATGTCTCTCTTCCTAAACCAGATAAAAAGTTAACAAGAGTGTAACTAATTGTTAATGGAAAAACTTCTTTGGCGATGTTAAACACTAGTCTGGTGTGTTTTAAACTTCAACTAGCTATATTTATACCTTATATTGCCAATCAATAAAAGAATAAAACAATAGAATAAAAAAATTAAAGAAAAAAAAACCAAATTAATAATAAATAGCACTTCTATTTTTCTTTTCTTTTTTCCTTTCTTTCACTCCTTAGTCCTTCCTATTACATTGTTTTAATTTTGAGTTTTCACACCTTATACCAAATAAAGGATTTCCCTTTAATTCCTTCGCGTAATTTTTCTTACATTTTCTTATCATTTCTGCCATAATATTTTCATGATGCGAAATAATTACTTAAATTAACCACGGATACGCTCAGACATCGATGCACTATAAATCAAGAAGTACAAGACTCTATAAAGTTTTAGATTTATAAATCACTCATGATCTGCCTTTCTCCACTCGACATCTGACAGTTTTGAATCACTCACATTCCACGAAGCTCTCTAGTGGGCGTCAGGTGTGTGCAAAATATGTGGTTAAAAACGACACCTTAACAACACTTTAGGTTTTACCCTTCTGCAAGTGCACAGATCAATTGTAGATAGTTTTGCTTGAGTAGGGGAATATGAATCCCACAGAGATGAGGATTGTTCACTTCAATAGTCTAAAAACACTGAATTATATTTTTCCGAAAAGAGTTTGTTTTTGTGAATTATCTAATACTAATGAAAATAAAACATAAAACAATAATGAATAATGGTTGTGATTCAGAGAGAGAGAAAACTAGGGTTTCCTCACTCCATCACTAACCGCATAATATAGTCCAAATTCTATTTCAATTGCATGAGGGCGATCTATTGACTGTGAATCAGGTCGCACCACGCCAGTAGTTTGACCCCAAAAAGGATTACTTTTAACCAGATCGCGACAACCCATCTCAAGACTAAACTGATTAGTGTATGCCAACTATTAACATAAAGTAAATGCAGGAAAGTAAATTAAAGCATAAAAATAAACTAAAGCATGTCTATATCAGTTTGTCAGGGCATGGCCTGTGTCAACCTAGGGTTTCGAGTTTTATGACCACCATTGTATAGAAAATCACAGATTAAGCATCCGAGTTCCAGCCCATAGTGAATAATTGTGATTGTGTAAGATAAATATATTCGAAAAGTCTAAGACAAGAATCAATTCAAATATATAAACTTGTATCACGAATAAAAACGGTATCTCATATACCACAATCATCACAATATAGTCACAGTTTCTCCTATCTACAATTGAATATAAAATTAGAACTACATTACTTGGCTAGAGTTTGGCGAGAAAATCCTAGATACCGAGTTAGTTGATCATGGCTGAAAGAATCTGCATTGTTGGTGTAGAAACGCTTTTCATGGCCTTCTTCTCTAGGTTTTTAATGGTGGTTCTCTTCAATGGAAGTAAGTCTGAACTTTGAATGTGAGAACTCTATGAACGTGCATGAAATCAGAACTAGAACTAGCCTCCAAAAATAACACACCTCTCTAAACCTAACCCTCTCATATTTATAGACAAGTGAGGGAAACCCTAATGGTTGCTATTTTCTGTAATTTCATAATACATGAATAATATCTCTAAAATCTTATGTAAATATGTGTATAAGCCTGTATTTAGAGGTCTGGAATCACCGATCACTTAAAATATCGAATTAGGGATAAAACTGGAAAATTCTGAAACAACTTTAGCACGTAAAGGGATCACGTGGCCACAAGGTGGGACCTACGCTCCTGACCTATGCTTGGATGTAGGTCTAGGGCGTAGGCTATGCTCCTGACCTACTGTAACATCCGGTATTTTTAAGTGTTAATTAAAAAAAATTATTTAAACAATTAAGTGCCTATGTGATTATGTGTTTAATATGTTTATGTGTTTTAGGATGCCTTACACATTGTATGTGATATAAAAATTGTAAGTTGCATGTTAAATTTTAATTTTGAAAATAATGAAAATTATTGAAAACGATTTCGGGAAAGAAATGACCGAGGGGTAAATGAGTAATTTCACATTTTGAGCAATTAGTGGGAAGTGTAGAGATTTTGGGTAAGAATTAGGGTATGAGTGACATGTTGGTAATTAGAGAAGATGACAAGGGATAAAAGGGTATTTAAGAGTCTTGATGGCACTCTTGTGATTAAACCTAACTTGGGAAGAATTTGGTCATTTCCATTTTTCATGTGGTGTCTCATTCCTAGCCCTTGATCTCATTCTCCCATCTTTGTTTTAGACCCTTGGATCATAAGACCTTGTTTGGTTGGCACTTAAATGGAATAATCCATTATTGTTGGTCTTCCACTTGGCAAGACTTTTTATCAACCATTGGATGATTTATTGATTCACATCTTTATTCTAAGCCCTTGGATGATAAGGCCTTGTTTGGAAAATTAATGGGTTTTGTGAGTTGTGTAATAAGTCTTCCACTTGGCAAGACTTATTCCTAGCCCTTGGATTCATTCATTTTTCCCCATCTTTATTTTGGACCCTTGGATGGTCAGAAGGGTGAGTGGGAAATATCTACACTTGTGTGTTTCTCTCATTTACAAGACATTTCTCTCATTCACCAAAAATCTCTCTATCCCTCACACGTTTCTCTCTAGCTCTCCCTCACTTCACTCATTCTTCTTTAAGTTGTGAAATTCTCTCTTCCTTTTGATGGGAATTTAAAGGAGGTTAGTGCATGAAAGTTGTTATTGGTACTCTAAGATTCCTTTTAAGCCAAAGCTTGGTAAGTGATTTCTCCTCCTTTGGAAGTTCTAGTTTCAAACCCTAACTTCTATTCTTGAATTCTTGTCTTCAAATTTTGATTATGGGGTTGTCTTATCTATAGCTCTTGCTTAAGACTCTATTGAAGCTTAGCTACCGGGTGAATTGAACTTATTGTTGGCTTTGGAGGGTGTTGGGTTGATTCGACTCACTCTTGGGAGCCTTTACTCATTCTTGGTGCTCTTGCTTGGAATTGAGGTAGGGGAAAAACGATTTATGTTCGTCTTTGTACGAGTGTGTGTGAGTCTATGTGTATCTATGTCGTATATATATATACAAGTTGGTCTTGATAGCTTATACTATGATTTTGGCCTTTGAGAACATAATTTTGTGATATATATATGCATGTTGTGTTTTATGGCTTATACATATGAATTGTAAGCATGGTTATTGATTGAGTACAATATATTGCATAAAGAAACAAGCATGTATTGTGATGGCATAGGGTTGTGATCAAAAACCTTTATGCATTTTGGTTACACCATGTAGTGTCAAGACATGGGTGTTGAGTTATACGGGATATATAAACATGTGTACGTAGTCTTGTGTCGAATCGTCGCAACAACTGGCCAGGAAAATGTGTCTCCCACCTATGGAACTAAAAAGCCAAAAAGGTGATATAGGGTTGGTTGCTGCCCCATCGTGGTGGTATGCGCCACTCTCAACATGGGAGTCGCCAGTGGGGCTCTCGTGCGACCACCTTCCTTGTTGAAGTGAGAAGTTTCAAAATCACTTGGGAAGAATCGGTGTGATACTATTTCTCGTTATAAATGAGTAGGGTGCGTATTTGTTAACCTATATTGGGCAAGCGTATAATATGGGGTGTGTTGAGTCATATTGCACTTGAACTATCATATATATATGTGATCATGATATTAATATGGAAGTATGCTTTAATTGTGGAAAATTGTGTTGTGAGCATGTTGGGGGAAACTTATTTGTTGGGTTCGATGGGATTCCGGATTGGTGTGAGAGCTATGTGAAACAATAGACCGACCTAGGGTTAGTGACATGAACCTTGGTTGGGTTGAACCACTCAGACTACCGAGATGGAGGCAATGACACTTCCTCTACTGGGCTAGTGAGCTCACCCCACGCTTTATATATTTTTCAGGTGATGATCCCGTTGGGAGAGTTCCGTAGTTTCTCCGCGGACAAGTGGCTGTATATCCGCCCTTTTGTGCATGGGAGGCGGACCATACTTATATTTTGTTGGGTATTAGCTTGATAAACATGTATCAATATGTTCTTTTTGCCCATGTAAGTCAAACTTGTAAAACTACATTATTTTGATCCGGCTAGCATATTAGTCGAGGTGTTATTGTCTATGTACATCCCTTGGAGCGTCATGCGCGGGGATCATATTCTTTTGGTGCACTTCGGTGCCGGATTGTACAAATGTGTATTTTGAACAACTATAACATGTTTCGCCTTAGAGCGCTTTAATGCCAATATTGAATCCTTTCATTTGGAGTTGTGAATGTGAAATAAATTATTTGCCATGAAATGCGAGTATTAGGTGTTTAGCCGAAAATAGCGTTTTTCTAGGTTTTCAAACCAATCCTTTTCGATTTGAATGGAAAAACCCATTTTCACCCACCCTCGTAACCCGGTAAATTTCCTTGTTTTATAAATGATCTTAAACTCATTTTACAAAGATTTTAACTCTTAGAAACCAGCGATATTTAAAACGGAAACCGGGGGCAAGACGGATAACTTTAATAAACCTCATATGAAGGTTTTTGGTTTAAACATTTACATATGATGAATATAATTTGGGGTATGGACCTAACAAGGGTATATTCAAGCATAGGCATGTATACGTAGTTGTTACGATGATTTTCAGGCCAAATTGAGTATTTTCGAGTCCGGGAGTCAACTGACGGGATTGTGTCAGTCAACTGGAAAATAGCCGTAAAACGTTCTGGTGAAGTCAGTCAACTAATGGGTATTGGTCAGTCGACTGATGGCCCTCACCAGTCGACTGATGGCACTTGTCAGTCGACTGGCAAATAGCCGTAAAAGTTCTAGTGAGGTCAGTCGACTGATGGCCCTTGTCGGCCGACTGGCAAATCGTCAAAAAATTTCTGTCTAAGTCATTCAACTGACTAGTATTGGTTAGTCGACTGATGGCCTAAATCATTCGACTGATTTCCTGGTCAGTTGACTGATTTTTCCCCAGGGTGTTCTAGTCCGATCCAGTTTCGACACCCCTTTACTCTTTCGATCATATCTGGAGCTACCAATGTTGGATTGAGGTGATTTTTAGCTTTTTAGAAAGCTGACTTAAATCTATTGATGTTAGGTTTTTTCAATCGCTTCATTTGAGGCATTTTTGATGGGGTAATGTCGTTTGAAAGTAATGGTACATTTTGAGCCTCGGTACCTCACGACGGCCGATTTCTCAAAATGTTATAGTTTCCGTCTCGCACCTTCAAATTCGGTTTCGTTTGTTCCTATACCTTCTTTTAGGTCCAAACCTTGTATGTATACCTTGAAATCACTACTTCATCCCTGTGATGACCATTTTACCCTTGGGTGGGCACGGGCGCTTAAATGGTCCATTTAAGGTACCATTTGTTTCATTTCGCTCCTATTTCGATCCCGAGAGATCTTCTTGTCATATTGTAGGGGTGAAATGAATTTTTTACCCTTTTGTGGGTGTTTGATGACTGAAGGTCATTTGTTCTCGTTTCTTTTTACTTCCGCATTCACTCCCTTAACTCTTAGGCTTGGGTTTCGGAGTCCTAGGAAATTTGGGGCATGACACCTGCGCTTGGGCGTAGGTCTAGGGCGTAGGGTTCAAACCAAAGCGTAGCTCATGTACAATCTGCCTATTTTTCTCTCTGACGGCGTAGGGTATTATGCATCTTTTGCTATAAAAACTCGTCTTTTTATATTTGAGCTAGACTAGTCACCTTTGACTCCCGATGCTTTTGGGTAAAGTAATAATGTCTGAAAATGACATTTTTACCCTTCATTGAGATAACGATGTCGGGAACTGATCATTTTGCCCTCTGGTAGTTCTTCTTTGCTCTAGCACACCTCTTGATTCTTTTCTTGAGATAGAAATGAACACGAACTCAGTTAATTCACCGAGATTAGCTTTGTTTCTTCATTAAGCTCCTGAAACATGCTTACACACACAAACGGGATAAAAATACTAAGTAACGGAATATAAAGACATAACAAACGTAAGATAGGGGCGAAAAATGACCAATATTGAGCACCTATCACTCTCGCTCCGATCTCCGTACTCTGACGGCTCCGCTTCTCAACGGATCAAAGAACCACAAAGTCTCCTGCTTCGATCAATGTGGTGTGATGATTTTTCAGCAACTAAATCATTCAATTATGCACAACGATCTTCGGTGTAGAAGCACAATTGGAAAACCCCAATAATAAGAGAGAACTAGAAAATATATAATCACTCAATAATTTTCTCTCTATATATATCTCTGTAGAAATATATGAATCTGTATAAGAATTATAGAGATATCTCAAAAGTCCCACCCTTCTCTTAGGTTAAACTCATATATATAGAGAAGAGTCTTCAATTAATGGTAAAAATATTTTTCCAATCAGGATTCGTATTTTCACCATTTAAATCTTCCAAATATAGACTAATATATCAATCATAGTCCAATATACCAATAATAGTTTCAATCATGTCACAAAGTGGTTAGGAGTTGATTACGTAGCAAGACAATACCTTCCAAATAAGAAAATCGCAATTCCCAATTTTCTGCAGTTTACCACTTACCGAGTATGCAAAACATTCTGGCTATTTTTTCACTTTTGCGCAAATGTGCGCATGTTCGCACCTTACCGACTACTCAGTAATGTTCCCATCGAGTACTCGGTGGTAAAAAATTGTGAATATACAATTTTTTATACATTGCAGCTTCATCAATTTCCTTTGCATTTTCACAACTTCAACCTTGATTAACCTAAACTAAAACTCTCAACTCTCAACATGGTTTTTTATCAGAATCATGTCATTACATAAATAAATGTTCTTACAATCTCCCTCTTGGCATTTCTGAGACAAAATCATGTTTTACAAAAATATCCTCACGATAAACAAAATAAAATCTATATCTATGAACACACACCGACAAACATAGACATAGACTTTTCTGTTGATTTCATGATGACCTACCAAACCTGTAACCACAACACTTAAACAAATATACATGTGAAAATCAAGCGTGGAAAACAAATAGCAGAAATAATTAATATTAAATTATCATAAACAAAACCATGAATTTATCAACATGAAGAATAATGATCATTAATAAATAACAAATAATTATCCCCCTCAATTAAATATTCCCCCCCCCCCCCCCTAACTGTATATCTCTCCCCCTTACTAAAAACTTCTCCCCATTTTTGTTACTGAAATGATAAGGAATTAAATAACAATAAAAATAATCAAAAGAGTTGAAAGAGAATAAACAATGTGTAAATATTAGAAAAATATACGGGAAGACCAAAGAATCTAAGCAACGTTTATATTAAGACATAGAACTCTAAAGAATATATTCAGATTCTTAGGTAACAAAAATAAATCTCTACAATGCATGAACTTAATTCTAATGCATGAATGCAAAATGTTCAATAAAAAATAAAATAAAATTTCTTAGAAACAGGTGAGCAAGGTAGTAGAGACAATGAGCTAATCATAAACACATCATATTCGTATATTTGACTTAGTCATTATACACACGGTAGTGAAGAAAATCAGCACACATACCTTGTAGTTATAAGCAGTTACAAGACAAGATTTACATAGTTTTTGCATATATGAAAAATATTTAGGTGCAAGCAAACAACTAAGATGAAAGTAATACGTACTAATTCTAATAATCTTTTCACTGACCGTGATGATACTTCAGTCCAAAACCTAAGTTAAAAGTCAAATCATTAACTCGGACCTTATTGCTTGTTAAATGTCTCACAATTTAATCTTTTACACCTTTTCACTTTATCCCTTTTTGTATTTCTAAGCTCCATACTTTCCAACGAGGATTTTTAGTCCCGACCAACTGGGCCCGAGTTTCTTCCTTGTGATTTATGCTCATTAGTTTTCTCCCCTTTTGATAAATTGAGATAATCACGTCCGTTTTTTTATGTAAATACTCAAAATTTACTGAAGTACTGAGACCCGGTTACTCAACAAACGAACCATTGCTCTAAGGGGTTTTTAAAAAAAAAATACATATTCATTAATTCATTCTTTCAACATTACCCCAACATTTATGAACATGCAAAAAAGTATTCAAAAGTATCGATCAATCTAGCATAACTTATGAACCTACACATCACTTCGGATTAAATGAAAAAGACTAAAAGTTTCATCAAATAAAACACTCATCTTCGAAGTAAAACAAGCACCTGAGATTAATGATTTCTAAAAATAATACTTAAACATGTCAAGTGAATAACTCATATCCTCGTGTCAGACTAACAACTCCAATTCCCACAAGCATAATAAGAAAATTAAATATGAGAATAGAGTGAAATATGATAACCATTTGTACCCTAAGCCAAGCTCAACATGCTAAGAATTTTTATTTTATAATTTTTATGGCTTTTGTCATAATGTATGCATGCATGAATAATCCTAATAGTAGCAAAATATGATGCATGCGTAATGATAAATAATAAAATAAAAATGCATGATAATGTATCAATTCTAGGAAAAAAATAATCAAGATATTCCTAGAATGATACATATGAAGACATCTATTTTTAAGAGAACATACCACTAGATTTCCTAAGACTCGCATGCTTTTGAAAATCTAATGGTTTTGTAGAGATGTCTGTCAACTGAGAATCTGTGGATATAAACTCTAAATATTTCTCAGAACAAAGTTTAGGAAAAATGCAATAATGATTATCATATGTACGTACACCTTCCATAACACAATTTTCAAAAAAATCAATAATAAAACATTTATCGGAAGTGAAATTGACATTATGGTTATTGTCGCATATTTGGCTAATTTATGCTAAGCAAATTAGCCTTTAGGCCCTTAACATAATAAATATCTTCTAATCTAGCTAGACCAGAAGCAACAATGGTGTCCTTTCCTAAAACCTTAAAATTTTTCCCATTAGCAAAAGTAGCAGTTCCAACATTACTTTCCTTAAAATCACCAAACAATGACTTATTTCCAGTCATGTGCCTAGAACATCCATTATCAAAACACCATGAACTAGAATCACATGCTCTAAGGGAAGTATTTGCAGCAAAACAATGTAGCTCACCTTTCTTAACTCATGTCTGTCTAATTTTTGGCATTCTACTTGCCAAATTAAACAAATTATTTACCTCTTCACTCAAAAGCCTAATTTGATCTTCAACATTGGGTCTTCTTTGAGTTCTTTGATTTATTCTTGAATTCAAATTTCTTCCTCTTAATTTGAAGCACATGGGTCGAATATGACCTTTCACACCACATTGATGACATATAGGAACAAACCTTTGAAAACCATTATTAAAAATTTTATGATACTTAGAGGTAAATGGAAGTTTACTCTCAACCGGTTTTCTAACATAAGATTGGACATTAGAATTCTTCTTAACAGGAGGAATGTTTCTTATATTAGAATTACCTTGATAGGAACTATATGTTACTTGAGAAGCTCTAACAAATCTAGTTTTGGAAATGACATTTGAATTATTCGTTGTTCCTACAAATCCCAATCCTTTAGTGTTTCCCACAGATTTACTGACACTCAACATATAATCAAGCTTAAGGGTTCCATTAGACCATTTATAAATAGTTGAGTTAGCATCTTTTAAATCTTTTTCCAAAACCTCAAATCTCATAGATTTCTCAATCATATCAGATCTCAGAGTGGCTAATTCCTTATTTAAATCATCAACACTCTTCAAAGTCTGCTTCCTTTCTTTTTCAGACTTAATCAATTCTTCAGACCATTAATCTCTTTGTGTCTGAAACTGATTTAGCTCAAGGGTAATGTTGGTTAATCCTTCTCTTAATGACTCTTTTTCCTTGTCAACACTTTTAAATTTAACAATAGATTTTGAGAAAACTTCGCTAAGATGTGTGTACTTGTCATAAATTTTTCTATACTTAGCTTGAAGAGAGTCATCATGATCATCATCACCCTCATAATTTTCATCCTTAGAAGTTGCACTTATTGTAGCAACCTTTTTAACCTCATCATTACACAGACTCTATGAAGGTTTAGACTTAAAAACCCCTATCGATGCACTATAAATCAAACAGTACACAGACTCTATGAAGTTTTAGAGTTACAAATTCCTCCAAATCTGTCTTTCTCCACTAGACATCTAATAACCTTGAATCACTCGCGCTCCACAAAGCTCTCGCTTCACCCCGTACTCTGACGGCTCCGCTTCTCAACAAATCAATGAACCACGAAGTCTTTTGCTCTGATCTCTGCACTAAGACGACTCCGTTTCTCAAATGGATCTAAGCAACCACGTTGCACAAGGTGCTGTGTAGATTTCAGAATCTAGGTCATTCAATTGTGCATAATATCATCGATGTAGAAGCACAATTGAACAAACCCTAAACAAGAGAGAACTAGAAGATATAGAATCACTCAATGATATTTTCTCTCTCTATCTCTATCTCTATAGATGAATATGAATCTGTAGAAAACTTACAGAGATCTCTTAAAAAACTCTAGGGCTCCAAGGTTGCCTTACATCTGTAGAAGACCTTGGTATTTATAGACAATGCATAGGAGAAACCCTAATCTCTCCCTTTTTCGTAATTTCACATCAAACCAAGTAAAACCCTATTCTCTGATGAATAATATGTGTATGGCACGTATCTCAATGTGTAAAGTCGCAGCCGCCTCAAAAGAAAACAAATCGGGGTCAAATCTGAAATTTCACAATTTTTTCACGCTGATTACCCTATGCTTCAAGCGTACGCTTGAAGCGTAGCCTAGCCGGTGCTTAAAGCATAGGCAGATGCGTAATTATTTTGGCATGCGTTGAAATAACACTTTCTAGCCACTTTTAGTTACTAGAAGCGTAGGCCATGCGTAGCAAAATTCTCAGAACCAACTTTTATTGGGAATAGTACCATTTGAGCCCCCTTTACTCCCTTGTTATGATTCTTGAAGTTGCGGCTTGAAAAAATGACATTTCTACCATTCGGGAGACATTTTTCTCTTGAAAACACGTCTTTAGTTCTCCTCTTGATTTCTCTAAGCTTGATTCAAGTTTGATGAAGCTTGTTGACACATTTGCTTGACTATTCACTCATCATAATAATTCACTCAACATGGTTATTGTCTAAAACATGCCAAACACAAATAATACTATAAATGTTCTTACAATCTCCCCCTTGGCATTTCTGAGACAAAACCATATTTTATAAAGATATCCTCACAACTAATAATATAACATCTATACCTATAAACACACACCCACAAACATAGATATAAACTATCATCTTGCTTTCATGATGACTTCCCAATCCTACAACCACAACACTAAACATACCATGAAAAACAAGTGTGGAAAACATATATTAACCAACATAATGATCATAAGAAAAATATAACAACAATGTAAGCATAATGATCATCATAGACACTCTTTCCTTCTCCCCATGAGAATATATTGCCCCTCAATTAAAAACTTTATCTCTTAACTAAACAATCTTTCCCCCTTACTTAATACTTCTCCTCCTTTTTGTCACTGAAATGACAAGCAAAGATATAACAAGCAAAGCATATGAGAGATATAAAAAAAAAAACCTCAAAATGTTAACATAGGAAAAGATCATAGATGAGTCTCTAGAGAACCTAAGTCAAACACTAAATACTAAGATAAAGTATTCTATAAGATTATATCCAGATTCCTGAATAATATAAATCTCTACAATGCATGAACTTAAGACTAATGCATGAATGCAAAATGCAATATATATATATATATATATTTGTTCTTAGAAACATGTGAGCAGGGCAGTAGAGACAATGAGTTAATCATTAACACATCATATTCACATATTTGACTTAGCTATTATACACATGATAGTGAAGAAAATCAGCACACATACCTTGTAGATATAAACAATCACAAGGCAAGCTTTACATAGCATTTGCATATATGAAAAATATTCAGGTGCAAACAAATAACTAAGATGAAAGCAATATGTACTAATTCTAATAATCTTCTCACTAACCGTGATGATACTTTAGTCTAAAACCCGAGCTAGAAATAAAATCATTAACTTGGACCTTATTGCTTATTAAAAGGAATACAACACACTACTTTCCTTTTGTCACATAATTTATTCTTTTGCACCTTTTCACTTTATCCCTTTTTATCTTTCTAAGCTCCGGACTTTCCAGTGAGGATTTTTAGTCCCGACCAACTAGGGGCAAGCTTCTTCCTTGGGATTTATGCTCATTAGTCTTCTCCCCTTTTTACGCGAACACTCTACTACTTTGTGGTAGGAGGCCCGGTTACTCATATTGAAGAACTACTTTTTTCATTTCTATATTTTGATTATCTCATTCTTTCCTCTTTCAACATTACCACAACATTCATAAGGATGCAAAAGGTATTCCAAAGCATATATCAATCTAGCAAAGCTCATGAACCTACATATCACTTTGGATTAAATGAGAAAGACTAAAAGTTTCAACAAATATTACGATCATCTTCGAAGTAAAACAAGCATCCAAAGTTGATGAGTTCCAAAAATATTACTTAAACATGTTAAGTGAACAACTCATAACCTCAGGTCAGACTAATAACTCATATTTCCATAAGCATAATAAGAAAATTAAATATGAGAATAGAGTGAAATATGACAAACATTTGTACCATTAGCCAAGCTCAACATGATAAGAATTTTTTTATATATATATAACGTTTTATGGCATTTTTTGTCATAATGTGTACACGCATGAATAATCCTAATAGTAGCAAATCATAATGCATGCATAATAAAAAAAATGCATAAATAAAAAATGCATGATAATGTATCAATTCTAGGATAAAAGATGATGCAAGATATTCCTAGAATGATACATATGAAACCATCTATCCTAATGATAACATGTCACTAGATTTTCTAAGATGCACATGCTTTTAAAAATCTAATGGTTTTGTAGAGATGTCTGTCGACTGAGAATCTGTAGATATATACTCAAGACCTTTCTCAGAATTAGAGTCATGCACTCTACATGCAGTATGAGCAATCAAACAATATAGCTCATCTTTCCTAACCCACACTTGTTTAATTTTGGGTGCTCTATTTGTTAGCCTAGACAACCTCTTCACCTCTTCATTCAACACCCGAATTTGATTTTCAACATTGGGTCATTTTTGGGTTATATGTTTCCACTCTGATTTCAATGTTTCTCTTATTAACTTTGAACACACGGGTCGAATGTGACCTTTCACTCCACGGTGGTGACATACTGGGATAAACCTTTGAAAGCCATTTTTCGAATCCTTATTGAATCTAGAGGTAAAATAAGGCTTATTCTCAACTGGTTTTCTGACATAAGATTGAGCATTAAGATTCCTATCAGACTTACCTTGAAAAGAACTAGATGTTTCTTGGGAACCCCTTACAAAGGTTGTTTTGGAAAGTATATTTGGATCACTTAATATGTTTATTTGAATCCCAACCCTTTTGTATTTCCTGTAGATTTTCCCACACTCAACATATGATTCAGTTTAAGAGTTCCACTAGATCATTTATGGACAGTTGAGTTAGCATCCTTCAATTCCTTTTCCAATCCCCCAATCCTTGTAGATTTCTCAATCAATTCCAATTTTAGAGTTCTTAATTCTTCATTGAGACCATCTACCCTCTTCAAAGTCTAAGTCCTTTCTTGTTCAGACTTTGTCAACTATTCTCTTAAGGATTGTCTCTCCTTATCAACATTGTTTAATTGAACCATAATTTTTTAGTACACTTTGCTAATATGTACGGACTTTTCATAAAGTTTATTGTACGCATCTTCATACGAGTCCCCATGATCTTCATTATCCTCAGAATATTCATCTTCAGACATTGGCCAACTTGTAACAATTTCATTAACTTCCTTGCTTTCTTCAGCAAACATGGTGAAATTCTCAGACTCATCAACCATGTCAGATTCAGCATAGTCACTAGTTGTTCCATCATCTGATCCATCACTCCAAGTGACAGCTAGACCTTTTGTCCTCTTTGACTTGTTAGCACACTCCGCAGCAATATGACCAAACCCTTGACACTCAAAACATTGAGGTTATTGCTTTTTAGGGTCAACTTTGTCCCCGATTTTGAACTTTTCTATTTTTAGAATCATGTGATTTATCTCCAAATTTTTTGTTCTTTCATCAATTCTTGACCACAGGAAGATTTTAAAAATTTATGAACCTGTTTCATGATCATGTCAAACTGTCTTAGTCTACTCTCACCCTCCTCATCAGACTTACTAGAATCCTTTTTAGTGGTTCTAAAAGATATGTTCTTCTCTTTTATACCACTCGACTTCTTAGAGGATTGAACACACATCTTCATCTCATAATATTTTAGATTCCCTGCCAATTCTTCAAGTTTAATTTCTTTAAAACTCATGATTTTAGATATGACAGTAACCTTAGACCGAAAACGTTCAGGTAGAGGCCTAAGAATTTTCTTCACTATGGTAGTCTCGGAAATAGTCTCTCCTAGATTGTGACAACTTGTTACAATGTCAGTTAATATAACCTCAAAGTCACTAAAAACTCATCATCCTCCATCATAAGCTGTTCAAATTGTGAATTTAGAATTTGGAGTTTCGGTTGCTTAACTTTTGAAGTTCCTTCATGAGTTACTTGGAGAATATTCCAAGATTCTTTGGCAGTTTCGCACATGGTAATTCTCTTAAACTCACTCGCAGTCACATCATTATACAACGCATTCATAGCTTTTGAGTTCCAACTATCACTGTTTGACTCAGCAGTAGTCCATTCACTTGATGGTTTTACTCTTGATTCATTAGCAGTAGCGTCTTTCATAGTGGGAGGTGAGTATCCTATCTCTACGGCCAGCCAAGCTCTCTCATCTAACGATTTCAAAAACACCCTCATCCTCGTTTTCCAATAAGTGTAATTCGAGCCATCAAACAACGGGGACCTAGATCATACTCACATTCACGAGGTAAATCCATCCCCTAAGTTCAGAATCTAACCCTAGGTAGTTAACCTAAAACGGGGCAACCACGCTCTGATACTAATTGAAATTATCTAGACGATCAATGAAAATAGCCTAGAGGGGAGGTGAATAGGCTTTTTGTGGATTTATTGACAAATTAAAATTAATTGCGGAAAGTCAATTTTAATCCAATTCTCTAATAAGCTAAATCATGTAAAGATCAATATAAGTGCAGAATATAAAGCAATAGAGACACGCAATATTTGTACGTGGAAAACCTTGGAAAGACTCCAAGTAAAAATCACTGATACGCTCGGGTATCGATGCATTATGAATCAAGCAGTACACAGACTCTATGAAGTTTTAGACTTACAAATCCCTCTAGATCTGCCTTTCTTCACTCGACGTCTGAAAACCTTGAACCACTCGCACTCCACGAAGCTCTCGCTTCGCTCCTTACTCTGACGGTTCCGCTTCTCAACAGATCAGTGAACCACGAAGCCTTCTACTCCAATCTTTGCACTCAAACGACTATGTTTCTCAAATGGATCTAAGCAACCATGTTGCACAAGGTGGTGTGTAGATTTCAGAATTTAGGTCATTCAATTGTGCATAAAATCATCGATGTAAAAACACAATTGAACATACCCTAAACAAGAGAGAACTAGAAGATATAGAATCACTCAATGATATTTTCTCTCTATATCTCTATCTTTGTAGATGAATATGAATCTGTAGAAAATTTGCAGAGATCTCTCAAAAACCTCTAGGGCTCCAAGGTTGCCTTGCATCTGTAGAAGACATTGGTATTTATAGATAATGCATAGGAGAAACCCTAATCTTTCCATTTTTCGTAATTTCACATCAAACCAATTAAAACCCTATTCTCTGATGAATAATATATGTATGACACGTATCTCAATGAGTAAAGTCGTAGCCGCCTCAAAAGAAAACAAATTGGGGTCAAATCTGAAATTTCATAATTTTTTTACGTTGATTACCCTACGTTTGAAGCGTAGGGTTTACTACTCTTGAAGCGTAGACAAATGCTTAATTATTTTGGCATGCGTAGCAAATGCGTTGAAATAACACTTTCTAACCACTTTTAGCTACTAGAAGCGTAGGTCATGCGTAGCAAATTTTCCGGAACCAACTTTTCTTGGAAATAGTGTCATTTGAACCCCCTTTACTCCCTTGTTATGATTCTTAAAGTTGCGGTTTGAAAAATGACGTTTCTATCATTCGGGAGACATTTTTATCTTGAAAACACTTATTTAGTTATCCTCTTGATTTCTCTAAGCTTGATTCAGGTTTGACGAAGCTTGTTGACACATTTGCTTGACTATTCACTCATCATGATAATTCACTCAACATGGTTATTGTCTAAAACATGTCAAACACAAATAATATTATAAATGTTCTTACAAGAAGAGTCTTCAATTAATGGTAATAATTATTTTCCAAACAGGATTCGTATTTTCATCATTTAAATCTTTCAAATATATACTAATATATCAATAATAGCTTCAAATCATATCCCAAAGTGGTTAGGTGTTGATTATGTAGCAAGACAATACCTTCTAAATAAGATATTTGCAATTCTCAATTTTCTGCAGCTTACCACTTACCGAGTACTTGATGTTTGTTCTACCGAGTACTCGGTGAACCCCAAGTACGCAAAACATTCTGGCCATTTTTTCACTTATGCGCAAACGTGCACAAGTTCGCACCTTACCAAGTATTCGGTAATGTTCCCACCGAGTACTCGGTGGAACAAAATTGTGAATATACAATTTTTTATACATTGCAACTTCATCTAATTTCATTTTTATTTTCACCACTTCAACCTTGATTAACCCAAACTAAAACTCTAAACTCTCAACATGATTTTTTATTAGAATCATATCATTATATAAATAAATATTCTTACACCTGCATTATCTAATATGTAACATATTAATCCAAGTCTATTACATTATTACCGTGACACAACCCGACACCTTATAGTTATATAGTTTTTGAGCAAATTATGTACTATATACCTTATCAGAAACTCTATCCTATAAAAGGCACATAAATGAATTTCACGTCTCCTCTAAACTCTAAATCTAATACCTTTAAGGTGTGTTGATGGAAAATTTACTGTAAATATTATAAAACTTGATCCAAGGGAAAAAGCAAAGTGAAAAAAAAAATTGAACATTTTTCCCATAATGGATAGAGTACTTCATCAATTAACATTAAACTTATTTAGAAATTAACAGATTGAACTACTTATCAACATTTCCTTATTTTGTTACCACCACTTATTAAATGTCACAAACCCTACCCTAGATATTTTCTTAATATGCTTTTGGAGTGTCCGATATGATACGGTCGTCTACATCACAATTATATACAGTCCTTAAAATTCAAGAATTTCCTTTTTAATCTGACCCCACCAAGTAGTACTGGTGCGATAATCACGAAATTGAATTTGAGAATATTATACCTGCGTAGCACCAGATCAGATAAAAATGTTATCAAGTTAAGAGCATTTTGGTCATAAAAAATCACCGGTCCTTCCTACAATACAATCTATGCACACACTCCGTTATATAACACTGAGACAGCAGATATTCTTTTCTTCATTTTCCCAAAAAAATAGCCCCAATGAAGCCCTGCCGCTTCTTGACCGAAAAGCCCCTGATCCTCGGCATCGCTCTCGTCGGCCTCATCGGCGCCGTAACCCTAATCTCCAGCTTCCTCCGCTCCGCTGACACCTCCCTCCTCTGCTCCCTCACCAAAACCACCACCTCCTCCGCCGCCGTGGACGGCGGCGACACCCCGATCCAGCTGAAAGCGATCCTCCACTACGCGACTTCCCGCGACGTCCCGCAGCAGTCGTTCGGCGAGATCTCGATCACCTACGACGTCCTCCGATCTCTCTCCCCCTGCAACTTCCTCGTCTTCGGCCTCGGCCTCGACTCCCTCATGTGGGCCTCCCTCAACCCTGGTGGCGCCACCGTCTTCCTCGAGGAGGACCCCAAGTGGTACCAGACCGTTACCGCCAAATCCCCCTATCTCAACGCCCACCACGTCAAGTACCGGACCAGGCTCGACCAGGCCGACGAGCTTCTCCGGACGTACAGGTCGGAGCCGGCGTGCTCGCCGGCGACGGCGTACGTTAGAGGAAACACGCGGTGCAAGTTAGCGCTGACGGGTCTGCCGGACGAGGTGTACGATAAGGAGTGGGATCTGATCATGATCGACGCGCCGAAGGGGTACTTCGCGGAGGCGCCGGGGAGGATGGCGGCGATCTACTCGGCGGCGGTGATGGCGCGAAACAGGAAGGGGCCGGGCGTGACGCACGTGTTCCTCCACGATGTCGACCGGAAGGTGGAGAAGGTGTACGCGGAGGAGTTCCTGTGTAGGAAGAATTTGGTGAAGGGGGTGGGGAGGCTGTGGCACTTCGAGCTGCCGTCGGCTGCTAACGTGAGCCGGGATGCTTCCCGCTTTTGCTAGAATGAGCCTGGAGTGTTCGGGTATGGTTGGCTGTATCGTTCGTGTTTGTATCGATATAGTCCGAATTCGTTCCATTATTATCGACACTTGGACCGTCGGCTGCTAACGTGAGCCCGGGTGCTTTCGGGTTTTGCTAGAATGAGCATGGGGTGTGAGGCTGTGTAAACTTAATTTTTTATTTTATTTTTGTTTCTCAAATGGAGGGTTTGGTTTCTTCTGCAATTAGGATTTAGAATTTTAGATCCATGAGATCGAGACATTCCTGGTGTCCCACTATGAGATTCCACTACTAGGATCTAACGTGAGCCGGCTGAGTTTCGCTAGAATGAGCCGGGGTGGTCCAAGCTTGATGAGGCTGCTACAGTTATTACAAACTTATATAAAGTCACGGGAAGTGGGTGTCTGATAAGAGAGATCATCATAACCAGATGGGGAAATTATATTATTTTGGAATTTTTTACATGTTGTATTTTAAAAGTTAATAGTTAGAAAATGGGAGAAGTGTTTTCGTTAGATTTTGGATTTGATATATTTGAATTTTGAATGAATGTTTGTAGTTCAATTTAAAGTCGGCATTCAATATTATTGGTGAATCGAAGTATTGAACTGTCTGTACATTTGATGTCACTCCTTTTTTTTCTACTCCATCCGGTCCCAAATTAAATATTAATTTTATCTATAATCTGATTATAGTGATAAAATGATTTATTATAGGAAATGATTTATAATATATATGTCTTATATTTTTAATAGTTGAACATTAAATTGATCAAATAATTTAAAATGAACTCTTATTTTAAAATAAAATGAATATTTCTTTACTATTGGATTTAAAATTGACTATTATTATTAGAGTGATCAGACATATGTCACATGCTAAGTAAAAGATTTTACATTATATAATACTTTGACGAGAGATTAAAGAACCCATGTCATTTTTCTAGAATGATACGTACCAGTAAAATAGGTGTATCCATTTGACTGATTCTCATATGGATGGTTTCATCGTACCAAATGCAAGTACCTGGTAAAGAATGTCCAGTTTCAAATTAACCTAATAAAATAAACCTATTTTATAAGCTACGTATGATTAAGAGAATGGTTAAATTCAAGAAACCTCATATATTATCCTATCAAGTTTAATCAATTAATCTTTACTGTATTCATTTTGCCCCTTATATTATTTAATTTCATTATTATGCCCCCTCACCTCACATTTTGAGTCAAAATATCTAAACTACCTTGTAGATGCAGAAAAAGTACACAACAATAATTGGGGTAAAAATTTAGATCCATTTTTCATTCATCAAAGTCATGTATTTATACACAATGTGGGTAAATGGGTCAAGCCCATTTACCTAAGTTTATCAATCCCTTAAATCAGGGATTTTGATAAACTTTACCCTTTTTTGGACTCTTCATTCCATAGCTGAACTACTCCTTAACGTGTGGATCACTTAAATTCTAGAATTTTTCACAGGCCCATTATCTCTTTTAGCCCACTTGTTTTCGGCTCATTTGTCTTCGGCCCATCCGTCTCTGGCTCATCCGTCTTTGGCCTATCTGCCTTCGGCCCATCAGTCATGTGGCCCATTCTGGTTGGGCCATGTATTATTTTGACTATTACACAAACCCCTGAGGTTATGGGCTTTTGTGATTTTCTCTTTTTCAAAGCCCATGACCGAAAATTTAAACACTATTATAACATATATACATACATGCACTTTATGGGAGATGAGGGTTTGGTGAGTTGTCAATCATCAATGAGCATTTATTGACATTTGAAATGAGTGGTCATTACTTCCTTAATCTTAGCACCATGACGGCTCATCATGGTTTGCGCGACCTTCGGACTTCGTGCAGCCTTTTGGCCTCTTTCTCCCCTTCTATAAAAACCCACACTTCTCCATCTCATTCCTCATTCTATATTTGCAAATTTCTGCTCTTGCCTCTCTCTTCCTTAGCTTTTCGTTTCTGGAATTTATTTCCTCATTATCACCGCACCCTTTCCGTCGGTCAGTTCAAACCTTTCAGTAGAACAGAACCTTGCTGCTACCCGAAGCTTCTGTGACTCTTCATTCACCAGCTGAGTAAGTCGATCGGTCATTTCTTTCTTTAATTTTCACCTCTACCCCCTTTTGTCTCTTCTACCTTTCTTGCCACCATGTCTGACAGTAACAATACCCGGTCAGTAGAGGAAGTCGTTCTACCCTCCACTACGGGCACTGAACCCACCAATAGTGATAGTCCCCAGTCCAATCGTCAAAGAGCCCCAAAAACAACTCCCCATAATACTGACCTTCCGGATTCATCAATGAATGATCCTGCGAATCCCAAGCCCTCTGAACCATTTGTAGTGGCCCCACTCAAGAGAGTCCGACCTGAGGTAGATGTTAAACACCTCCGGGCAGAGACCCAAGTACCTAAGGATGTAGATGTATCTCCTTACCCAGGTTACCTAGACTTTACTAAGAGTCAGGGATTAGCACCCGGTACCATTCTGCTATCGGCATCTCACCTTAGGGCTCTAAGGTTCCCCCTTCACCCTTTCTTTCACTATGCGTTCTTTATGCTAGGCTTACACCCCCTTCAGCTGAACCCAAATAGCCTTAGGATTATATCCATGCTCCTGTTGTACAATAGGGACCTGGATCTCAATCTAGGTTTAGCCGACCTGCTCCTTTGTTACTTTTTCCAGAACGCCAAAGCGAGTAGGGGTAGATATAATCTCTTTCCCTTCCAAGGCCGGAGCATATGTACTGATACGGAAAACTCCGATAAGGGATGGAATGAAAGAATGGTAGTTGTGAGTGGCAACTGGTCTTACCCTTTTTCGCGTATATTTCCAATCCCAAATACTTTCGATGTCATCCGTCTGCCCATCTTCCGCCCCCTTCATAAAATGTCTTGCCTTTGCGAACACTATGATCTTCATCGGGGGGATTATGCTTACAAATTTCTGGGTTATAAGGATAAGGACATTCCTCTTACCTTCATAAAACAACGTATAGGCCTCCTGAAAACCCATGTCTGGGGCAAGGCCCGATCGGCTACTGACCTGTTAACTTTGGAAAATCTTGAGTTAATTTCTAATTTGGGAGCTGATGTTGACAAGATGGACTTGCCAGACAAACCACTTTCTACCAGATGCCCTCAAGTTCCCGAAGGGGTCACCCTGGTTGATGTTGTACCCCTTTCGACAGCACCGCCGTCGGCTTCGGTACCTCCTTCTGCTCAGAGCCCGGTAGCGCCACCAGCACAGAACCCGGTAGCTCCACCCCCGCCTCCTGTAAATCCTTCAGTTATCAGGACCTGGTCTAGTATAGCCGACGGAGTGACCAATAAGAGGGCGAGAACTCAAGTTGATACTGCTTCTACAAGCAATACTCCTCTTGCTCCGGAGATATCCCGAACCTCAGTTCCCTGGGAACCAAAATTCCTTCTACCAGACGGGACTCCGGTCTGTGCCGACCAAATCACTCTTACCCAGCGAGAAGCTCTTCAGGCTATGGCGAAGGGTATCTGGACGCCAGCTGATAGGGCCGCTCAGACCAAAATCTCCAGGATTGATCTGGTAAAGAAGACTTCAATAATGGTCATGGAGATAAAAACTTGTTCACCATTTTGCACTTGGTCTATTTGTTTGTTTTCTACTTTATGTACTAATCATTTCCTTACTATGCAGCTTCTCTATGGGGTTCAGGCCTTCAACAACATCTTGGAATCTGATGTTAAGGAGATGGTCGGTATGAAGGCCCAGATTAAGCAAAATGACGCCCATTGGACTACTCTAGTCAAAGAGGCAGATGGCCTTCGCCAAACCGTCTTAGCAGAAAATCCTTATGGAGACTGGTGAGGCAGAGAAGTGGGCTCTGATGGCTGAAAAACTTGCCTTGGCTACTGAGTTGGAAGAAGCGACGGCAGTTAACACAAAGATGGCAGTTGAAAAGGCAGAATCAGAAAAGCTGATAGATCTTGAACGGGCCAAAGTGGAAGTGTCGCTTAGGGGGTCTTGACATGTATAATCGATACCGCGTCATCTGTGATCTCCGATCGGCCAGAGCTTGGCAAAGGAGGCACGAAATGGAACATATTCCTTTGGAGGCTCGAGAGTTCAAGACCGCAGAGGAATTTGATGCCCATATGGGAGTGTTGATGCCCTACGAAAACACTCCTGCCTCTGAAAATGAGAAGAAATTCGCTGCCATCCTGAAGGGAGGAGAATATCATCCTCCCGATCAGTAGTTTAGGCTTTTTAACTTTTATATGTACTTACTTCCCTCACAAGGGTAATTTTGTAACTCTCTTTTTCCTCATTAATGAACAAGAATTTTCCCTCACTTTAGTGCTTATTCTTTTCTTGTTCTGTCTTTAGTGTTTGAACTTTAATCATTTATGAAAATAATTGAGTCTTCGGGCATCTGGCCCTTGGGTCTTGCTGTTATCCTCTGGTTAGTTCAAATCAAGTTTGAACTCAAACACTTAGGAAAATTTTAATAAAAATTGAGCCTTCGGGCATTTGGCCCCTGAGGCTTGTTTTCATCCTCTGGTTAGTTCAAATCAGGTTTGAACTCAAACACTTAGGCAAATTTTAATAAAGAATTGAGCCTTTGGGCATCTGGCCCCTAAGGCTTGTTTTCATCCTCTGGTTAGTTCAAATCAAGTTTGAACTCAAACTCTTAGGCAAATTTTAATAAAGAATTGAGCCTTCGGGCATCTAGCCCCTAAGGTTTGTTTTCATCCTCTGGTTAGTTCAAATCAAGTTTAAACTCAAACACTTAGGAAAATTTTAATAAAGAATTGAGCCTTCGGGCATCTGGCCCCTGAGGCTTGTTTTCATCCTCTGGTTAGTTCAAATCAAGTTTGAACTCAAACACTTAGGAAAATTTTAATAAAGAATTGAGCCTTCGGGCATCTGGCCCCTGAGGCTTGATTTAATCCTCTGGTTAGTTCAAATCAGGTTTGAACTCAAACACTTAGGCAAATTTTAATATTGAACATGGAACACTTGTATAAAAACATAATGTATCTTTATTGAAAGGAAAATCATGAAGCAGAGGTGTCAGACATCGAGCACAAATGCTTTATTATCATCAGAGAAGGTGTCGTACGTAAGGCACACTTTTATTTTATTTTTAACAAGAAAATAAACTTATCTAAGGATAATACCTCTTCAACCGATAAGCATTCTGAGAGTTAGACTCGATGTGGCCAGTCTCGTTCTTCCGAACCCGATAAGCTCCACGCCCGATGACCTCAATTACGGTGTATGGTATTTCCCATGTCTCTTGTAACTTGCCCACAATTCCAATCTTTCTTCTGAGCACCATATCGCCAACCTAAAATTCTCTCCTTTTGACTTTCTGATTGAATCGTGCCCTGATCTGTTGTTGATAGACAACCAGTCTTATCCCAGCAGCTTCCCTTCTTTCTTCTAGGAGGTCTAGATCATGTGCTAGGTGCTGATTCTTCAGACCTTCTTCCCATGCTTGACTCCTTAAAGTAGGTACCCTCAATTCAGTCGTGATAACGGCCTCAGCCCCATAAGCCATAGCAAAAGGTGTCTCTCTCGTTGGCTGTCTTGGAGTAGTCCGATAGGACCACAACACCTCGGGCAATTTCTCCAACCATGCCCCTTTTGCTTTTTCAAGTTTTTTCCTCAGTGTATCAAAGATGGTTCTGTTTGTCCTTTCAGCTTGCCCATATCCTTGAGGATAGCCGACGGAAGAAGTGTTCTGATTGATCCCATGTTTTGTCAGGAATGCTTGGACCCTCCTGTTATCAAGATTGGTGCCATTATCCATCATTATAGTTCAGGGTAATCCGAATCTACAGATGATATGGCTCCAGATGAACTTTATAACATGGCTGCCTGTTATGGTGGGATATGCCTCGGCCTCCACCCATTTGGTAAAATAGTCTGTAGCCAGAAGAACATGAGTGGTTGACCGTATAGCCTGCGGAAGAGGGCCCACAATATCCATACCCCATCGGGCAAAGGGGTGAGGGATAATTGTGGGGTTCAATAATTCCGGTGGTGGGTGAATGGCATCTCCATGAAATTGGCACTTTTTGCAGTGTCGGGTGTAGACTTCAGCGTCCCTTGCCAGATAGGGCCAGAAGTATCCCTGGAAGAGAACTTTATGAGCTAAGGATCTTTCTCCGGAATGATTACCACAGGCTCCTGCATGAATCTCTTCCATGACTGCCGAAGCTTTGGAGGGCGTAAGACATCTCAAATATGGCCCGGAGAAAGACTTGCGGTATAGTTGGCCGTTGTAGAGAGCATATCTGGCTGCCTTCATTCTTATCTTTCGGGCTTCTGATTTTGACTCAGGCAATGCACCAGTTCTCAAATAATCTGCTATAGGATCCATCCAACTTGGCTCCCAGGGAATGACCATTACTTCTTCAAGGGGCTCCAAGCTGGACCGGGCGATGAAGTCTATCGGTACAGTGCGAGTCATGCTTTCTCCTGCTGTGGAGGCCTGATTAGCCAGATGATCTTCTACGAAATTATCTCCTCTGGGAATCTGTTCAAAGGTTATTTGCTGGAACCCTTCGGCTTCTTTTAGAACCAAATTCCTGTACGCCTCCATTTTGGGCTCTCAGGTTTCATACTCCCTATTTAATTGGCGTACGACCAACTGGGAGTCACTTCGAATCTCTGCTTTCTGTACTTGAAGGCTTCGGGCCAACCGAATTCCTGAAAGAAGGGCTTCATATTCAGTTTCGTTGTTGGAGGCAGGAAACTCCAATCGAACATACTGTTGGATTTTAGTACCATCCGGTGTTACGAGCTCAACTCCGATCCCTGCTCCATTGATATTTGATGATCCGTCCACGAACACGACCCATAATCCAGTCTCACATTCTTCTACGGAGTCTGTAGTTTCCGTTTCCAACAGGAAGTCAACTACTGCTTGTCCTTTGATGGCCGTTCGAGGGACATAGGTTATGTCGAACACCCCGAGCTCTATTGCCCATTTAGACACCCTTCCTGACAACTCAGGTTTCGCCATTATAGATCTGATCGGGGTGACCGTTGGCAATATGATCGGGTGTGCCTCAAAATAATGCCGAAGACGTCGCTTTGCATTGATCAATGATAGTACAAGTTTCTCCTGCTTCGAATAACGAGTTTCTGCATCAGCAAGGGCTTTGCTGGTGTAGAAGACTAGTGTCTGATACCCCTTGCCCTCCTTGACTAGAGCGGCGCTGGTTGACGATGTTGATATTGCCAAATATAGGTGCAATGGCTCATCTGCATCTGGGGTTGCCAGTATCGGAGGCTTTGCCATGTAACTTTTGAGTTTTTTCAGGGCTTCTGCTTGCTCTGGCCCCCAAACTTCTCCTTTTGCCGCCTTTATTGCTTGAAAGAACAGCTTACACCGATCGGTTAATCGAGAGCGACTGAGGGCTGTTATCCTCCCGGTTAACACCTGGATCTCCTTCATGGTCTTTGGCTCTGCTGACTCTACGAGAGCTTTGACTTGCACCGGGCTAGCTTGTATTCCCGTCCGATCAACTATGTGCCCCAAAAACTGGCCTGAGGACACTCCGAAAGAACATTTGGACGGGTTGAGCTTCATATTGTACTTCCTGAGGGTGTCGAACACCTGCTGCAGATCGGTCAGGTGGTCTTTTTTTGCCTTGCTTTTGACCACCGTGTCATCGATGTAGGCCTCTATGGTAGATCTCATCATGCCTTAGAACATCTTTCTGACCAACCTTTGATAGGTAGCACCTGCATTCTTTAGTCCGAAAGGCATAACTGTGTAACAAAATGTACCTGACTCAGTGATGAAGGCAGTCTTTTCCTCGTCCTCTGGGTTCATTCGTATCTGGTTATACCCAGAGTATGCATCCAGAAAACTCAGGTGTTCGAAACCTGTGGTGGCATCTACCATATGATCGATCTTTGGCAAAGGGAAACAATCTTTCGGTCAGGCTTTATTCAGATATGTGAAGTCTACACATACCCTCCATTTGCCATTTTTCTTCTGAACCACCACAACGTTCGCCAACCAAGAAGGATACTGGACCTTCTTTATAAATCCTGCTTGAATAAGTCGATCAACCTCTTCAGCTATGATCTGGTTTCGATGGGCCCCCATTCGCCTTTGTTTCTATCTGACGGGCCTTGCGCTGGGATCCACATTGAGAGAATGCTGGGCTACCGATGGATCGATGTCGGTCATGTCCACATGGCTCCATGCAAATATGTCAGCATTGGATCGGAGAATGGACTTCATTTCCTCTTTTTCTTGTGGACTGAGGTCTGAACCAATATAAGTAAACCTTTTGGGTCGGTCGGGGAAAATTTGAACTTCCAGCAGAGGTCCAGCTGCTACTGGTGACCCCGAACCGTCCTCCTGTAATTGCTATTGATCATCGCGTACCGCCTTGGGTCGTACCTCCCGCACTGGTTCTATCTTTTTCTTCAAGCCCTTCATGGTGACTGCATAGCATTCCTTGACTGCGACCTGGTCCCCCTTTATGTCAATCACATCAACTCCGTTTGGGTCAATGCATCGCATGACCTGATGCATTGTTGAGGGAACCCCGTGCATCCGATGGATCCATCCCCTGCCCATGAGGAGATTGTATGAGGGTTTGACGTCCACCACCACAAAAGTTTCTCTGAGTGTGGGCCTCGCCGCTGCTACTGATAGTTGGATCACTCCCACTGGTTCCACCCTTTTGCCATCTAATCCTGCTATCGGGCTTCTGGATGGGACTATTTCCTGAGGGTTGATCTCTAGCTTCTCGAAGGCCCACTTGGTGATAATGTTGGCGTTACTTCCTGGGTCCCCCATCACTTTCTTGATCAAGCAGTTTGAGACCATGAGAGAGATAACTAAGGGATCGTCATGTGGAGATTGAATGTCTCGCATATCTGCGGAGGAGAAAGTTATACGGGCGTCTTCTTTCGGGTTTCGGAACTCGCTGACTTCCCCAACCCTTCGCAGCTTCTGGGCTTGTCGCATCTGAGATCTGCGGGTCTCTTCCAATTCTGACCGGCTTGGTCCTCCGTGAACCATGTGAATGATTCGTATGGGTTGTCCCATTGCCCCTTTAACAGGCGCATGGGGTGCCTGGTCTAATCGAGGTCCCTCCTTAGCCACGTACTCGGTCAATTCTCCTTTCGCAATCATGGCCTCCACTTGTCTTCTAAGGCTTCAGCACTCGTTGGCATGATGACCATATTCGCCATAGAAGGCGCAGTGCCTCAACATATCTCTCTGGTCCATTGGTTGCCTGATGGGTGGGGGCGACCGAAAGATGCCTTTAGCCTTAGTCTCCTGATAAAATTTTGCTAGCGTAACCTTTAGTGGGGTAACCTTGTCCTCAAACTTTTGGCATTTTTCTGGTACTGGGGAGGGAGCAGGAGGAGCACCCGGCCGCTTCCGATCGGAGACCCGATCCTTAGCCTTTGGTTCGGACACTCTTGCCTCCACACTTGCAAAGGCGGTCCTCCTCTGTCGTATGGCCAATTCCTCTTCTATTAGGAGGTGCCCTTGTGCCCTGGAATTGAGCTCTCCAATGTCTGCTGGTGGCCTCTTGACCAGGGACTGATGGAACTTGGTTCCAGGGATCAGGGCCATTCTGAAGGCTTCGACAGTTGAATGCTGATCGCAGTTGTCAATTGAAGACATCTCCACATTGAATCGTGAGACGAAACTTTTCAGGGATTCGCCTTTCTCCTGGATCATGGTGAAAAAACTGGAGATAGTCTTCATCTGCCTTTTGTTGCCGAAGTACTAGGCAATAAATAACTCGCAGAGTCTGAGCCAGTTTCCAATCGATCGGGGCGGTTGCTTTCTGAACCACATGAGGGCTGCTTCGGTCAAGCTGGTGGGGAAAACTTTGCAGAGTAAGGCCTCATTTTCGTTGTAAACATTCATCCAGGTATGAACGTGGTAGATGAGTTCTGTTGGATCTTTTGTACCATCGAACAGGGTGAACTTTGGTAATCTGAACCTCTCCGGATAGGGTACACTGGTGATCGAGATGGTGAACGGTGTCTGGACGGCGTCGATTGATGCCTCGGATGTCAGATCGATGGGGGTCTGTACCTTCAAATCCTTAAGCACTTCCCGCTGGAATCTAGATATGATTTCCTTTAGTTTTCTCATGGTTAAGACCTTCTCGGGGTTACGTACCCCGAGAACCTGTAGAGATGACTCCGCGTGCTCTTCCGAATCATTGTGGGATCTAACGGGGAGATTGTCCTTGTCAGTCTGGCGGCCTATAGACCGTTCATGTTGGCCGGACTGCTCGTCGTTATGGACCTCCTGTGGGTTCTGCAGTTGAGCCAATTTTGCCACCAGTTCAGCATTCTGCCTTTCCAACTTGGCAGTCCTCTCCTCTAGGGCTCGTCTGGTCGGATCTTCAGGTTGCTGGCCTCCGTTTGGAGGTAATTCGGTTTGTTGTGAACGTGTAATCACCGCCATTTATGGTATGAATCTTAGCTTTTTGTAGAGAGTGGAAAGCGTATTGAAAAAGATTTCAATAATAGGGCTTTCCCACAGACGGCGTCAATTGTGTAGATGCAGAAAAAGTATACAATAATAATTGGGGTAAAAATTTGGATCCCTTTTTCATTCATCAAAGTCATGTATTTATACACAATGTGGGTAAATGGGTCAAGCCCATTTACCCAAGTTTATCAATCCCTTAAATCAGGGAATTTGATAAACTTTACCCTTTTTTGGACTCTTCATTCCATAACTGGACTACTCCTTAACTTGTGGATCACTTAAATTCTAGAATTTTCCACAGGCCCATTATCTCTTTTAGCCCACTTGTTTTCGGCCCATCCGTCTCTGGCTCATCCGTCTTTGGCCCATCTGCCTCCGGCCCATCAGTCATGTGGCCCATTCTGGTTGGGCCATGTATTATTTTGGCTATTACATACCCTCAATAGTATAAGGGGGTTTAGTGAAATCAACCATTTTAAAAAATATTTTTCGGAGGGAGTATATTATTTTCCAAAATATGAATTATTTTGGAAAAAATAATATATATATTTTGCAAAAAAAATCTTTTTCGAAAAAAAATCATATTTTTGAATATAATAGTATATATTTTTCACAAAAAAATTATTTTTCGGAAAAGATCATATTTTGGAACATAATAGTATCTATTTTTCGCAAAAATATTAATTTTCGGAAAAGATCATATTTTGGAAAATAATATATATTTTTCGGAAAAAAATTCATATTTTGGAACATAATATATATTTTTTGGCAAAAAAATTCATATTTTGAAACATAATATATATTTTTAGAAAAAAAAAAATCAAATTTTCTGAAATATATATATATTTTTTGAAATTTATAGTTTTGACGAAAAATATAATTTATTTTCGAAAAATAATTTTTTTAAAGGTTGATTTCACTAAACCCCCTTATACTATTAAAGGATGGTAGTTTAGACATTTTGACTCAAAATGTGAGGAGAATGGGGCATAGTGATGAAATTGGATAGTATAGGGGGCAAAGTGGACACAGTAGGAGTTAGTTGATTAAATTAAATAGCATAAAGGGTTTCTTGAAATAAACCTTTAAGAGACTCAAAAGCTCATTAATCCATATAACCAAAAGTTTGGAAAGCCCTAAAAATAGCATGACTTGTACACTCTCGTGGAAGAAGGCAACCAGTGTATTCCTACCGGTGAAGCTTATACTCGGGTGGGTGCAAGGCGAACTATTTTAAAACAAACTCCCCATTTATTAAATAGAGAAGGTCATCAAGATTTCGTGATCCGCTAACTGTTGAACTTATTCTAATTCCAAAAACTCAGATCAGATTGGTATTGATCTCTTATGCAAAGAAGTCATTGCAACTATAAAAGGAGCAAAAAATATCACAACTATGCCACATCTCAACTATAAAAGAAGCAAAAAAATACCACAACTATGCCAATTAAGTGCAATGTACCCCTCCAAAAGAATTTCCATTGCAAAAATACATTTTTACCCTTGCAAAAATCTCTCTCATCCTCTTCTTCTTCCTCTTGTATAAATATATATATATATATATATATATATATATATATATATATATATCCACCTATATACACACACAAACAGAAATCATAAATAAATCTTTTGCAAGTGGTATATACACACACACTGAAATACACACACCCACCAAATCTTTTCCACCTATATATATATAGGCCCTGTTTGGTAATCGGTCTGGTCCGGTTACCTCTGGTCTGGTCTTGTCCGGGTGATGTTTTGAAATTCTGTTTGATAAGCGGTCTGGTTTGATGGTCTTGGTCTGAGAAAACTAGAACCAGACCATATTTGGTAAACTGGTCTGGTCTTAAATTTTTAGTAAACTATGAAAATATTGAATAAACTTTATATGATGTAATAACCTTAAAACCCACACATTTTAATTTGTAAACATTTGTTCAAGTCTTTTTGATTGATTTTTATTATGTATTTCTTACATAATAATGTTATATTGGTTTTGTACAAATTTCTTAAAGTATGATTATTGCACTCCAATTATCAAATGTAACAACAAATAGGTTTTATACAAACCACATTTTTTATTATACAAAAATTATAATCACACAAATTTCACAAGTCACACACTAATATTACATAACAACTTCAACTGTCGATAACATGCAAATAATGCATTATGTGTCACCCCATTACTACAATAAGTACTACAATACAAAATATAAACACCATAAACATGAACAAACATCCAATGCAACAACCACCATATAACATGTACTTCTTCTTCTTTTGAATGTCTGCAACAACACTATGAACATGATATGGCTCATAGGGCTGTTCAAAACCGGTTCCAGTTTCGATTCCGACCGGAACCGGAACCGAACCTATTTTTTCGGTTCCTGAAAAATTGGAACCGGAACCGGAACCGAAAGTCTAAGGAACCGAACCGGAACCGAACCTAAAAATCGGTTCGGTTCCGGTTCCTTTTATCCCTTTTTTCCAAAAATAAAAACACAAAAGATTATATAATCAATAATTTAGAGTATTTGAAAATTGAAATATTACAAACCCAAAATCAAATGTATAATTAGTGGAATGAATATAATTATATCAAAATATTACATCCCTAAAGTTACAATTGTCATTTAATAATAAAACAAACATTTGCATTTGAAAATTACAAAAAACCATTCTTGAGTCGGAATTCGACACGGCTGCTAAGTCTCGACTTTCATTTCAAAACAAAAGAGATTCCCATCCTGCTTGGAATCCTAATGGCATCTTGACATATAATCTGCATTATATAATAAATAAATATAGATTGAACAATGTTAAAACTTGAAAGTAATTAAAAAAAAAAAAAAAGAGTAAGAAAAAAAAGGTCGTCATTTACCCCCCTTTCCTTCAAGAACTCAATCAGTGCATTCCCAAGCTTATTATCCATATCCCTGAAAGCAATAAATAAGTAAACCAAACAGAGTCACCACTAAACCAAAATTGCAAGTGAAACAATAAAAAAATAAGCATTATGTTAGATCACAAGCAAATAGTAAGAAAAGAAAGAAAACATTGAATATCTACACTCTCTAACCAAAACTTGATACCTGAAATTCCTAATCATTTTTGCAATGTCGATATATTTTGAAATTCAGAAACTAGACTTCTAGTCAAGTTTTTTCATTTGTATCTGAAAAGATCAAAAGACAAAGATTTATAAATAAATAAAATTATTTAAAATCAGTTTTTAAAAGATTATAGTAGCAGTTAATTACCACAATCAATAGCTGCAATTTCATCCATAGTCGCTTCCACTTGAATTGGAATTGTTGAAGAACGCAACCAATCTTGACCACAAATTAAGCATTCAACAATTTTGGGAGAAAGTGAACTACGAAATCGATCAAGAACACGACCTCCCGTACTGAAAGCAGATTCGGAAGCAACAGTAGAGACGGGAATGGCTAACACATCCCTTGCAATTTGAGAAATAACCCTATACCTCACACTGTTTACCTTCCACCAATTCAAAACATCAAACTTTAGATTATTTTTCTCACACAATTCCTCCAAATATTTATCCACTTCTGATTTATTTCCATCATTTTCTTCTTCTTCCAAATGCCTTTCAAACTCATCTAGTGATGTTAAACCACTAGATTTACCCGATTGTTCATCAATCCCCATAATTTGAGTTTGAGTTGATGAACCAACCATCTCAAAAATTTTATACTCATCAAAAAGACGTCTCAACGTCTCTACAATCTTTTGCATGACCATATTTACCTTATCAACATCATGAATTTTGGCCAAACAAAACTTGACATATTTCAATTTACAACGAGGATCTAACACAACTGCAATATAAACAAGTATATTCAACTTCTCAATATTTCCCCAATACTTATCAAACTTCAATCTCATTTTTCTTGCCATTGAACATAAAGACGGATCGGAACTTTTTCCCCATTCATTTAAGCTACTTTGAATGCCACAAATTTCTTAAAAGAACATATTAGAAGTGACATACAAAGAACCGGACAATCGAATAGTGGCATCATAAAACTTTTGCAAAATTTGAGTAAAATACCGAGCATTATCCCAATCAACATCACTAGGATGTCCAGTGAATTCCCCTTCCTCCATATCACAAAGTTTAGAAATAAAATTATCATCATCATCTCCTAGTCTCTCAAATGCTTTCTGAAACTTTATTGTTGTCTCTAGCATTAAATAAGTGGAGTTTCATCTAGTTGCAACATCTAAGCACAAAAAACTTTTACTTGTTATCTTCACTTTTTCCGCACATGCCTTGAAAGATTGCTCTCTTTGTGGGGAACTCTTAACATATTTCACAGCCCTACGAATTCGAATTATTGCATTTTTTAATTCAGTTAATCCATCCCTCACAACCAAATTTAAGATATGTGCACAACACCTTACATGAAAAAACTCACCACCTAATAAGAAAGTTCCACCATTGGCAGAGAGCCTTCTCTTCAAATGTCCAATAGCTACATCATTAGAACTTGCATTATCCACTGTAAGAGTGCCTAGTTTATCTATCCCCCATCCACTCAAACAGTCTTCCACAGATCGAGCAATTGCCTCACCCTTGTGACTAGAAATTGTACGAAAATTTATAATTCTTTTGTGTAAATTCCAATCACTATCAATAAAGTGAGCAGTAAGACACATATACGACAAATTTTGTAGTGAGGTCCAACAATCTGTAGTGAGGCATATTCTTTGATTTAGTTTCAATAGCATACTTTTCAACTTCGTTTTCTCACTAAGATATAAACCATAACAATCTCTTGCCAATGTAATGCGTGAAATAAGTTGGTATTTAGGCTGTAAAACTTTACAAAAGTTACGAAAACCTTCACGTTCTACAAAACTGAAAGCTAGCTCATCAACCATAAACATTTTAGCCATGGCTTCTCTACACAGTTCTTGGTTGAAACTCCAAACACTAAGGCTATTACTATCATCTTGTGTCCCCGATTGAAATGATAAAATCTTTTGTTTTTGTCTTTATTTTTGGGGGATTTGAAACATGTCTTCATATGCTTTATTAAAACACTAGTCTCATTCGCACTTTGGTACTTAAACATTCCTTTACAATAATTGTATTTAGCCCCATTTGCTTTTCCATTAGCAAAAAGCTTAGTAAAATGCTCCCACACTTTAGAACGACCTTTTTGTTTAAGAGTGGTTACCTGTTCGTCCTCTTCAAAATCAGAAGGTATGGCAGTAATACCAATTGGAAGCTTACTTGAAGGATTCTCATTGGGATCTTCTCTACCACTTGATTCAATTTCCATCTGAAAATAAGAAAAAATAACATTAGGTGCTAGAGTATGATTCTATGAACACACGCACAACTGAATACTCGCATAAATTTTCTGCTACCAAAAAAATAGAAAACTGCTACCAAAAAAAAAATTAGATACTCAAAAATAGATGGAAACAGTGAATGATGGTGTTACCAACTTGAAAATTATTACCTTGTGGGGGCTTACCACAAGGGCTCAGGCATACATTTTTTTATTAGCTTTTCAAATCGATTCCTAGGTTTACTCCTTTCCTCTTTCTTAGGTGTTCACGTGAAGCCTACATTTCAACTTGTCTACACTTCTTACTTTTGATAATGAACAAAAAGAGACAAAAACAATACAATATTCACACAGTATTGGATAAGGAACCCCCCCCTCCCCATGAAATAAACAAAAAATCATTGAATAATATATCAGTCTAGCACATTTTCTCTAAAAAAATAAGAAATCATTTAATAATTCACTTACTATTAATATGACCGAGAAGATAAAAACATACATTTCTCTAAAAAAAAAAAAGAAATAAAAAACAGAACATATAGAAACAGATCAAAACTATAAATCACTGAACACAAATTATTTAGAAAATTTTGAAACTCCAAAACAAGTTTTTTGGTTTATTACCTTGACTGAAGAAGATGATGAATCTGATGAAGCCATAGATGGGTTGAAACGTATAGAGATTAGAGAGAAACAAATATAAATATATATATAGAGAGAGAAAGAGCAATACCGACGAAGCAAACGGAATCCCCGATCTGAGAAGCAAGGTCGATAATATCAAAGAGAGGGCGTGAAGTGAAAGGTTTGTTGAGAGAGAGACTTAGAGTTAGACTCTTGGAGAATAGAGATGAGCTTGCTGCTTGGAGACTGAGACTGAGAGAGGGGCGGCGTTATTGATGACTTAGATTTAGGGCATCATCTCACTCATCTGATATAAGACTTATAAGTTATATGATATATAAAAATTAAAATATGAATATATTATATATGAATATGATATTAATATATATATTTCATACTTGTTAATAGTTACGGGCCTTAGGCCAACTAAGAGTCTAAGAGAATCTCAGAAAGATGGATCAAGCCCAATTCAAATTTATTAACAATCACCTTCAGGCCCAATTTAAATTTATTATAAAAAAAAAAAATTAAAAAACAAAACCGGTTCCGGTTCCGGTTTGGTTCCGAAGGTTAAGAACCGGAACCGAACCAAAATTTTCGGTTCTTGAAAATTAAGAACCTGAACCAGAACCGAACCCCTAAGGAACCGAACCGAATCGCCGGTTCCGATTCGGTTCCAGTTCGGTTCCGGTTCCGGTTCGGTTCCTAAACAGCTCTAATGGCTCATCCTTGAATCTTCCCTGCAAAGCATGGACATAGTTTTCATGCCATATAAATGAATCACGATGATCCTACATTTTCAAACAAAATCATCAAATTAATATTTTAAACCGAAATTGAATTCAACATGGTAAAAAATGATAAAAAAAAAATTGATAAGCAAATTGTACCTGCCATAGTGGACATATATAAAACCACTTTCCAAAATTATTTTCGGTTTTAGCTTGATACAATTTCATTTCGCCTTCACCACAAGCCCAAATAGGCCCCTCACTTGTAATATGATGCATTGCTATAGAAAAACAAATAAATAGATATTAATATCATGTTATAATAACACAATGTACATATTATACACAGATTTATATTACAACCATGGAATACATATTATACAGAAATTTATAATACAACCGTGGAGTATATATTATACACAAATTTATAACATAATGTACATACAAATAAATTGATTACAAATGGAATTACACATTCATTTCAACTACGAGTCGTGTTAGAATAGATGTCGTTTGCAATACTAGCACGCAATTTGTCCATTGGATTGTCCCTCACACGCGGTGTACTGCTCTCCGGTGGAGGATCCGCTTCAACATCTACATCTGGTTCTGAAGGATCATTATCAAATAGAGGATCTTGTAGAAATTACATCTTAATGAAATTATGTAACGTACAACACTTAGTCACTATTGACACTTAGGCTTCGAACTTATATTGAGGCATTTGGTTCAGTATACCAAATCTCATCTTCAAGAGGTCGAAACATCTTTCAATCACATTTCGCATACCCGAATGCCTATAATTAAAGGCTTCTTCGCGGTTGTGTGGAGTCCCACCGCTCCGACAAATGTCTGGCAAGTGGTATCGGTGGCCCAGATATGGCGCCAAAAAACCTTCATGGTTAGTATAATCGGAGTCGACCAGATAGTACTTCCCTGTTTTGATTAGATGGGAAAAAATTTAATCGTAATAAATTAGAATATATTTTCATATTAAAACTTATTTTAGGCATACTATATTGTTATTTCCATAATACCTGGTGGTGGCTTTGGGAATCATTGTCTAGACACTCATTCAAAATGCGAGAATCGTTCGCCGATCATTCCCAACCTGCCAGGACATATGTGAATTTCATATCGAATGAGCAAACAACCATGACATTTTGGGTCATAATGCCCTTTCTTCCACGAAATTGTTGTTGCTGGTCCAAAGGTACCTTTGCCACGATGTGTGCGCCATCTATTGCACCAACACAGTCTCTAAACTAAGGATAAAATCGGGGGGGGGGGGTGACAGTTAATTCAGGTGGGATAATAATTTGCGTTCCCAGCTGGAGAACCTTCCCTAATACAGAGTGGAAGTTTCTTGCAATTGTCTCCGTGGAGTGCTGGAACCTTTTTGCCGTCACCCGATTTCTTGTATTATGAGAAATTGTCCATAGAAAAATACCTACTTGTTTCTATATTGTTAAACTTCTCGAATGTTCAAGACCTAGTAATTTCAGTACCTCACACAGTTGCTCAAAAATGGGTGGACTCATTCGAAAGTTTTCATAGCAACGTGTTTGGTTTGAAAAGATCTCGATTATGTAATCCCAACCACGTAGCGCAAAAGTCCTAACAGGATGCATGTGATAATGTTTACTACGATGCTCTTCCGACATGGTTTCCATTATAATGCAAGATGATTCCAATATCTCATTTTTTTTTAAGGAAGTAATTCACCATCAATAGAGGTAAATTATCATCCATGTTCGAACACCTACAAAATTCAGCATAATAACACTTGTAAATTTCAAGAACCAAGAATCATAGTTTGCAGGAAAAAAACATAGTCTATTAGGTGAATTTCAAAGAGGTCTTCCAAACGCTACATAATCAAATAATAAACCCAAATAAAACATAGTTTGCAGGAAAAAACATCCAGCAGTCGAAAATAAAATATAGTCCATCAGAAAAAAACACACAACAATAAAGTATAATCTAAAGACGATCAATCCATTCGCGCCTCTTCTTATTAGTCCTCTTTATAAACCACCCCCTCCACTCCACATCCACCTTAAGGGCCTCCAGAACCTTGAAGTAGGTCTCGCTATCCAAGTCCATTGCATCCAAGGTATCGGTACACTCCATGAACAGGGTGCTAGAAGATTTGGTCATACGAGATTCCCCACCTTTCTCTTTCATATGCAGGTGCATGGTTGCAACTTCTGAATGTTGCGGCTTTAAAGCTTCTAGAAAATGGTTGGTGTTTTCGGTGCTAGTGGAACTCAACTTTTCAATAGCAGTCTCAATAGCAGAAGCAATAGTGCCACCTCTCTTTTCTTTCTTGGATTTCTTATTTGCACTTGGCATCGGAGAATAACTGAATTCAGTTAAGTCATCACCATCGAAATCCAAGTCGGTCACAACTAGCGCAGGACAGGAGGATGAATCAAATGATGGGGGTACCCTAGTAGATGACTGAACATATGACCCAGTGGCTACGATTTCTTTGAATATTCCATCCAACAACAGGTAAATTGGAAAACCTTTATCCTTGAACTTGCCAAAAGCTGTCTACAAATTCGATTTTTCAAACATATATTAAGTATCTATTCGAAATAATTAAAGTTATTTGACACAAAATTTGGTACTACTAATCTTAAAGGCGGGATCATCCCAATGCTCCTTGTCGCATATGACCATACTCATAGTATTGTCATAGCCAATTCCAGTGGTCTTGTCTAAGAGTTTGGAAAAGCTTTAATAAACGCCCCTCAACCGTCTCATTTTATTTCTATGTCGTTCCTTATTCTAGTATTTTTTTTTGGTATTCTTTTTCATATATTTTACTAAATTATCCTAGCCCACGGTATTAAACCCGGATCCAGTTTTATTCCCCGCCTTCACCTCCTCATCCATTTTGGTGACGAACAACAACTTTTTCGCTTCAGTCCATAAATCTTTTTTACCCTTCCCATTTTGCGGCATTTCCACTCCAACAACATTCTTCACGTTCATTTCATTGGTGTCCATCTATTAACACCTACCGTCACAACATTGAAATATGGTGGAAAAAATAACACACAAAACAAAACAGGGCCTCACACGAAATATACATAACAGGATGTGTTCAACTTCAACTTGTACTTCTCAAGATCCACAACTGTTGTTTATATATATGTCATGGTTCATAACTCATAGTCTGCAATCTATATATACACACACACATATATATATGTATGCAAGTGGGTAACCTTCGCTATATACACAAATATACATCAATCTTCAACCACAAATAAAAATAATGAACATGCATCAATTACAGTTCAAAGTATTCGACAGACTACCTCTCAATTGTTCTTATAAGAAACAACAGTAAGAGGGGAAACATAGAAGTTGAAAGAACAATAGCAAAATAATAAGAGAAATGAAAAATTGCCGAAACTTGAAAGAATACATCTGTTTGGAACTCAAATTCAAAATCAATTAGTCACTTCTCTGTGAAACCATTGATAATAGATCCATCCTCATAGTTTAATTTTAATTTCCATAGTTCACCTTTTAAAATTGAAACAAAAGTAACAAAACAATGAATACAATATAAAACTACAATTGACCTGAGGTAAAAAGAGAAACTTGTAAAATTATACACCACTAATGTCCATCAACCCTTCATTCTTTATTTTATAATGCCTTGGAAATTTATTCTCACACTGTCATACACACAGTAAGCAAATCAAATGTCATGAAGGGGGAAAATCCTAACAACCCATCAGATGATGGAATGACAAAGAGGACAAGTAGTGTGGTGATGATCATCAAACCATCTATTCAAACAACCCTTGTGGAAAAAATGCTTGCAGAACAACTCACTGACCTCTCAATGGACAAATAAGAGAAACCTTAGCCACATAAATAGTAATTGACTCATATATATAAGCAAACAAGTGTTCCAAACTGAGAATATATAGATACAAAAAAAATGAAGAAAACTGTGTGATTAAGGCTCCGTTTGGCAATCCGGTTTTGGTCTTGGTTTTGGTCTTGGTCTTTGATTTCAAGACCAAGACCATGTTTGGTTGGCCGGTTTTGGACTTGGTTTTGGACAACCTAAAACCAACCAATAAAACTTGGTTTTGGCCCACCATTTTTGACTTTTTTTTCTCTCTATATATATATATATATATATATGGCCGAAAATATGAATTATTTTGAATTTTTTTTTTATATTTTTCTGAAAAAAATTAATTTCCGGGAAAAAATTATTTTTTCGAAAATAATTATCTTTTTCGGAAAAAAAAAAAATTCGGAAAAAAATTAATTTTCGGGAAAAAATCATATTTTCGGACAAAAATTAATTTTCTCCAAAAAATTATTTTTTCGAAAATATTTATTTTTTGGAAAATAATAATTTTTTTCGGAAAAAAAATAATTTTTTGGAAAAAAAATTAATTTTCGGAAAAAAATTATTTTTTCGAAAATAATTATTTTCCGGAAAATATTTATTTTTTCTTCAAAAAATAAATTTTTGGAAAAAAAAAATTTTCGACAAAAATTATTTTTTCGAAAATAATTATTTTCCGGAAAAATTTATTTTTTCGTCAAAAAATAAATTTTTGGAAAAAAATCATATTTTCGGAAAAAAATATTTTTCCGAAAAATAAGAGTGGAATCGAGCTAGGGTTTGTGGAGAGGCGACGAGCTTCCTGATCTGATGATTCGTCGAGAGAGGCAATGGGGTTCGTGGGAGAGAGGTGACGAGATAGGGTTGTGGAGAGGCGAGTGGAAGAAATTGAGCAAAAATGTTTCCAAAAGAGGCGACGAGTAGGGTTCTTTGTGGGAGGCTGGTTCATTATTTTGATCAGTTGTTTCGATTATTTGGTTTAATAATTTTAAGTTGGTTCAATTATTTTGTAACCAGACCAAATAGAACCACAAAAAATTTTGATCTTAAAAAATGTCATTTTTGTTCAATTTGGTCTGATTATATTTTTTGAGACCAATGCAAAATAAACATGGTTTGGTCTCAAAAAATCATGACCAGACCAGAAAAATTAGACCATAACCAGTAAACAAACAAGGTCATACTTTATAACACACTATACACATGTCAAAAAATAGATATGGTGTGTGTGTGTTTGAAGGGTTTTTTTAGGGGGGTCGGCTGATTTTTTCCGTTGGGTTGTATTTAATAGATGTGTATTTTTTTTATGGGCTCTATTTATTCTGTTTGGGTATCTAATTTGGAATTTTACAGCATCGGTTTTGGGGTGTTAATGGGAATTTTTGTTGAGTTATTAATTGATTATGAGGTTTTTAATGGGTTTTGGATTTGATCATTTGATTGCAGTTATCGAAGTGTTGTTCTTTTTCCTTGGTGTTAGATTCTTAATGGATTTTAATAGGGCTGGTAGGGATTGAAGGTTTTTATTTTGGTGGGATTGGTATAACAGGAGATATTGGGTGAATATTTCATAAATGTTTACCTAAATGTATAGATACTCAAGAACTTTGTGATTTTTTAATTTAATTTAGGGATAAATGTGTCTTTTAAAGAATTATTGTCTTTAATTGCACTAAATTGATAGATGATAGGGGTTTTCTGTAGTTGATAAAAAAAAATTGCGCAATAGGTTTAGGGATATTTTTTTGCACTTATCCACAATGAGTTAATAAATAATTTAAAATTGATTGCTTTACTTGATTAGGATATTTCTATTATTCAGTCTTTTCAAAAAAATATTTCTATTATTCAGTTATAGTAAAATAATGGAAATGAACGTTGTTTTCATTTTCCCTTCACCTGATGCTCATTTATCGTTGAGTCGTTTAAGTTGACCTTAATGGTACTATTACCTAGGGGTAGACAAGGATTGAATTGGACCGGATTAGAGATATTTTGGATCCAATCTATTATTACCGGATTCATAATTTTAGGAACCAATTCAATCCATTTGTCCAACGAAACTAATTCAAATCGGACCGTGGTGAGCTGGATTGGTTCGGATCGGTTTCACGAACTGAAATACAAAATTACCTTACCTAAATTGAGGAAACAAATTCATACACTTAAGACATAAAGTGAACCTATGACAAATTCATAGGTTGCAGATATAATAATTATAATAACTCATAGTTCAGAACACAAAAGGATAGCACAAGGATAACAAAGATATTGGAATAAATAAGTTCATACAATGCCCTAGAGAGAATTACAGATACAACATAAATTAAAAGTTCATACAATGCCCTAGAGAAAAATACAAATACAACATAAATTGAAATTGTAATGCTGATTGAACCACTAAACAGGGCTTCAATTGAGTGAAGTTAAGTTCAATTGAGTAAATCTTCAATTCAAAGTAGTGAAATTAACTTCAATTGAGTGAAGTTGAGTAAATTCCCCAATTCAAACTAGTTTAATTGAGTTCAATTAAGTTCAATTGATAAAATCTCCAATTCAAAGTAGTGAAATTGAATGAAATTAAGTTCAATTGAGTAAATCTCCAACTCAAAGTAGTAAAATTGATAAAATCTCTAATTCAAAGTAGTGAAATTGAGTGAAATTAAGTTCAATTGAGTAAATCCCCAACTCAAAGTAGTAAAATTGACTTCAATTGAGTGAAATTGATAAAATCTCAAATTTAAATTAGTGAAATTGATAGTAAATACTCAATTCAAAGTAGTTTAATTGAGTAAAATTGATAACATTCCCAATTTAAAGTAGTGTAATTAAGTGAAATTAATTTCAATTGAATAAATCCCTAGTTCAAAGTAGTTAAATTGAGTTCAATTGATTAAATCCCAATTCAAAGTAGTGAAATTGAGTGAATAGTAAATCCCATTTTAAAAAAATATATATAATATTTAAATAATACATTGTTAATAGTACATTTTAATGATAATTCTTTGAATATAATTTAAATTTGGGTGTACATCTATCTCATTTATCTCTCTTTGTAATAGTTAAAAATACTTTAATTATAATTACATTCTTGAAAAAGACGCATGTATTCAAATAATAGATTGTAATAATGCACTTTAATGTTACTTATTTGAATGTAGTTGTTAAAATTTAATATTTAATATTTAATTAATTTTAATTTTATTGTTTAGTTGATAAATGTATGAAAACAATAGTCTTACACTTTTATAATATTATATATATAAATAGATAATTATTTAGTGTAAAATATGATATTATGATTTAGTTTGAAATAGTATATGAATGACGTAAGATATTATAATTTAGTTTAAAATAATATATTATGTTATATATTATTAATATAAATATATTAAAATATATGTGAACAATAATGGATTAATTGGATTATCAAAAATAAAATTCAGAACCAATCTTTAAAATATTGAATTCGATATTTTTGAATTCATGTCCAATCCAATTTATAATAAAATTGATCCAAAATATCCGGAACTGATTCATCGGATCGAATTTTAGGATTGACCAAATTTTTGTCCACCTGTACTATTACCTGAGCCGAGTTGTTACCACTGGCCCTGAATGGGTGGAAAACATTTTTTCTTCCTTTGGTCCATAAAGTCTGTTATGATGACTTGTGAATTTATTATGTCTTGAATTTCTTTAGGCCATCATGATCTCCATTATTAATAGCCATATAATAATTTCCTAAGATGAGTCCATCATCATCATAGCTTTCTTGATTGTGTTTGGCTTTTTGCTTATGAAATTAAAACAACAGCAAACATATTTCAAATGTTTTGAAAGTTCATCTTAGAACTTTTAACAGAGACATCTGTCATCGATCTTTTTAAAGAACATTTATCTATTTAATTAATTTGCTTTTGCTTTTGTTACAATATATAGAATCTTTCTAATTAGAAATTCCTTTGAACTATTCTTATAATATAAATTTCATATATTGGCTAAGAAGAGCATATAAGTGAAGTACATATTTTGAATATGACATTTACATATATATATATATATATATACATGTTTTTTTTTTCCTCGCAAACAAAAGCAGTATATTTTGGAACTACACTTTTTCATTACAATCATTCTAAACAAGCTCGATGACTTTCTTTGGAATTTGGCTCCAAGTACAGAAAAAAAAAAAAAGCCGAGCGACTTCATTCTCTTTACACCCGATATACAAGATGAACGCCCATGAAAAATCTTCCATTGCACATTTATATATTAAAAGGAAATGAGTGCATTAGTGCATTAGTGACTCTATGAGTGAAAAATAATACCGGTTGAGGCTTGGGCAATGCGGTGCATTTTGTTTCGGGTGATTATTTGTTCTAATCTTTTACTAATTAATTTTTGTGTTTTTTTTTGGTCCAAAAATATAGATTTAGAGGATGGCTCTTAATTAATAAATGAAAAATTGATTCACCCATATTCTTGATGATTGGTGCCCATTCTAGCCTTTTATAATAAGTAATCCTTCAAACTTTGCAACTTTTAGTTTGAAATATTCAAAGAAGAAAAAAATAAAAAAAATTATTAGATTTTGTCCCTCTGTAATATCAGTTGGATGAAATTAACAATAAAAATAAAAAGTTGCGTTGTTGTCTTTTACTCCACTGTCTGCTTCTAAATTTGTAATGCGTTATATATGCACACATTCTGCATAAATATATGAAGACTTGTATTTGTTGGTTCAAACAGGGTTTTTTTATATAGAAAAAGACAGAAAAAATAGATGATTTATTCAAGTTATATTATTTTATAAGAAATTTCTTCTGAAAAATCAGTTGGCAAATATCTTAATTCGAAGATGGTTTACTTTCAAATTTCTGATGATTTTTAATGTTTGTTGTTCGAGAGAAGTTTTCGATTTAGAGAACTAGAATAATATATAGCACAAGTAGTGATCCACATTACTAGAATTTCAAGGTATGACAGAGACCATAATTTCCAAGTATGACAGGACTTTCTAGTAATTTTACTACCAATTAGATTTTTTATTTTTTTTTTGAGACTTTGATGTATTTGTTGAAAAAAAAATTAATTTTTTTTTCTTTTAGGGTAAAATATAAAACAATTGTCCGAATTGTTTTTAGGGACCAATACATTAAAAAATTATGTCCAATTTTTTTTTTTAATGTATTGATTGGAAAAAAATTTTGGCCTATTCCCAACCAATACATAAAAATTTATATATAATTTATTTTTTAAAAATAAATTACTATAAATGAAAAAATAATATTTGTTATATTGGTTGGAAAAAAAAATTATTAAAAAATATATGTTTAGGGTAAAATATAAAAAATATATGTCTAGGGTTTCGTTTATAGTTCACTTTTTAAATTTTAGGGTAAAATATATAAAAAATAAGTCTGAAATATTTTATTTTTTTCCATTTATAACTCACTTAGAGTTTATGTGGAATATAGGCAAAGTTCAAGGGCTCTAAATGGTATTAACCCTTTCTTATTTAATTTTTATATAATATATTCAGGGGGTTATTTGATCATATTGGTGTTTTATGCCATTTGCCCACTAAAAAATGGGTATATGATAGGGATAGTATTGACATTAATATGTCATGTGCACCTCACATGACCAACTAATCGTCCTTTTTTAACGGAACACTGACGGTAGGGGAGTGTTTGACCCACTTTTGAATCTTTAAAGAGTTTTTTCATCCAAAATAAAGGATATGAGTGTTTAGTGCCCATTTGTGAAACTATATAGGTGTTTTATGCCCTCTGTCCTTTTATTTTTACATGAGTATAATACTGTTATAAAAACAGAGATAAGATGTGTCTCTACATCCGAAACCTAATAATATATTGTTTCTGTAAAAAACATAATTAATTTTGAAAAAATCAAGATCGTTCTCTTCCACTAGTTAATAACAATAAAGAAGTGACCATTACGTGTGTTGAAACATACGATTATTGTTAGAAGATTCTAGGTGCTTTAATTATATGTGTTAGCAATAGATAGTGTGTGTTCCACATCGGTTTCTTATTAAACATGGTTATATACTCAACATATATATATATGCCTTTTATGTAATGTTACAATACACACAAAAAATACAATTCATTCAATAATACAGATTTATTATTGATATTCTTTTTCTTTTATTTCTCTTTGATTTTCTACTTCATATAAGAGTTTTTGTTCTCTTTTGTATCTCTTTATGATTTTCTAGTTGGTATCAGAGCCTACCGATTTTTGATAATTCTTTCTACTTATCTTCATCTTTGTCGGAGATGGTGCTTCATATCCCATCTCCGACAACGATCTTCAATTAATATATATTGATATGATATGATATTTTTGGTGGAATTTGTCTTTTACCCCACCAAAATTCTTGTTTCTTGCTTTTGCCGCCTTTTAGGGTTTGGGAGCCCTAATCTCCCATGATTTTGCCCTTGTTTATGGGTTCATTGATGATGTTAGCCCTTGTTTATGGGCCCGTTTATGTGACTCCTGTTGATTAACGCCCGTGTTGATCTGTTGCTGGTTTTTGGTTTCTGCTATCACCCAGACCTCGGGACTTCTATCGAGAGCTCGATATTTTTCCAGCTAATTCTTCCCTCTGTTGATTCATTGTTACTGATTTTTTTCAGTACATGTGGAGCCCTAGTTATTTACATTTCTACCGATTTGTCCGGTAATGTAATTCGGTGCTACCGATTATGTCGGTACAGGTTGAGCCTTGCTTGTTTGTGTTACTGATTTTGTCTATACAGGTGGAGCCCTGATCCCTTATGCTACAAATTTTGTCGGTACAGGTTAAGCCATGCTTCTCAATTATTTTTTATTTGTTTGGAGACTTTAGTGTTCAAGCTAATATGATTAATTTATTTCCCTTACCAGCTTTGGGGGGGGGGGGGGGGGGGGGGGGGAGATTAGAGGATGTAGAGACAATAGAGACAACAGAGGATGTAGAGACAACATTAGTATTTTTCGATTTGTCTGTGATACGTGGCTATTAATTTTTTCGGTAGTGTGATACGTGTCAAGTGGCAAGATGCATCAAGATGCGTTTAGAGGCGACTTTGTTTTTAGTTTCAAATTGGACTTGCGAAGATCTCAGTGTCCAATGATAAGTGCATAATTCATACACGATTAACCTCCAAAAATATATTTTTTAGTCATTTATTTTAAATTATTTTAATTAATATTTGTGTTTTTATATTTTTATAGGTTATTGGTGATTTCTGGTACAAATGGGTTAAATCCATTTAAAAAAGTCCAAAATCTGTTTAGACCACGTCTTAGTATTTAGGCCATATATTTCAGCCCGTTGTTCGGATTTGTGTGAGCCCAGTGTTCCTAGAAATCTGATTCAATTTAAAGAATATTGGTATTTCACATAGAAACCTTAATTCTGAAGTTTAGAGGGCGAAAAAGACATTTTAAATCTGACATACTATTTTGTGCGAAAATCAACATCAGCTTGGTAATATAATCACAGATTTTGAAGGAACGATCAGAATGGAATGAAATCAAGGGTGTGAGAAGAAGACTTGATTAACAAGAAAAGAGTATGTCACCAATATCTTCCAAATTTACTCTCCAAATTAGTCAAAAGTGGGCTGCAAGATATCACCAATTAGGAAAAGAAATATGGGAATATTGTATTCTCTTATTTACTTTCCTAGATGAAACCTTGAGGACCCCTATAAATAGGGCATATATGGATGCACAAAGGATCATCAAGAGTCAAGGAAAAGAAGAGAAGACTGGTGCAATCCGCGGAGAAAGCAAAGGCGTTCTTCCATCTTCAATTTCGGTTTGGTTGTTGTTTTATTATTTTTTTCCTCATGTGTAACTAATTCTCTCGGCCAAGGCTGAGAGGAAACCCTTTTCATTTACAATTCTATTATTTCAATTGAAATAAGTAGTTGAATCTTTCATTTAAATTCTTCTTCTTATTATTTTAATGTTTTCCTATACTTTCAATTTTATGTATTTTAACCAAGACTTTAATTGAATTTATTGGAACTTTAGCATATAGGTTACTTGTGTCTGACCATGAACATGTAATCTTATTTGGCGATTTAAGAAGAAGAAAGTAAATCATAATTATTTATGCCTAACCATGGATAGTTAGTTTTGATTTATGTTATTCTTTCAATTATTTGTTTATTATTCATGATCAAGATAATAAATATTTAATTGAACCTATGCCCTAACCCGGATAGGCCATCCATATGTTTGATTATAATTATTTTTTATTGGATGTGTGAAGATTATTTGGCTATTTAATAACTTAAATTGAAAATTGGAATTGTATTGATTAGTGGTGGAATCAAAGCCTTGGTATTTTCTTTATCATTGTTCTTTCATCTCTTTTACAATTATTCTTTTATCAAAATCATCAATATTTGGTTGAATTAGTTATATAGTAATTTTTAGATTTAATTTGTCTAATCAATCCTCGTGGGAATGACCTCGCAATACTTGTACTCTTTACTACTATGATTCGTATACTTGCGAGTAAAATTTGGTTTGGGTTAATCTATCTTTTGGGTTACTCTAAATTTCACATCATCCAACTTGAGGGGGAGTGTTGAAGCACATGATTATTGTTAGAAGATTCTAGGTGTTCTAATCATATGTGTTAGTAATAGATAGTGTGTGTCGCACATCGGTTTCTTTTTAAACATGTTTGTATACTTAGCCTATATATATAAATCATTTATGTACTGTTACAATACAAAAAAAAAAATACAATTCATTCAATAATACAGATTTATTATTGATATTCTTCTTATTTTATTTCTCTTTGATTTTCTACTTCATATCAGAGCTTTTGTTTTCTATTTGTATCTCTTTATGATTTTCTAGTACGTGGACACTAGGAGATTGCAAGTTATGCAATTTTCTATTGTGTGAATTAGGTGAAGATTGAAGTAACTATACTTGAAGCCCTTTATGGGAGCATGTTTTGCTTTCACTTTTGTGGTTTTACTTCCACATTATTCACTCATAAGAACAAACTATTCACACTATTCACCAAAGTTTGCTCACTATGCTTCTACTTCCACAAGCCTAAACCATGCTTCCAAGTTTGGACTCAATTTGAAAGTACCAATTCGGTATTGTGGCTAGACCAAATAATCCAACCATCCTAATAATATCAGAGTAAAAAAAGCAAAGCTTGCTTTCAGTTGATAAATAAAAATGAATAAATAAAAAATGAGTCATAAATAATTAAAAATAATAAATAAAATAACAAATGAATAAAAAATAAACAAAAATAAATAAGTAAATAAAAATATTAAATAAATTTGAAAAAATATAATAAAACAAATATTTAAATATTAAATAAATTTTATTTTGATCAAATGTTTGTGGAATCACCAACTCCACCAAACATGTTCTGCTTTCTTCAACTTTCATTTTTCTTAGACCAAAATCATCAACACCAAACATATGCTTCCAGTTCAGAATAAAACCACACAACATGCTTTGATATGCTTCGATTTTCATTTTTTTTCATACCACGAATCACCCCCTATATATTTCCTATATAATATAAGGAAAATTTGTTCGGGTTGAAACTCGAATAGACAATAATATATTATATTACAAAGGATAAAGTACAAATAACCCCTGAGCTATGGTCAGTTTTGCAAAAAAACTCCCTTGAATTATAATTTGTGCAAAAAATCCCTAAACTATGATATTTAGTTGCAAAATGCCCCAATTTCTTCAAAAAGTTTCATAAATGACCATAATGCCATTTCTTATTGAATTATGCTTATGCATTTTTCTTATTAACATAGAATATAGAGTAATTTATATGAATTTGATAGCATGTGACGTCCCATATCGCCCGGGTATAGGTCTTGTGATGTGCTTATATGTGCATGTGTGTCTCTAATTGATATGAGGCCTTTTGAGAGTGACCTCAAGAGCAAAACCGTGTGGGCTGGGCTCAAAGTGAACAATATCGTACCAAATGTTGGAGCAAGGTGTTACAAAATGGTATCAGAGCCAGAGCTCCGCCGGAATTAAGTGTTAGAGCATGCACAAGCCCGTGGGTTACGCTTAGGGATGGCAAAAAAACCCGCCCCGCCCCGTTTAGCTAACCGGGGCGGGTATGGGGCAAAAAAAATTCCCCATTTATAATCGGGGCGGGTATGGGGCACCCTCGCCCCGCCCCAAACTCGCCCCGATTAGCACTCTGTCCAAATTAATTATTTCTCATATATTACCCTTATATATACATATATCATATATTAATAACCTTATATATTCCATATATCACAAATATATCTTATAATTAAATATTCACACACACACACTACACACACATATACACATGTAACAAACCCACTTATTCGGTCAAACACACACACACACAAACACAAGACTGGATCTGGCTATGGCCATGGCTTCACCACCGTCGGTCGCCACCGCCACTACTCCACCCAGCCTTGAGCTTCTTTAGTGACCCACACAGTATCATCTCCTCATCCTCGAACACCTCGAATTCAAGTGCGCTAGTAACCCTAACACCGTCCGTGCTTACGTACGTCACCTCCGACGACCCCTTGTGGAGCCAATCGCGACGGAGAGAAATAGACGCCGCCTCGAACGCGGGAACACGGACGCCATTGATCTCGACTGCGACGCCGATCTTGCGGCGGAGGTGGCGGAGCGTAAGGAAGTCTGGCACCGCGTCCACCGCACACGGGGCGATTCAGACGTAGAAAAACCGAATCTCGAACCACCCAAACAGTTGCGTCAACGACGAAGGACCGTTAATGAGACGGTACATATTCAGATTCGGCTTCTTGTAGATCGCCAGAGTCAATTCCTCCTCCGACTCGTCCATAATTGTGGTTGTGAATCAGAGATTGGGATTGTGATTCATGAAAACGAACCTTAGAAAATTAGGGTTTTGAATTTGGGAGAAATAATATGTAATTGGGGTGGGGCGGGTTAGGGACGAGGTAGGGAGTTGCCGGGGACGGGTGGGGTGGGGCAAAAAAATAAAATATTATTCGGGGACGGGGCGGGGAAAAATAATCGGGTTCGGGGATAGGGAAGGTAATCCTCGCCCCGACCCGCGCCCATTGCCATCCCTAATTACGCTAATGAGGACGCTGGGTCCTAAGAGGGGGTGATTGTGACGTCTCACATCGTCCGGGTATAGGTATGGTGAAATGCTTATATGTGCATGTGTGTCTCCAATTGGTATGAGGCCTTTTGGGAGTGAGCCCAAGAACAAAAACGTGTGGTCTGGGCCCAAAACAAACAATATCATACCAAATGTTGGAGCGGGGTGTTACATAACATATTCTCCATAAAAAACTAACACGTAATTTTTAAAATTAATTAACCAAATAATAATTTTAAATTGTTTTAATAAAATTAAGTAAGATTTTTAAAATGATTAAGTAATTACTCACATTATTTGTATATATGACCCAAAATATTTTTGGTATTTAAGTAATTTATAAATTCTTTATGAATGTATATCTTAGGGAATTTTGTTTTTATTTTAGCATTTTAATTTTTTAAATTTAGGGTAATAAGATTTGTACATTAAATTAAATTAAATTTTAATACCAAGTTTGTTATTTTCTTAAAAAAATAGTAACAACTTATATATTTTTTTTCTTTTATTATATAGGATATACTTAATGCAAAATATAATATGGTGAATGGTAGAATTAATATCTTAAAAGTGAAAAAAGAATAGTGGTATAATTAGAAGAATGAAACTTTTTATTAAGAAGGGCAAGATGATCTTTTGTAAGGGATTTCGGGCAAATTGCAGCAATTTAATAATTGAGGGGGGTGATTTTTAGTTCAGGGGTTAGTTGCTAAATAGAGATAGTTCTGGGATTTATTTCACTTTATTCTATTACAGATGGTATTTGACTAGAAGACTAGTTGGAAGTTCTTCTAGTTGAAAGTGTGATCAACTGAACATGGGTCGCATGGAATGATGGACGGGCGGGCTGATTGCGACGATATTGTAGGCATGTGTGAGTATGTAATAACAACTATGAAAATGTATTTGTATCACACTTATGGAAATAAGATATATTTTTTAAAAATTCTTTTTTTTTTTTTTATGTGAAAAGATGATAGACCTTTTTTTTGTAGCTAAAAATAAAAATATATTATTAAACATGATATTTATTTTTGTTTCCGCTTTTAAATGGATGGGAGCAGAATGTTCCAGTGTCTCTCACAGCCGAAATTCCCCACTCAATGACTCTAAATGAATTTATTTTATTTTATTTTTACTACTTTTTGTATTTGAATGTTGTCTTTGTGAAATAACGTATTTGTAATTTGTTGAATGCAGAGTAATCTTTTATTTGACGAAAAACACCTTATTCTTGCAATTTAACATATGAAGCACGGACACGACACGAACACGACAACACGATAAATTCTAAAAAATTAAGACACGACACAACCCTGATACGTTTATAAAAAATTATAATTTTTTTATATATACATATTATATTACACAAATACTTTATTTATCACTTAAACAATGATAATCAAATAAATTTATAAACAAAAATAAATAAATAAGTTAAATGAAATGTCTGACATGTTCAAAATTTTTCATTCTACTATTATCCAAGAAATTAAATGCATATTCTCCAACATCCGTCATCTTAGTCTCTCTCTTGTTATATTGTGAAAATTTTCTTGATTGAAGACAAATATTAGAAGATATAAATATCAAATTTTCGGCTCTTTGTGATATTATCTTGTTCTTCTTCAAATAGTAGATAAATGAATATGTGTTCTGATTTCTCACACAAGATGAGGAGGAACAAAGATATTTAAGTATTTTCAAGGCCAAAGATTGATTTAGAGGTGTTGAAGTTCCAAAAGTGATCCATTAAATTATCAGCTCCATAACATATTTATCTTTCATCTAACCAACCGACTTGCCGCGTGTCCGACACGCGGACACGCGAGTGTCTACTAAATGTTCAATTTTAAAAAAAATCATGACACATTTTTAGTATATTGAACACGTATGTTTTTGGCGTGTCCGATACGGATAGGCAACTCTAGACTTTGCTAAAGTGACGGTAACCACCAGAGTAGGCGACTGTTGTAACCGTAACAAAACCCTAATTCGGCCATCGATTTGTGTCCCTCAGCTCTGAAAATGTACAGAGCCGACAGTGTTACCGGCGACGACTCAGAGCGAACCGCTTTTAGAAAAGCAGAGAAGAAATACAAACTCTATTACGATCACACCACCAAATCTTCCAAAAGGTAAGTCACACCAATTTCTACTTCTCCCCAATTCACAATCACACACACATATAATATATATATGTGTATATGTTTGTGTATATGACGCTATAAATACATGTCTCTGATGTTTGTGTTCACAATTAGGAAAAAACAACCAAGACCAGTTGATTTGTCAGAGGTTATTGATTTCAACTCTGTTGTAGACTCCTTTAATCGAAATAATGAACTTCCGCCTGGGATTTTCGCGCTTCATCGCCATTTTAATCAGCCTGTTTTCTGCTTGGATAATCGCCCTGGTATGTTTCATTCAGCGATTTGGAGCTTTTGATTTCATTCATATATGAGTTTTTATGACATAATTGATGAACCCAATTGGGTGTCCTAGATTGTTATTTGCTGCCTTTTGATTTTCAGTGTATTGGAGTGAGTGGATGTGTTATATGACAAAATAGATGGACCCGATTGCTTAGACCACATTGTTATTTGCTGTATTTGATATATTCGTATTGAGACATATGTTTGTAAGGCCATATATGGCATAATAGACGAACCCAATTGATTACATTACATTTGTATATGTATGTGCGGGTGCGGGGATTCCTATGGCATAATAGATGATCCCAATTGGTTATACGACATTGTTAGTTGCTGCATTTTGGTATATTCATATGTGCGTGTGTGTGGATTTCTATAACATAGTGGATGAATCCAATAGGTTATATTGCAGTGTTAATTGGTGTAATTTTTTTTATATGTAGTGTAGTTATATATGTGTATGTGTGTGGCTTTCTATGGCATAATAGAGGATCCCAATTGGTTATACTACATTATCAATTGCTGCATTTTGATATTTAATGTCTTCTTATACATATTATGCTACATTATTATGGACTTTAGTTGGTTCAGCTAAATGGAGCTATCACAGAGTTAGTTGAAACTCGAGTTCCACCTTGATTTCTTGGGTTTACAGTATTCAGGATTGTTAAATTATGACAAGAATTAATCGATAATATGAGGGTTACCACGAGGTCTATATTAATGTATTACAAAGTGGGATCAGGTAACAACCATTGCTATTTAAGTCTCAATTGCTTCTTGTTCGAGCTCTTATTGTGGTAATGCACATTCCACGAAACAGATAACTGTAGTGTTTTGCTGCCTGAGGTTTCTTCAAGGTATGGTACCATCATTTGGCTTCAAAATCTATTCTTTAGGATTGGTGTTTTGACTGAGTTCTATGTGAAGTGCGGGGTAATCTTGGTTTTATAAATGGTTGGATATTCATCCCATTAGCCATTAGCTTACAAATTAGCGAAATTCGTTTATGAGAATAGTTGTGCATTCCAATGCAGGATTTTATTTCATCCCTGGGGCATTGAGTATTGACGAACAATGCCAATGGATAAAGGAGAGCCTAAGAAGCTTTCCACAGCCTCCTAATAGAACAAATCACAATGCAATCTATGGGCCAATACACGACTTATTCAATGCAGCCAAAGAAAGAAAAGTTTTTGTTGAAGAGGAGAGTTTGTCCGCAGGTTTGGATTGCAACTCTGATTTTCCTTCTAGAGACGCTAATGCCTGGAGATGGAGTTTGTCTGAGGGAACTGATGCTTTGTCAAGAGGAGGCACAGGGAAATCAGTATCGGCATCTGTTTTGATGCGGAAGCTAAGGTGGAGTACCCTTGGCCTACAATTTGAGTGGTCTAAGGTCATTGCTAATTTCACTCTCATTGTTTTCTGTTGATTTATCACAAATTTGATCATATTTTCCTGAACATAGTAGAGGGGAGAATCGCCTTTGCAATACTTTAGCTGGAAGAAATAAAATTGCCTTTACTGAATTTTTTTACTATGTCTTGGTATCGATTATTGGCTGATTATGACAGTTGATTTGACATCTCCCACTAAAACTCAACTTAGCATACCTTACAAACATCTTCTTCTAAATCAGTAGGAGTATTTTCTATTTAAGTAGGGCCATTGCTATGTGTAGTAGTAAAATCTTGTGAATGAGAACACTTGTTACCATTGTGTATTTGTGTATTATGACGCATGTTGAACTTTCACAAAATATAGAGACTAATTCTATGTTGTGACTTCTGTTTCATATTAGTTGCTTCATTAAGCATTTGATCCTTGAAAAGATTTTCTCTTCATATGTGCAAACATTTTTCTTTTTGAAAGAATATATTGCAAACATCTTCTTCAATATAATATGAATATTTTAGTACATCAGGGGCCATGGCTTGGTATAGTGGTAAAAGCTCGATGTCAAGTGGGAGAATGCGGAATATCGTTTGAGGAGAGTCACTTTGTGCCAATAATGTCAAAAGTTAGATCTAGATCTTGCTTTTTCCTCTCAATTCCCTCGGTTAAAGGGGAATTAAGTAATGGCATTTTCTTATGAAAACATACCTTATTCTATGTTATGTCTACCTTGGGTGCAATGAAGTATTTTAGGAGTTGGTTTGTATGGTGTTCCTCATAGTGTCTGCTCTGTCTTCTCTCTCTCTGATAGTAAAAATACTCAGACACACACATGCCTCGACTATGACTTGAACCTCAACCTCCCATTTTGGGAGTTGGGGGACATACTACTTAAGAAAAGGCCTCTGTTGTCTATGTGTTTACTATCTGGTTCTGGGTATTATTAAGACCCATTTATGTAAAATGGTGATAAGGTGGTCGCTGAAGGTGTACTTGCTCATTTTCACAGTTTGGCCAGTAAATAGTGACCACGAGCCTTAGGTCTATCTCACGCATACTGCATTTTTTCATGGGATTTTGTCTGGTATATGTCATGTGCACATCAATTTACTTTATGAATATAAGCAGAGTAGTAATTTCTGATGCAAAAATCTTTATGTTCATGCAGCGAAACTATGATGTTTCTCTCCCACACAACAAGATCCCTCCTGGACTTTCTCAACTGGCTAGGAAAATGGCAGCACCAGCAATGCCATTGGGGGAAGAATTCCAGCCAGAAGCTGCAATAGTGAATTACTTCGGGCAAGGTTTTCTTTTGACACTCTCATATTTGGCAACAATTGATGTGGTAAAAAATTTGAATGGAAAATTTGTCATTATTTCTGTAACATATATTTAATCGCAACTAATTTCATTGCATGGTACACTTATAAGTTGTAAAACCTTTTGGACAATTGTCCTGGACGATTAAAGCCATTATTTATTGGTTAAAGCAGAAATTTGTTCTTTTACTCTTTTTAGGTGATACGCTTGGTGGCCACCTTGATGACATGGAAGCAGATTGGAGTAAACCTATTGTAAGCATGAGGTATGGTGCTCTTTCTTTTTCTTTTTCGGTTATTTGAAAGGGGACATCGTTCATGTTGGGGCCTGAGAAGAGACTTTTTCATTTCCTCAGTTTGGGCTGCAAAGCTATTTTTCTTCTTGGAGGGAAGTCCAGACAGGATACACCATTAGCAATGTTCCTTCGAAGTGGTGATGTTGTCCTTATGGCTGGAGAAGCAAGAGAATGCTTTCATGGTCTGTATACTTCTATATTATTATTGTTTTATATACTTTTTTCAAAGGAAAAATATGGCGCAGATTATCTTGTGATGCCGTTAATAAGATGTTATCTAGGGTAATGTGGCATCAACTGTCTATGCAAATGGTTGATATGCCACCTGTTATACCTCTGTGCTCGAAGCTAGCTACAGTCAATACTTACGATGGAGATTGTAATGTTGTGTTTGTCTACATTCATGATCTGGACTCATCAATTGAAGTCTAAAATTTCAGTTCTAGATACTCAGCTAGACATGTACTGGCTGGCATAAAGTATTTGTGATAGGTCGCTTCATTTTATGGTCATACGAGTAACTTTTTCGTGGTATTTGGTTCCCCCTTATCTGTTCCTGAAAACTGTTCCAAGTCTTTTCCCAATGCAGCCGAGCATTTACTTGTATAAATTTGTCCTCACACTTTTATCCCCCTTTAGTGACTGAGCTAAAAGTGACTACTAGTTTTCAATCATTTGCTTATTTATTTATTTTTAATCAAGTGTTTCTGCTATAAAACTGAAATGGATCACACAAATGTGAGAAGGGCAATGTCTCCTCAATATGATTGTGAAATGATTTTAGTCCCCGTGAATGTAACAGGCAGTTGAAGTATTGTTTGTGTGAAGGGCATAAGCACTGTAGCTGGACTCTTTTGAAGAGAACTGGCTTTAACTGGGAATGTATTATTTTTTTTTTGAATGGTAAGAAACGCACACACCCACACACTCACACCCCCCCACATGAGCCCCATCGGGCTCGTACCCCTAACCTCCCCTTTTGGGGAGGAAAGGTGATACCAGCAGGCTACAAGGCCTTTGGTATTTAACTGGGAATGTTATTAGAGGAAAAGATGTTTATGCACCATGTAGGGTGGCCACTTATTGGTCTTGAATCTCACTTGACCTGCAGACTAAATCATGCGATTTTGTCACTTATGCAGTCAGCAATCAGCATGAACTTCCCTATTACCTTCGCTTGTTGCGTAAGTACTAAGGGCAGATGCTTGAAAATTATTTTTATTATCTGTCACATTGACAAATGACTCTCTCCCTGAAGCTATGCTAGTTTTAGTACACTTTACTTTGACAAATGACGTAAAACATAATTTTCCTCAAAGCTGGTGCTTGATATGTTATTTGTGCTATTCATCTCACTTGAGATGAATATTCTGAGCAAATCTGATAGTTGTATCTCTGTTTAGTGTCTTTTTTCCGTAGCTAATTCAACTGTCTGCTTCATTCCTTTTGCAGGTGTACCCCGGATCTTCACAGACGAAGAAAATGCTGAAATCATCCCTATTGAGCAGCAGTTCTCACACGAAGATGATCTTTCTTTCTTAGAATACATAAGAAATTCACGAATCAACATCAATATCAGACAAGTTTTCTGAATGTTTCTTTCCCATTCAATCTCAAATTTTGTTTGTACAATGAATTCACAAATTCGAAAGTGAAAATTATCGATAAATAGACATTATTTTCAGCAATGTTCTTCACAACAGATTTCATCAGGCTTCATCATGATGAAGCTCTCTTTCCCGCTTCACCCCAATACATCTTGATCATTCTTATGTAATGATCAAAAGGTTGATATGTAGAAAGCCGCCCATAGTTATTCCTAGTCGATCTAAATGTAATCTATGGTTTTTTTGAGCTGTCCTTCATAGTTTTTCATATACCGGTGCCATATCCAGCACAAACTATAAACGGCTTCAATGTGTGTCTGTCACTGCGCATAAGAGGTAACCTTGATGAGCACATTGGCCGAAACTGAAAATTACAGATCGACAAAAGCCACAGGTATTTCATTTCTTACCATTTCAGACAGTAATGGAAAAGTGTGGTAAGGATTTCAGGCAGTCAATACAGATGTAATTGTGGTCTGGGCAGGTGAAAAATTCATCATTAGTGTCAAATTCAGTTCATGATCTATTAGGAAATGGCCTGTATGGTTAAAAAGCTCAGTAATATGACGACTTAAGCCTTCGTTTGGTAGGAGAGATTTGAAAGGATTCGGGGAGAAAATAAAAAAAAAGATAGTGCTATATGTGTTTGGGTTGATATTTTGAAGAGAAAATAAATGATTTGGAGGGATAAACTTATGACTACAAAACCCTATGGTGTTATCCTTAAAAAATGAGAAGATTTGAAGTGAAAAGAAAGGAAAACAACTTTAGGTATTAAAATGACAAAATTATCCTCTATAATTAAAATAACAACTTTATTAATTAAATGATATACTAATGATTTAATTATTATTATTTCTTTTATTTTCTCTCATTTAGCTTATCCAAACAAGAATGATATCATTTCTTTTCTTTTATTTCATAATCCATCCAAACATAAATTTAAAATATTGTTATCTTACCTTATGTTATCATTTCTTTTCTTTTTTCTCATAACTTATGTTATCCAATATAGGAGCACTTGACCTCAAAATGGATATATATATATAATGAGCCATGAATTGGCCATATTTGAAGTACAAACACTCAGCTGTAAGTCTGTAATTGCTAGCACGTAAACCATGTCAACTAAGGTCCATACAAGAAAAGAGATCAAAGTGTGTGACATGATCATGAGGGAGGGAGTGTATGAATTGAGGGTTTTAGGACTGTATTTGATTCTAAATCTTCCAATAAGCATCTTATTTATGCTTTTATACATAGTTTTTAGTGATTTAGTTTGTCCCTAATCAGCTACACTCGAATATATAAATTTCCGGAAGGCTAACAAAGAAAATCTCTTACTTTCTTCTCAAAAAAAATAAAATAAAAAATCTCTCATACTTGAATAGGATGGTTTATATATAAAAATTTATATTTATCAAGATGATTATATGGTCTTCTGGCTGTGGATTTTCCAATTGGTTTACACAAAAAATTGAAAAAAAAAAAGAAGAAAAAAACAGAAAAATAAATGTTGAGAGTGGGATTTGAACCCACGCCCTTTCGGACCAGAACCTTAATCTGGCGCCTTAGACCAACTCGGCCATCTCAACATATTGAGACAACATTTTGTAAGTTGTAATTTATATTTAATAAACTAATTATGTTTTGGCACCAACATTAACATATATAGTGAGTCAAATCATGTACTTAAGTTTCGCAATTTAATATAAAGGGCACTCATATAAAATTATTATAAAACTGTAATTGCATCAATCCATATGGGTGTGGGATCATCTCTTGTTACTCTGTTAGGGTATTTTGTGTTATCTCGAATTTGGATAAAAAAAAAAATTAATGATGTATTACTAGGTGTTTATTCTCATATAATAACTTAATTTTTTTAGTTAGATCATGAGAAACCTAATTGTCACAAGGATCAATTTTTAATCACAAATTTTGCCCTATGATGACACCAAATCAGTCTTGCAAATTGTATTATGACTTGGTTCAGCCAACACACACTTGATGTCTTTAATATACACCAAGTTATACACTCAACAGACACACAAAGTATATATGTAAAGTAATATAAACAACACCCACAATTTACATAAACCACAATCAATGGTTTTCAACATTTACTATTAAACACAAATAGTACAAGGATTCACTCACTCAGGCCTCTTTGAATTTCCGTACCTTATACAATACCATACATGTGCCTATATAGACAAAACACAAAATTGCCTATTTGATGTGGATGATAGCCCCATCCACCTAGGCTTTGTGTTGGTAGCAATTGGCACCAAGTGCAGAGGTTGCCAACACCAACAATACAGTTTTACACCAAACTGTCACGATGTTGTGGCTTTCTCCTGCAATGCCACATTGTCTCTTGGTGGTTGCATTCAGTTGTGTGTCCCAAACTGCCCAACTGTTTTGTCTGAGCCACACCTTGCCTTGACGAGCCTTGTACAAGTCTGAGTCATGATGCACCATCACGAGCCATCTATGTCAAACATGTGCCAATAATGCACAATGTTTGCCTTTGCTGAGCCAATGTCTTGTCCCAGCTCCTCTCAAGCCTTCGCGCACTTGAGAATATTGTCAAGTTTGAACTAATGCCTTCACTAGCGAGCATGCTTCGTGCAATGCCCATGTCTTGGTTCCTCAATGCCTTGGCATAAAGGCATGTCGCGCCATGTCTATGTCTTGAATTTGTCTGCACCAACCTTTGCTTGCTTTCATGTCACGGCCTTGCATAAAGGTAAGTTGGCCTAGCCAAAGCTTGGTGTGCGCATGGTTTGTCAAGCCAAGTGCATTGCATGCTAACCTGAGGCATCACCATGCCAAAGGCAAGTTGGCACACTTGTGGGCATGCGCGCATAGCTTGTCAAGTCATGCGTGCCAACATAGCCCACCGTGTTATTATCACCGAGCCATCATCACCAATCGTGCCCCAAAACCATGTCAAAAAATGCTTGCAAGCTTCCCCATACGTGCCCTAGCCAAGGCTTTCCAAGGCCTTGCTAGGTGGCTGGATACCCACGGGAGTCAGGGACACACCCCTCCCTATATATGCAGAAAACACACTCAACCATGTGACCAAAACAAATATCAACCATGTCCGAGGAGTCATAATGGAGCTCCGAGCTCCGAATCCGAATTTTCTTTCACAAATACTCTTCTTAGGTTACAAGGATGCTACAATTAAATTCCTGAATTTTTCTAACACATCTAAGCCCGACTTTCAAAGTTAGACCTATTTATAAAACTGTCATTGTGTTATCCTATATGTCACACTGACATGCCACAACACACTTCGGGACATTACCGACTACCACTGATCCATTACACTTATTAATATAATTAAATCTTAGTTTCTAATCGGTTGGATAGGTAGGGTGGTGTCTATTCTTTGGGTCGAAACACCCAATCATAAACGCATACTATTTATATCAAGGATGATGCCGGTTGCACCAATCCACTAATTAAAATACACTCACTCTACAAATTACATGAATACACTTGGATTTAGACTTGAAATAAATGTTATTTTTTTTTCCTCTTAAACAAAATTGCATTACAATCCTTCTGAGCTAACCCCATAACATTCTTTGGAATATGACTCAAAACAAAAGCCACAACATGAGCAACTTTATTCTATTGACGGCCAATCTGTAAGATCGACACCTATGAGAGGCCTTCCATCACACATTTGATATAAAAAATAATTGATGCAATCTCCATGGATAGGACTGCACACAAAACCGAAAAATCGAAGAACCGAACCGAAACCGGCGGTTTGGTTCGGTTTTAAGGTTGTTCGGTTCGGTTCCGCTTTTCAAAATTAAAGAACCGATTTTTTAGGTTCGGTTCCGGTCCTTAACCACATAGAACCGGACCGGAACCGAACCGAACTGGTTATATATATAAATATTTAAAAGTTATTATTAGATAAATAATGTATAATTTTAAAATTTTAAAATGATATGTATAAATGTATCACTGATTCACTAATATAAGTAACATGTGAATGACTAATACTTGAAATACTCTATCAGTAATATGTATAAATATATCATTACACTAACTATCATTTTATTTTGGGTTTGTAATAGACTAATAGTTGAAATACTCTATAATTTGGTTTATAATTATGTTTTGTTTTGAAATTTTTTATGTTTTTTAAAATTAATAATAGGAACTGGAACCGAACCGAAAAAGATGGTTTGGTTTGGGTCGGTTCCTTGTATTAATGGTTCGGTTCCGGTTCTCATTTTTAAGGAACCGAAAATAATAGTTCGATTCTAGTTTCGGTCCGAACCGGGACTGAACCGGACCATGTGCAGCCCTATCCACGGATCAACCATGATTATTTCATCGATCTCAACCCATACAAATTCGAAATGAAGATTGAAGCCCACTCCACATCATTTCTCATACAAAAAACTTATGCTGACAAAGCCGAAGAGGCAGGAAATTGTTTGAACACAATTGCATTGACTATAGACCCATGAGAATTTCTGAATATAGCTCCCCAGGGTGAAATTGTTTGAACACACTTGCACTGACTATAGACCCACGGGAATTTCTGAATATAGCTCCCTAGGGCCAACCTTGAGATCTTAAAATTTCATAGGCAAGAGGTTACCATGATGCCCTTTATATATAAGATTTTATAGGTTTAAAAAATATTGGGAGCTTTATAACTAACATGATCCCTTTTTTCATACAGAAATACAATAAAAATATGATGATCTTATTCGCAACAATTAAAATTCAATTTCATACCAAAATTAATGTGATATTATTTTTTTCACTCAAAAACGTTGTTCGCACAATTTTTTTATTTTATTTCGTGTCACTTGTTTATTCACTCATTTAGTTATATTCTAACTCCTAGTTATTTTTTTTATTAGTTATTTATATTTTATAAAAAAAAATTAAATATTAATCATGTTAAAATATAGTTATATTTGGACATTGAAGAGGATATTTTATAAGTCATTCATAAATTAAAAAAAAGGTGAAGAAATATGAGAAAGGAATGTTAATTATTTTCATGGTTGGATAACTATTAAAGTAATTAAAAATAAAATTTAATTAACCAATAAGTGACAACAAATTATAGTTGGTGTAAGTTTTAATGGGTCATATTCCACTCGAAGTTCACTTGGATTGATAAAATTAGGAATTTTTGTAATTTTTAATTGATCAAATTGGGATTAACTTTCATTTAAATGAAATAGAATTAGGTTTGTGTAATTTTTATTAGGTTAGATTTGACTTTAATTTTTAGTTGAGTTAAAAGAATGAGTTTATTAAAAAAATTTATCTATACTACTGTTATTTAATTTTGGATAAATTATAGTTTCACCCCTCTAGATATGACATATTACAACTTGACCCCTTCTAGATTAGATAATTACACCCGCACTGCCTCTAGATTGGTTTTTTGTAACAGTTTCCCCCTCCCTCATTATTCCGGCAAGGTCAATGTCGGTCAATCCAATTTTTACATGGGAAATTACTATGTTAGCCTTGACAAATCTCCCACACTTACTCGATGAGTCGACTTGCCAAGTTCTATGCGGTCTCCGAAAATGGAAGTCTTGAATGTGCAGAAATGGTGGTTAGCTCCATGGAAGAGCCTTACTGTAAGTGTCAAATTTTACTCACATCAAAAAGATATTTTATTCAGGCTCAAATGGCCATATTTATATCTCTGATTCTCATACAAGCTTTCCTATTTTATTGGATCATGCTCCTCAATATAGGGAGTCATGACCCACTTCATGCTCCTCAATATAGGGAGTCATGACCCAATATTGGGATTTGAAAACATATTTTGGGCCTGTTGAATTTCACTATTTACACTAGCCCTATTCGGGTCTGGTATACGCATCCGTGGGCTTGACCCGAATTTCTACTAATTGATTGCTTTACAGCTGTGCCTGATGACGTCATCCTCATTATTGCGAAAAGGCGTGTGGATTTCAAATTTCAAAAAGGCGGTTGCCTGTTTCGCTTTCACCGTGTTTGAGGCCTTGGGAACCGGCACGCCTCCTGTGTCATTTAATGCCGGCTGTTGGTATGTCCGACTGTATATAAACCCCTTTTTTGGCTTTATTTTTTATTCTTCTTGTATCAATTCTTGTGTGTGATTTACAAGTAGTGCTCAGATCTTCACCGCTGTTCATATTTTGGTCGCCGTAACTTCTTCTATATCTCCGCCGGTACACTCTGAGTAAGTTGTCATCTCCTTTTCACTATGTCTGATAGTAGTGCTTTGAGATCGAACGAAGGGTCAATTCCTCAAGAATATGGGGGATCTAATGCGCCCAGACCCCCTTCTACAGACCCATCTTCTTCATCTTCTCCATCCTCTCTGCCCATACCCGGTCGTCCAAACCTACCTGGTTTAGAAGTTTCTGCGTTGGATCATCAGGAGAAAGTTCCTATTTCTGAAGCGCATCATCAGGCAGATTTTACTGATGCTCTGCCCGTAGGGGCTTCTACGCTAGTTAATCTTGTAGGAACAGATGCTACTGAAGGCATTTCCATTAGAGCTTCTACTGAACCAGCCCCATTCATGGCTGAACCTCTTGAAGCCCATAAAACAAAGTCCGTGAACATCAAGAGTCTGAGGAGGGACTGCAAGATCCCTAAGGAGGTGATCCTGATGGAATATGATCCGTCTTATGACTTCAGGATGGGGGACGGAGTGGGTACGGATGAGGTGTTATTGTCGGCTCTTCAGATAAAGGCGCTTCGATTCCCTCTTCACCATCTCTTTCACTTCATATTCTTCACCTTAGGAATAACCCCTCTGCAAGTCAACCCAAACTTCCTCCGAATAATTTCAATGTTGATCTTGATAAACAGAGATAAGAAATTATCCTTGGGTCTGGCAGATCTTCTGCTTTGTTACAAAATTGTGGATTTGAAGGATTGTGAAGGGAGGTACAATTTTTATCCTTACAAGGGTCGAGCGATCTGCCATGGGACTAAAAAAACGGAGAAGTATTGGAAGGAGAAGATGGTTCTAGTAAAGGGGGCTTGGTTTTATCCGTACTTCAGACAATGGCCGATCCCGAGTGTCTTTAAGCGTCTGGCCCTTCTTCCATTATCTTTTATCCATAAGGAGTTGTGCCTCTGCTCTGGGTGTGATCAGCTCAGAGCGGATTTTGTATATAAATCCTTAGGTTACGACGATACGGACATTGTGACTCAGGATGTAGAGGCCCATTTTTCTTTATTGAAGTCTAAGGTCTGGTCAGACCGTAAATCATGCGTTGACCTGCTTACTCCTGCCAATTTGCAGGGTATATCAAGGTTAGGAGCCAACTTTAAGATCATGATGGATCCGATCAGACCGATCATCGAGGATGATGAGGATGAGGTGGAGGAAATAGTCGTGCCACCACCAGACAATAACAAGTGCCTCTGGATTCTGATCCTCAGACTGTAACCGTTGTTGTGGCGGGTGATGCTTCTGGGTCTGCACTTGTGCAGACCACCATCCCCGAATTGCTCCATCCCTTTTCTGCCCGAACCAGACCGGTGGGGGAGGAAAGACCCAATAAGAAAATGAAGCATAAGGGTAAGGACAACGGCTCTGCTTCCCCTGACCAGTCCACTTCCAGCCTCACCTCAATGTCCGCAATGATAGCTCGGGCAAAGGACCTCTGGACACCAGAAGAGCTTGAACTACAGAGAGAGGCCCATCCTGACCTTATTGTTGGTCGGACTCCGGGCTTGCTACTGGGGGTATGTGTCTGTTTGATTTCATGTTTATTCCTGCTCTTATATTTAATGTTGATCCACTTTGCCTTAAAATTTTATTTTAGGCTCTCTTCAGCGTCAATGCATTATGCCTTGCTCATGAGGCAGATGTAAAGGAAGTCGAGCGCCTCAGGACCGAATTGGCTAAGAGGGACGACAAGGAGAAGGAGCTGAAGGCTCAGTTGGGGGATCTTCCTTCTAGAGTTGCTGAGCTGGAAGAAGAACTCGCACATGCTAAAGAGCTGAATGCCAAGCTGTTGAGTGAGAAAGAGAAGCTCGCATCTGAACATGAGGCTCTTCAACACCAATTTGGCATCTCCCAGTCTGCTTTAGAGATGTGCAAGAAATGTGGGCTTGACATGCACCAGCACTATTCAAGGATGAATAGGATAGTGGCTGGTGAATTCTGGCGGAAGGGCTTCATTGCTGGAGATAAGGATCCAGCAAGGAGGAAAATTAAGGATCCTGATGCCATGGATAAGGAGTTAGGGGTTCAGAATCCATATGCCAGCCCTGAGCCTAGTTATGCTCAGAACCTTTTCACTGAATTCCTCAAAGGGTATCTTCCTGCTGACCCTCTCAACTCCTCTATAGAGTTCTTCCCTCCGACCACACATGTAGATTCCTTAGGGAAGGACTTCAGCGGTCCAAGCCATACTTAGGCTTTTCTATACTCATTTTGTAATGTTGTACTTTGTACTATGCCCTTCGGGCAATTTTGTAATACAAGATAACGTTTTTGCTTATTAATGGAATATGCACTTTTATTTGTTTATGTCGATGTGAATCAGGCCAACTTGCGTCTACTTTAATACTTTACTCTTTTTGTAAGTGTGAATCAGGCTTATATGCCCCTGTCATCTCACTACTTGGAAATTATTTTAATTTTCATTCCTCTGAAAGAGTGAGTCAGGCTTATAAGCCTCTGTCATCTCACTACTTAGGAATTTTTTTTTTTTTTTCATTCATCTGAAAGAGTGAGCCAGGCTTATAAGCCTTTGTCATCTCACTACTTAGGAAATATTTTTATTTTATTCCTCTGAAAGAGTGAGTCAGGCTTATAAGCCTCTGTTATCTCACTACTTAGGAAATATTTTTATTTTATTCCTCTGAAAGAGTGAGTCAGACTTATAAGCCTCTGTCATCTCACTACTTAGGAAATTTTTTTATGAATCAGGCTATTTGATTGCAAGAAGGATGACCATCTTTTATTATAATCAAGAAATTACAAAGATAACTACATCTGACTGAGTCAGAATAACAAACATGGAAATTTTAAAACATATCAATAAAGCTAGGCTCAGATGCCTCTGCTTCTTTATTCTGAAAACAAAATGAATGTCAAGGATAATACCTCTTCAGTCGTGAGGCATTTTGTGAATTGGGTTCTGTTGGCTTTGAAATTTACTTTCGGCAAACAATTCCAAAATTGATGATAACAAACCATTGAAGAGTGTTTGATACTAATGAATTATCGAGTTTATATTTTCAGCAAAAGACAGGTGAACGACTCAGAAATCAAACTCGAAAAGGAAACTACTCGAAAAACAAGCTCGGAAAGAAAGCTTGATTTAAAGCAAAAAGCTGTGAAAGAAATTGAAGCGCAAATGGAAAATCAATTTATTCAACGGCATAAGCGAAAGTCGAAGACTCAAGACTCGGGGTAGATAGGTCGGGGAGCGATCACTGTAACAAGGTAATTTTATGTGTCGATTTTATCGTATAAGCTCAAGTATAAAATGAACCGAACTCAAATGGAATGGAAAACGCTTTACCAAACTTAAATGGAAAGAAAAATATTTTTATTAAATATTTTTCATGTTGTAGTCGACTAGAATAGACCTGTGTATTTTCTAGTAGTCGACTAGAACAATCAGTAGCTATTGGTTTTTCATCCACATCAAAAGAGTCGACTGAATGACCATTGAGTCGACTAGACTACAAGAAGTAGTCGACTAGAACTCATTCTAGTCGACTAGATTAACCATTGTAGTCGACTAAAACTCAATCTAGTCGACTAGATGAAGCAATGTAGTCGACTCAAATGCAAAGGAGTCGACTAGTTCATCCTTAAAATCTGCAGATTTTTCAGAAAACATTTCCCCTGTTTTGTGGATTGTTTGTAATGGTGTTCAAACGGCTCTTGTCTTTCAATTACATTATTCACTCTTCAAAACCCTAATACAATGCTATATATAGAATGAGATGTGTATTGTGAAGACTAAGAGATTGAAATACAAAGAGAAAGAAAGCTAGCAAAAATTCTACAGAAATTTTCTCTACAAAAGCCATTGAAACCAAGCTTTGAAAATCTGATTTTCTTCAAGTTTCTTTGAAAATCAAAACCTCTAGTATCTCTTCTTATTCTCCAAATATCATTCATTGATTATATCCTTTGAGAATACATTTCTAGAGCTATTGTAAAATCACCAAAAACACTTGAGCTTATATTGATTTATCTTCCATAAAAACCTTTGGGTTTTGAGTGTTTTTGTTCTTGAGTGATTTTATTGATTACATACGAATTTGTAATCTCGGACAAGTGAAGTCCACCGATTGTTCAAGAGAGGGTTGTTCTCTTGATTGAGAGACAAGCTCGAGAGGCTTGTATTGTAAAGGTTTGCCATTCCACCTGTGAAGGAAGGGCCACAGTGAAAGGATCGGGAAAAGTCTCAAGAAGGGGTTCTTGAGCCGAGGAGTAGGAGTTACCGAACCTCTAAAAAATCACGGTGTCAATCTCTCTATCTCTTTCTCTTTACTTGAGTTATTTGCATGCTATAATTGCTTAAATATCTTGTATGCTATCTTGTCTTGAAATTAATAGTTAGAAAAGTTTAAATTGAATCATCCACTTGATTTTTGAGAAATTGATTTTTGTTTAAAGTGTATTCAAATTTCGAAAAGAATTAGAATTATTTTTGAACACCCTATTCACCCCCCCCTCTAGGGTTAATTAGTGACTAACAGGTTCCATATTGCCATTATTATTCCTGAGGCGATAAGCCCCACGTCCTATGACCTCTGTGACTGTGTATGGTCCTTCCCAATTCTCCCTGAGCTTTCCGATTAACCCGATCTTATTTCTTAATACTATATCACCCACCTGGAACTCTCGTCTTCTGACTTTTTTGTTGAAGGCGTTCCTGACCCTCTAGTGGTAGGCTGCCAGCCTGATGGAGGCTTGATCTCATTTTTCTTCGAGCAGATCCAGTCCATCAACCAGCTGTTGGTCGTTCAGTTCCTCCTGATACAGCTCTGTTCTGGTTGTTGACACTATTTGCTCTGTTGGAATGACTGCTTTTGTCCCATATGCCATTGAGAATGGTGTTTCCCTTATAGGGATCCTTGATGTTGTTCTGTAAGACCATAGTACCTCTGGAAGCTTGTCTGGCCATACTCCCATATGGTCTTCTAACTTCTTCTTCAGGATATTCAATATGGTTCTGTTAGATCTTTCGGCCTGGCCATTTCCTTGAGGGTATGCGACCGATGAAGTTCTTAACTGAATTCCATGTTCATTACAGAACTGTCTGGTCCACTGATTATCCAGATTCGTTCCGTTGTCGATCACTATCACCCTCGGCACTTCGAATCTGCAAATGATATTGGTCCATATGAACTTGATTACATGTCTGTGAGTGATGGTGGAGTAAGATTCTGCCTCAACCCACTTTGTGAAATAATCAGTTGCTATCAGTGCTTGATTTACTGATTTGAGAGCCATGGGAAGTGGTCCAACTGCATCGATCCCCCATTGCGCAAATGGGTGTAGGCTAAAAATGGGGTTAAGCAGTTCTGTGGCGGATGGATGAAGTCTCCATGGAACTAACACTTTCTGCATCTTCTAACATAAGCTTCAGTATCTTGGGAAAGGTAAGGCCAAAAATATCCTTGGCTTAGGACTTTATGGGCCAACGCTCGTCCCTCTGAGTGATTTCCGCATGATCCTTCATAGATTTCCTTCATTATGGCTGATGCCTCTGAAGGTGCGAGGTATCGAAGGTATGGACCCCCAAAAGATCTTCTATAAAGCTGGCCGTGTAGCAAGGCATATCTGGCTGACTTCATGCGAATTTTCTGAGCCTTTGCTTTATCATCAGGAAGTGTGTCGTTCCTGAGGTATTCTGCTATGGGATCCATCCAACTCGGCTCCCAAGGTATTGTGCAAACGACATCTGGCTGGTGGATGCTCAGGACATCAAGATAGTCGATCGGGGCGACTCTGGTCAGATCTTGATTATTGACTGAAGCCATGTTGGCTAATCGATCTGCATTTTCATTTTCCTCCTTGGGGATCTGACTGAGGGTATACTGCTCCAATTTGTCCAGCTCCATCTGAGCCAGCTTCTTATAGGGCTGCAGTTTTTCCCCTGCGTCGTACTCGCCTCGAACTTGCTTCACCACCAGTTGTGATTCACTGAAAATACGGAGCCTTCTAATACAGAGGCTCTAAGCTAGCCGTAGCCCAGCCAGGAGTGCCTCGTATTCAGCTTCGTTATTGGTGGTAGAAAATTCCAGACGGACTGATTGTTGGATTCAGGTTCCGTCTGGTGTTATAATTTCAAGCCCAATTCCCGAACCTGCTGAACCAACTGATCCGTCTACATAGAGCGTCCACTCGGGCTCATCTGGGTCCTCTAGGATTGACTCTGGCTCTACTTCTAGGAGAAAATCAGCTAAGGCTTGACCTTATATGGTTGTTCGTGGCACATAAGTGATGTCGAATGTCCCGAGTTCCAACGCCCATCTGGTTATTCTTCCTGTCAGATCAGGTTTGGACATAATGGCTCTTATAGGCATGGTGGTCGACACCACTGTTGGCTTTGAAATTTACTCTCGGCAAAAAATTCCAAAATTGATGATAACAAACCATTGAAGAGTGTTTGATACTGATGAATTATCGAGTTTATATTTTCAGCAAAAGACAGGTGAACGACTCAGAAATTAAACTCGGAAAGGAAATGACTCGAAAAACAAGCTCGGAAAGAAAGCTTGATTTAAAGCGAAAAACTGTGAAAGAAATTGAAGCGCAAAATGGAAAATCATTTAATTCAACGGCAAAGGCGAAAGTCGAAGACTCAAGACTTGGGGTAGATAGGTCGGGGAACGATCATTGTAACAAGGTAATTTTATGCGTCGATATTATCGTATAAGCTCAAGTATAAAATGAACCAAACTCAAATGGAATGAAAAACGCTTTACCGAACTTAAACGGAAAGAAAAATATTTTTATTAAATGTTTTTTAAGTTGTAGTCGACTAGAATCACCATGTGTATTTCAATATAGTCGACTAAAATAATCAGTAGCTTCAGGCTTTTCATCCACATCAAAGTAGTCGACTGAAAGTACTTTGAGTCGACTAGACTACAAGAAGTAGTCGACTAGAACACATTCTAGTCGGCTAGATGTATCATTATAGTCGACTAGAACTCAATCTAGTCGACTAGATGAAACCATGTAGTCGACTGAAAGAAAAAGTAGTCGACTAGTTGATCCTCAAAACCTGCAGATTCTTCAAAAAACATTTCCCATGTTTTGTGGATTGTTTTTAATGGTGTTCAAACAGCTCTTGTCTTTCAAATACTATAATCATTCTTCAAAACCCTAATGCAATGCTATATATAGAATGAGATGTGTATATTGAAGAGTAGAGATTGAAACACAAAGAGAAAGAAACCTATCAAAAATTCTGCATAAATTTTCTCTACAAAAACCATTGAAACCAAGCTTTGAAAATCTGATTTTCTCCAAGTTTCTTTGAAAATCAAAACCTCTAGTATCTCTTCTTATTCTCCAAATATCATTCATTGATCATATCCTTTGAGAATACATTTCTAGAGCTATTGTAAAATCACTAAAAACACTTGAGCTTATATTGATTTATCCTCCATAAAAACCTTTGGGTTTTGAGTGTTTTTGTTCTGGAGTGATTTTATTGATTACATACGAATTTATAATCTCGGACAAGTGAAGTCCACCGATTGTTCAAGAGAGGGTTGTTCTCTTGATTGAGAGACAAACTCGAGAGGCTTGTGTTGTAAAAGTTTGCCATTCCACCTGTGAAGGAAGGGCCATAGTGAAAGGATCGAGAAAAGTCTCAAGAAGGGGTTCTTGAGCCGAGGAGTAGGAGTTACCGAACCTCGAAAAAATCACAGTGTCAATCTCTTTATCTCTTTCTCTTTACTTGAGTAACTTGCATGCTATAATCACTTGAATATCTTGTATGCTACAATTTGTCTTGAGATTAATTATTAGAAAATTGAAATTGAATCATTCACTTGTTCATTGAGAAATTGTGTTTTGATTATAGCGTGTTCCAATTTTGAAAAGAATTAGAAATATTTTTGAACACCCTTTTCACCCCCCTCTAGGGTTAATTAGTGACTAACAATTGGTATCAGAGCCTAATCTCTATTTATCTTAGACTTAACCGTCTTAGAGAACGATCATGTCATCAAATTTAGTCACTCATGTTGAAGGACAATCGAATAATAGGCCCCCATGGTTTGATGGATCAAATTATAGCTATTGGAAAACTAGAATGATAGATTTTCTTCAAGCTATCGATTACCAAATTTGGCAAGTAGTTCTTGAAGGACCATTTGTCTTGACCAAAATTGTTGATGGAAAAACCGTCCCCAAATTACCTAATGAATGGGATAATGATGACCGTAAACTCATGTCGTACAATGCTAAAGCCAAAGTAAATTTAAATTGCGCTTTAAGTCCAAATGAATTTAATCGTGTATCTACTTGTTCAACGGCAAAAGAAATGTGGGATAAACTTGAGGTAACCTATGAAGGTACATCTCAAGTATGAGAATCTAAAATTGACATACTCATGCATGAATATGAATTATTTGCTATGAAAGATGATGAAAATGTGAATTCTATGATGTCTCGCTTTACAAATATTTTGAATGGACCAAAGCATCTTGGTAGAATTGTTTCTAGATCCGATGCGTCATGAAAAGTGCTTAGAAGTCTCCCGGCAAAATGGGATGCAAAAGTAACGGCTATCAAAGAAGCTCATGACCTCAACACCATGAGTCTCGATGAAATTTTCGGCTCTCTACTCACCTGGTAAATAACATTAAAAGCTCGTGAAGACGACATCAAGCCAAGAAAGGGGATAGCTTTGCAAGCTTTCACCAAAAATGAAAACAGTGAGCCGAGTGAAGAAGAAGAGGATGAGGACATTGCCTTGTTCACCAAAAAATTCAAGAGACACCTTCAAAGAAAGAAATCAAATGGTGGAAGATTCGTGAAGAGAATCGATCCAAGAGGCGAGCCTAGCAAAAGAGAACCCCCAATGTGTTTTAATTGCGGCAAGCCGGGACACTACAAAAGCGATTGCTTCAAGCTCAAAAAGGAAAACAAGAAAAGACCTAGCAAGATGGCAATGAATGTCACATGGGAGAACTATGACTCATGCGAATCGGATGAGGAGAAAAGTAGTGAGGAAACGGCAAACATTTGTCTCATGGCAAATGAAGAAGAGGTACATTTAAATTTAAATGATCTAGATAAACTATCATATGATGAACTTCTTCTTGATTACAATGAATTGCAAGATGTGTTTGAAGAATTACATGATGAATTCGAAAAATTAGCTAGAAAATATATCCTTCTTAAGAAAGCTAAATCTTCATGTAGTCTCACTAGTTCAAGCTTAGAAGTTTCTTGCAATGATAAAAGCATTGAGCTAGAAAAGGAAAATATTCGGTTGAAAAATACTATTGATGATCAAATAAATGTTTTAGCAAAATTTACAAAAGGAAAATAGAACCTTAGTATCATGTTAGGAAGACAAAAAGGATCATTTGATAAATGCGGTCTAGGGTATGATGCTTTTGACAAAAATGCTCTCATTTTGAAAAAGAGAAAATCACTTAGCTCTACATTTACTAGAAAATCATCTCATGCATCTTCAAATGATTATAAACATGTTACTTGCTACTATTGAAATAGAAAAGGACACAAAACAAATGTATGCTTTCATAGAAATAAGAAAATTATGTCAAAAATGGTTTGGGTTCCGAAAGGGACTAGTGCATGCTCTCATAGAAAAGAGAATGTTGTAACGAAACAAATTTGGGTTCCAAAAGAAACTATTGTGTATCTATCTAACCAAAATGGACCCAAAACAGATTGGGTACCAATAAAAGATACTTGAACTCGTTTTGTAGGTATGCTTGAAGTCCGCATCAAAAGAAAAATGGTTTCTTGATAGCGGATGCTCAAGGGATATGACGGGAGATAAATCAAAGTTTATTTCACTAAAACCATATGAAGGAGGAAACGATACTTTTGGAGACAACTCTAAAGGCAAAATTATGGGAATTGGCTCAATCGGTATTTCTTTTTCTCTCTCTATAGATGATGTGCTTTTAGTTGATGGTTTGAAGCATAACTTGTTTAGTATTAGTCAACTTTGTGACAAGGGTTATGATGTTATATTTAGGACAAATGCATGCATAATCAAGAAAGATGGGAAGCAAATGTTCAATGCCAAAAGAAATGGAAACTTGTATACTTTGTTGCTATGTGAATTGCATGATCAAGATGTTAAATGTTTTGTCACATCTAGTGAAAATAGTTGGTTATGACATAGACGTCTAGGACATGCTAGTATGGACCTCATTCATCGTTTATCCAAAAATGATTTAGTCAAAGGCCTCCCAAAGACTAAATTTTCAAAAGATAAAATATGTAGCGCATGTCAAGTAGGCAAGAAAGTTAAATCTTCTTTCAAGAGAAAGAAAGATATTACCACTTCTCGACCTCTAGAATTACTTCACATTGATCTCTTCGGTCCGGAGAGAACGGCTAGCTTAGCCGGGAAACTCTATGTACTTGTTATAGTTGATGATTACTCTAGATATACTTGGGTTCACTTTCTTGCTCATAAAAATGAAACTCACTCCATTCTTGAAAAATTTTATAGAGTCATTCAAAATGAAAAAGATTTGAAAATCAAGAAAATTAGAAGTGATAGAGGTAGGGAGTTTGAAAATCAAGACTTAAAAAAATTATGTGATGACCTCGGTGTTTCACATGATCTCTCGGCCCCTAGAACCCCTCAACAAAACGGTGTAGTTGAAAGAAAGAATCGATCTCTACAAGAGATGGCTAGAACCATGTTAAATGAACACAACCTTCCCCGAAGCCTTTGGGCGGAAGCAGTAAACATCGCTTGCCATATAATTAATCGTGTTATTATTCGGATGAAGTTGGGGAAAACGCCCTATGAGTTGTGGAATGGTCGAAAGCCCAATATTGGGTATTTCAAAGTTTTCGGGTGTAAATGTTTTGTGTGAAATGATAAAGACAACCTTGGAAAATTCGACTCCAAATCGGATAAAGCAATTTTCCTAGGATATTCTACAAGGAGTAAAGCATTTCGGGTTTATAACAAAAGGACTCTAACCATGGTTGAGTCTATTCATGTTGTCTTTGATGAATCACCCTCACCACCATCACCTAGAATTGACCTAGAAGAAGATGAGGTTGTTGGGATTGAGGATAATCTAAATACTCTCAATATCTCCAACTCATCATGTAGCCAAAAGGAAATGAGGGAAGTTGAGCATCAATCCAATGATGTCTTGACCAACTCAATGCCTAAAGCATGGAGAATTGTTCACAATCATCCTCTTGATCAAGTCATAGGTAATCCTTCAAAAGGGGTTAGTACTAGATCTCAACTTAAAGATTTTTGCAACCACATGGCCTTTGTATCGCAAATCGAACCCAAGAACTTCCACGAAGCTCAATGTGATGATTCTTGGATCGTAGCAATGCAAGAGGAACTAAATCAATTTGAACGCAATCAAGTTTGGCGTTTAGTTCCTAGACCCGAAAATCAAACTATAATTGACACAAAATGGGTTTTTCGAAACAAAAAGGATGAGAATGGAGTAATTATTTGAAATAAAGCAAGATTGGTAGCACAAGGATATAATCAAGAGGAAGGCATCGACTACGATGAGACCTTTGCACCGGTAGCTAGATTAGAAACAATTAGAATGCTTCTTGCATTTGCATCATATAGAAATTTCACTATTTATCAAATGGATGTCAAAAGTGCTTTCTTAAATGGTGTCATAGAAGAAGAAGTCTTTGTGAAGCAACCACCCGGTTTTGAAAATAATATTTTTCCAAATCATGTCTTCAAATTAGCTAAAGCTCTATATGGTTTAAAGCAAGCTCTTCGAGCTTGGTATGAGAGACTTAGCGGATTTTTGACTAAAAATGGTTTTACAAGAGGAAAAGTTGACAACACACTTTTTACAAAAACCATCAAAAATAATTTGTTGATTGTCCAAATTTATGTTGATGACATCATATTCGGCTCAACAAATAATTCTTTATGTAGGGATTTTGCTACAAGCATGCAAAATGAATTTGAAATGAGCATGATGGGTGAGTTGAATTTCTTCTTAGGGTTGCAAATCAAGCAAAGCTCGGATGACTTATTCATTAGCCAATCCAAGTACACTAAGGATTTGCTAAAGCGATTTGGTATGAAGGCTACCAAACATGCCATAACTCCTACGAGTTCCTCTATTAAGATTGATAAAGATGAAAATGGTAAATGTGTTGATATTACTAACTATAGAGGCATGATCGGTAGTTTGCTTTATTTAACCGCTAGTAGACCAGATATAATGTTTAGTGTATGCTTATGTGCCCGGTTTCAATCATGTCCTAAGGAATCTCATTTGCTTGCGGTCAAACGTATTTTTCGCTACCTAAGTGGTACAATAAACTTAGGGCTTTGGTATCCACGAGGAACTTCAATTGATCTTATTAGTTATTCGGATGCCGATTTTGCGGGATGTAAAATTGATCGAAAAAGCACAAGCGGCACTTGTCATTTTCTAGGACACTCACTAGTATCTTGGTCAAGTAAAAAGCAAAATTCCGTTGCATTATCTACGGCTGAAGCCGAATATGTGGCCGCATGTAGTAGTTGCGCTCAAACTCTTTATATTAAGCAATAACTACTTGATTTCGGTCTTACTTTCTCTCACATGCCTATTAAATGCGATAATACGAGTGCTATTTGTATTTCAAATAATCCTATCCATCACTCACGCACCAAGCATATAGAGATTAGGCATCATTTTTTACGTGATCATGTTGCTAAGGGTGACGTTGAATTGGTTTTTATCGACACTAAAAATCAATTGGCGGATATTTTTACAAAACCACTTGCTGACGAATCTTTTTCTAAAATTCGTCGAGAAATCGGAATGGCCATGGATTGTGATGTTTTATCGTAGTTTATGTCGTAATCTTTATTTTTCATATTTTTGCTATTTTTGTGTATTTATTTCCTGATTTTTTTTATTATTTTTATCATTTTTTCCTTTTAGTCGACTCATCCTGTGCAGTGTAAATCACTCTAGTCGACTTCTTTGGTCAGTAGCTTCACCTTGGGCACTCTTTTCATTCTAGTCGACTACTTGCTCATTGTAGTTGACTCAATGACATTTTAGTCGACTACTTTCCTCTTCCAATCGACTCAAAGCTTGCCAAGTCCACTCCTAGTCGACTTAAACCCAGCCTAGTCGACTCAAACCCCAATCTAACCGACTCACCTAGACCTAGTCGACTCAACCCAATATAAAACCTAAACCCCCTTCATCTTCTCCATCCGCCTCCTTCAAACCTTCACCCACCTTCAAACCCTCTCATCTCAATCCCTCTCCAACTACCACTTATACCTTCAAATCTTCACCTATCCCTCATTAATTTCACATTTCCATCATCTTCCACCCATTTCCCTCATCCAAATTTCATCATTCTCACTCTCTCACATATCTATATATACACCATCATATATCTATATATCTCTATATATTTGTGCATCATCTTCTACAATACCACCAAAGATTAGAGGTCTATTTCGGAAACGTTCCCGCATTGATGGAGGCCAAAGCTCCACCAATCCATGCATTCCTACGGCTGTTGACGAAGAGGCGTCGAATGAACCTCTTCTTCTTGAGGTACTTCTTCTTGATGATGATGATAGAAATAAATTCATCACTATATTTGATCATCGTGCTCCTACTCCTTGCCCTATTGTCACAAAATATTTATGCACTGAAATTAGGACTCGAACTTTCGAGTTGTTCCGAGCAATTGGTTGGGATTTTTTCGTTTCTCTTGACATTCCGGTACTTCCGCGAATTGTCAAAGCCTTCTACGCTTCTCTTGAAAATCATAAGGAGAAATTACTCCATCATCTTCATTTTAATCTATGTGGTGAAGACAAGACTGTTGATGACAGCGAAATCAAGCGCATTTTCTCGCTTCCGAATGACGGTATCCGCCACTTCTCCAAGGATTGATATAAGGCTGATGGGTTCGATTGTATTGAGGTTGTTCGGGCTATATGCGTAGACAAAGAAATTTCGCAGAACGCCGGTATTATCTATTCTATGCTACTACCCGAGGCTAGATTAATTCATAATGTTATTACTTACTCTATTCTGCCTAAAACTGGTAGTCATAGCAGTGTTTCTCGTATGGAGGCCTTCTTGGTTTATTGTGTTTTGACAGGAACCCGTGTTGATTTAGCTTATATTTTCCGTTTCGTCATCCTTACATATCAGCGCAAGCCATCTGACCCGCTTTTCTTTCCCGCGCACATTACATATCTACTGCAGCGGAAAGGTTTTAATTTTCCAAATGAAGTGTCCGAGCATCACCCTATTTTTCTTGACGCCACTCATGTCAAGCATATGCACATTTCTTCTGATGCGGAAGGAAACTTCATTTCTGAGAGTGTGCCTGCTCCTCGTTCGCGCCAAGCTCCTACCTTTTCTGCACCGCGCCAGGAAGCCTCTTCCTCGGTTCCTCCGTTGGACAGCGCTTCGGCTTCTCAGGCTACTATTCTTGACCAAATTCTTCGGGTTGTTCAGAGCAATACGGACTTACTTAGGCAACAGGAACAAGTGCTTCAGCACCTTGATACGACCGTGAACCAGAATACGGAAGCCATTCGATTGATCAATGAGCGCCTTGTTCTTCATGATGAGGAAATGTCTACCCGCATTACAAATCTGGCTGGGTCACTTGATGACCTCACTCTTGGACTCAGGAAGCCTCGCTCACACGCCCCTCGACGCTGACAAAAAGGGGGAGAAATTATGCTGTTGTACTGTCATGTATTTCATTATCCGACATTAGCAATGTCTATTTTTGTGTGGCTTGTTATGGTTATTTGCGAACTTGTTTGTTTTCTTTTCCATGTTTTTTCATTAGTATAAACAACTTGTATTAAACTGAAATATCTATGATATGCTGTTTATTTTTGCTATCTCAAATGTGCGCCTATTTTTATATATTATATCAAAATGCCTATTAAATTTAAAATCTCATTTACTAAGGGGGAACATTTGATCAAAATACTATACATATGTTGAGGGGGAGCATCACTTGATGTTTTGCCAAATGCCAAGCAAACACAAAATGTTTTGTCATCATCAAGGGGGAGATTGTTGGCTTTGAAATTTACTCTCGGCAAACAATTCCAAAATTGATGATAACAAACCATTGAAGAGTGTTTGATACTAATGAATTATCGAGTTTATATTTTCAGCAAAAGACAGGTGAACGACTCAGAAATTAAACTTGGAAAGGAAATGACTCGAAAAACAAGCTCGGAAAGAAAGCTTGATTTAAAGCGAAAAGCTATGAAAGAAATTGAAGCGCAAAATGGAAAATCATTTAATTCAACGGCAAAGGCGAAAGTCGAAGACTCAAGACTTGGGGTAGATAGGTCGGGGAACGATCATTGTAACAAGGTAATTTTATGCGTCGATATTATCGTATAAGCTCAAGTATAAAATGAACCGAACTCAAATGGAATGAAAAACGCTTTACCGAACTTAAACGGAAAGAAAAATATTTTTATTAAATGTTTTTTAAGTTGTAGTCGACTAGAATCACCATGTGTATTCCAATATAGTCGACTAAAACAATCAGTAGCTTCAGGCTTTTCATCCACATCAAAGTAGTCGACTGAAAGTACTTTGAGTCGACTAGACTACAAGAAGTAGTCGACTAGAACACATTCTAGTCGACTAGATGTATCATTGTAGTCCACTAGAACTCAATCTAGTCGACTAGATGAAACCATGTAGTCGACTAAAAGAAAAAGTAGTCGACTAGTTGATCCTCAAAACCTGCAGATTCTTCAGAAAACATTTCCCATGTTTTGTGGATTGTTTTTAATGGTGTTCAAACGGCTCTTGTCTTTCAAATACTATAATCATTCTTCAAAACCCTAATGCAATGCTATATATAGAATGAGATGTGTATATTGAAGAGTAGAGATTGAAACACAAAGAGAAAGAAACCTATCAAAAATTCTGCATAAATTTTCTCTACAAAAACCATTGAAACCAAGCTTTGAAAATCTGATTTTCTCCAAGTTTCTTTGAAAATCAAAACCTCTAGTATCTCTTCTTATTCTCCAAATATCATTCATTGATCATATCCTTTGAGAATACATTTCTAGAGCTATTGTAAAATCACTAAAAACACTTGAGCTTATATTGATTTATCCTCCATAAAAACCTTTGGGTTTTGAGTGTTTTTGTTCTTGAGTGATTTTATTGATTACATACGAATTTATAATCTCGGACAAGTGAAGTCCACCGATTGTTCAAGAGAGGGTTGTTCTCTTGATTGAGAGACAAGCTCGAGAGGCTTGTGTTGTAAAGGTTTGCCATTCCACCTGTGAAGGAAGGGCCATAGTGAAAGGATCGGGAAAAGTCTCAAGAAGGGGTTCTTGAGCCGAGGAGTAGGAGTTACCGAACCTCGAAAAAATCACGGTGTCAATCTCTCTATCTCTTTCTCTTTACTTGAGTAACTTGCATGCTATAATCACTTGAATATCTTGTATGCTACAATTTGTCTTGAGATTAATTGTTAGAAAATTGAAATTGAATCATTCACTTGTTCATTGAGAAATTGTGTTTTGATTATAGCGCGTTCCAATTTTGAAAAGAATTAGAAATATTTTTGAACACCCTATTCACCTCCCCTCTAGGGTTAATTAGTGACTAACAACCACGATTGGATGGGTTTCAAAATAGTGCCTCAGTCGTATCTTTGCGTTGATTAGAGAAAGAACAACTCGCTCCGCCGTAGTGTATCTGGTTTCTGCATCAGATAGGGACTTGCTGCTGAAGAAGACTGGCTTCTAACACATTTTGTCATCCCTTACAAGCGCTGCGCTGGTTGAGGCTGCTGATATGGCAATGTACAGATGCAGTGGTTCTCCTGGATTTGGTGAGGCGAGGATTGGTGGATTCTGGAGATACTGCTTCAATTTTTGAAGGGCCTCGGCCTGTTCCGGTCCCCATATGCTTCATTTTCTGCCTCTAATTGCCTGAAAAAATGGTTTGCATCGGTCTGTCAGTCGGGATACGAACCTGCTTAGTGCAGCTACCCTTCCTATTAGAATCTGGACCTCCTTTTGCGTTTTTGGCTCTTCGCAGCTTATCAGAGCCTTGACTTGCGATGGGCTGGCCTCAATTCCTATTTGGTTGACGATATGCCCGAGGAACTGCCTGGATGAGACTCCGAACGAACACTTAGCTGGATTGAGCTTCATCCCGTACTTTCGGAGTGCATCGAACACTTCTTCCATGTGCTTGAGATGGTCGTTTTTCCTTCTGCTTTTTACCACTGTGTCATCTATGTAGGCTTCAACCGTTTTCCCCATCTGACTTTTGAATATCTTTCTGACAAGCCTTTGATAGGTGGCACCTGCATTTTTGAGTCTGAAAGGTATTACTCTGTAGCAGTACGTACCTTCCTCGGTAATGAAGGTTGTTTTCTCCTCATCAACCTGATAATCTGGATCTAGTTGTAGCCGGAGTATGCATCAAGAAAAGAGAGTCTTTCATATCCCGAAGTGGCATCTACCATCTGATCAATTTTCGGCAGGGGAAAACAATCATTCGGGCAGGCCTTGTTTAAGTTGGTGAAGTCCACGCAGACCCTCCATTTCCCGTTCTTCTTTCTAACTACCACCATGTTTGACAACCATGATGGGTACTTTACTTCCCTTATGAATCCAGCTTATAGCAGCTTTCCCACCTCCTCGGATATGATCTGGTTCCTTTTTATCTCGAACCTCCTCTGCTTCTGCCTCATAGGTCAGACATCTGGATCAACATTTAGGTTATGCTGAGCGACCGAGGGATCTATGCCTGGCATATCAAGATGAGACCAGGCGAACACGTCTGAGTTTAGCTGGAGGAAGTGAACCAGCTTGTCATTTTCTTCTTTCTGTAGGTATGAGTTGATAAATGTGACTCTGGTGTGGTCCGTCCGACTAGCATTCACCTCTTTTAGGGGCTCCGTGGTTGCCTGAGTCTCCTGACCCTCTGAGGAAGGGTCTGACTGTAATTGTTTTTTCTCGTTGTACAGGGACTCTTCTGGCGCTTCTAACACTTGCTTGTTTTTTGGATTCAGATCTTTCACGGATACTGAGTAGCATTCCTTCGCTGCTACCTAGTCTCCATGGATATCTGTCACATCCACTCCATTTGGATCGAGGCACCGCATGACCTGATAGAGTGTCGAAGGAACACCTTGCATCCTATGGATCCACCCTCGTCCCATCAATAGATTGTACGATGGCTTGACGTCCACCACGATAAAAGTTTCTTTCAGGGTTCGGCGTGCCACTGATACTGACAAATGGACTACACTTATTAGCTCAACGCATCATCCGTCAAAACCGGCCAGAGGCGTCCGAGCCGGGCACAGTTGTGATACATCAATTCCTATTTTGTCGAAGGCCCACTTCGTCATGATGTTGGTGCTGCTTCCTGGATCAATCATTACACGTTTGATCAGATAATTAGCTACCAGAAGAGTGATTACCAGAGGATCTTCGTGGGGCGTCTGAATATTCTGCATATCAGCCTTTGAAAACATAATTCTTGATTCTCCTTAGATGAGGGTCGTTTGGCAAACTTCGCCGATTCGCCTGAGTTTGTGTGTTTTTCTTAGCTTTGACCTTCTGCTTCCTTTGGCCTCCAACACCTCTTCACCTCCTTGGACCATGTGGATGACCCTCACTGGTTGTCCGGATGTAGTGTTATTTTGTTGTGTCCTGTGTGGTTTGTCCGGTCTTAGCTGATCCTTCATTATGTAATCTGCAAGCTCCCATTTGGCGATCATTGCCTCTACATGCCTTCAGAGGTTTCTGCAGTCATTTGTATGATGACCATACTCACTGTGAAATGCACAATGATTGGTCATGTCCCTCAACTCCATCGGTTGTCTGATCGGTGGAGGTGGTCTGAAAATCCCTTTGTTTTTATTTTCTTGGAAGAGCTTTCCAAGGCTGGTTTTGAGCGGAGTGGTTCTTTTTTCCGTCCATTGACGCTTGTCTAAATTTCTGGATGATGAGGTTTGCCGAGGTGGATCAGGTTGTTGAGGCCTCTGGTCCCTCATCCTTTCCTTGGATTTTGCCTCCACCGTTACCAGTGAGGCTCTTCTCTATCTGACTGCTTCCTCTTCTTCTTTTCTGAGATACCCTTGTGCTCTAGAGTTGAGCTCACCGATGTTGACAGGGGGCCGTTTTACTAGTGAAGAGTGGAATTTTGTGCCAAGGATGACCGTCATACGGAATGCTTCTACTGCTGACAATTGGTCGCATTCATCAATATAAGACATTTCCACGTTGAATCTGGATAAGAAACTCTTGAGGCTCTCTCCTTTTTCCTGGGTCATGGTGAAAAGGCTTGATATCGTTTTTCTCTGCCTCCGGTTGCTGAAGTACTGACCGATGAAGCATCTGCAGAGGTCATTCTAGCTACTAATGGAACCGGGAGTCTACTTCCTGAACCACAAAAGTGGTGCCTCCGTCAAACTGGTTGAAAAGACTTTGCACATGAGTGCCTGGTTTCTCCCATAAACAGTCATTTTGGTATGTACCTGATAGATATGATCGAGTGGATCCTTCGTACCATCATAGAGTGTAAAAGTTAGTAGTACAAACTTCTTCGGGAATTTTGTTGCCTCTATTTCTTCTGTGAATGGAGATTGGGTCATATATGTTGTCGCATGGATGGCCAGATCATCAGGAGTCTGTAATTTCAAATCCTTCATCACATCTCTCTGGATTTTGGCAGCCATTTCGTGCAAGGTCGGGGCATGCATTGCTGGCATTCCCCTTGTTATGGGATGAAAGGATTCTTCCTCTTCCCTCAGCACTTTATCTCTTCGGGCGGCTGATACGTCTTGCTTGTGATGGGAGTTGGAGGGCTCTGGCTCATTTGTGCACTCTGCTGGATTGGAATTTTGGAGAGGAAAAGGACCCTGAGCCACTCGATGGAGTAACTCAGCGTTCTGCTGCTCGAGGGCTGCATTTCTCTGTTCCACAGCTTCCAACCGCCTCATGACTTCTTCGAACCTAACTTCATTGTTCGTTGATCATGTGGACACCATGTTTTATAAAAAATAAATGAAATTGTTGCAAGTGGAAAACTATTTCGATTTTCCCATAGACGACGCCAAATGTAAGTGTCAAATTTTACTCACATCAAAAAGATACTTTATTCAGAGTCAAATGACCATATTTATATCCCTGATTCTCATACAAGCTTCCCTATTTTATTAGATCATGCTCATCAATATAGGGAGTCATGACCCACTTCATTGTTAACTTCCCACTACCTAGAGGTAGTGGGTCGTTATTTCTCACTCCCTAAGGGATGATGGGTCCGTCCTATTACTTGGACATTGTATTATGGGCTAATTATTTACTTATTCATACATGGGCCTGATCAATATTGAGCTTTGAAAACTTATTTTGGGCCTGTTGAATTTCACTATTTACACTTACACTTTTGGTTGGAACTCTCTTATTAGAGGAAACCTCCAAAAACACAAAACCCATGAAGCCATTTTCGTTTACAATCAAATGATATGCAAATATGTCCAAGCTGACCACTTTACATTCACATTAGTCCTCAAAGCATGTACCCAATTGTCAAAACTAGAAATTGGGAAACAATTTCATTCACAAATCATTAAGATGGGGTATGAATGTAGTCTTTATGTTCGGAACAAATTGATTCATGTTTACGCATTATCTGGGTCGATGATTGATGCACGGAAGGTGTTAGACAAAAGTGCTGAACTAGACATTGTGACATGGAACACCATGCTTAGGGGTGGAACTCGGGTTGACCCGACCCGACCCAACCCAAACCCGGCACAAACCCGAGAGTATATGAACCCAGCCCGACCCAACCTAGATTCCAATTCGGGTAAAACCCAACCCGACATACTCGGGTCGGGTCGGGTCAACGGGTTACCTGGATAACAAAAACAAATTTCAAAAATTGAAATATAAAAAAACATTTAAAATTGAATATGGATATACAAATATAAACGGAGAAAATTTTGTTAAAAAAAATCAACTTCTAAGATAAAAAATAAATGTAACTAATAATGTCAAAATAGAATAAAGAAATTTAACTTTTCTACAAATAATTTCTTTTTCTTAACTTTTCAAAAAAAAAATTCTGTCTTTAAAAAATTATAAAAATCAAAATCAAAATCAAGATCTAATTCATGTTATTGTATATCTATATGTATATACATATATATATGGGTTTATTGTTTCTTTGTACATATTACATGTACATGTTTTTGTATATAAATAGTATTAGAAATCAAACCAACGACTATTATATGTATATAGATTTTGGTTAAAATTCTCAAGATCTATATATTTACATACAAATCAAAATATAACGATATACATATATGGAATATATATATATATACATATAACAAACAGAGAGGAGGAGAGAGAGCCGGTCGTTATAGAGGCGGTGGACAACGGGGAGATGCGGCGGAACAATGGATAGAGGTGCAGCTGGCAGCGGAACAATGGACAAAGGTGCGGAAGTAGAGGAGGCTTAGGGGTTAGGGTTTGATAATATGCATATATATATATATATATATATATATATATATATTGGGTTATATTTAATAACTCCATTTCAGCCGTTGGATTGCATAATCCAACGGTTCAAATAACTCACTTTTTAAAAAATCAGGTTTCGGGTTGAACCCAACCCAACCCGATTTATATTGAAGCCCATGTTGACCCAACCCAATTTAGGCCCGATTTGCAAATTTAGTGACCCAAGCTCGAAAATTCTCGGGCTGGGGCGGGTTGGGCTGGGCTGAGCCCGCCCAACTTGCAGGCCTGACCATGCTTGAAGGGTATGCTGATAATAAAGATTTTGAATCACTTCATCAAATATTTGAGACAATGCCTTGTAAAGATGTGGTGTCTTGGAATACTATGATTGCTTGTTTTGTGGAAGTGGGTGAGTTTGGCGAAAAGATTGAGATGTTTAGACTGATGCAGGAAGAAGGGGAATCGCCGGATCGAGTGACGTCGGTTAGTGTTTTAACTGTAGTAGTGCATTTGGGTGCACTTGCTCAAGGAAAATGGGTTCATGCTTATATTAGGAGACGGGGAATTAAGCTCGATGAGAACCTTGGATCCGCGCTTGTAAACATGTATTTCAAGTGTGGGTGCTTAGATAGTTCAATTGAGGCGTTCAGTAAGACTAAGAGGAAGAGTGTGGACTCTTGGAATGCCATGATTGAAAAATTGAGTTTGTAAAATTATCTCATGTGAAAGAAACCCATTCTCACAAAATTTGGAAATCTTTTGAAATGTAGTTTGTTAAATTATCTCATATGAACTTTGATGAAAGAGATTGTGTGTGTATTTGTGTGTTTAGAGGGAGATTTTAGGGTTAGAGTTTTTCAAGAAGGGGATGAAGAAGAAGATAAGTTAGGTTAATTTAATTTAATTTAGGTTAGGTTAGGTTTTAATGAAGGGAAAATAGGTAAATTAATATTTAAATTTTTTATTTATAAAATTATAATAAAATATGATGGGCAATTAAGTAATTTCAAATTACCGATCATCGGAAATGACTTAGAGGGGTGCGGGTGTAATTATTCAATCTAGAGGGGTTAAGTTGTAATATGTTCTATTTAGAGGGGTGAAACTGTAATTTACCCTTTAATTTTTTAAAGCCTCACTTCCACGAGAGGCCCTAGGCGACCCGTCTATGTCGCCTGCCCTAGGGCGGGCCCTGTAGCTTCCTCACCTCCCATAAGAGTAAATTTTAAAAAAAACAAGTATCCACATTACATTTGAATATAGCTGCAAATGAACCGAACCGAGCTTTGGGTTGCTCGATTCGGGCTCGTTCGTTCGTAAGCTCTGCTCGTGTTTGGTTTGGGCTCTTGATGAACTCTAAAATATGTGATTAGGCTCGGGCTCGTCATGAACCTGAAAAATTCGGGCTCGACTCATTTAAGAAAAAAAAATATAAAATCAATTCTATATTTTTAATCATTTGCAATAAAATAAAATATAAAAGTAATAGTTAAGATATTATTAGGCAAAAAATTCATTTTAATTGTATAATTACGAACTAATACGAGCATATATATGTTCACGAACTTAAACGAGTTTATATGAGTTTATGTTTACGAACAAATACGAGCCAAACCCACCATTGCTCAAGCTCGTTTATGAAACGAGCCTGAAAAATCGAGATCAAGCTCGACTCATTTGCTTAACGAACGAGTCCGAGTTGTTCATGAACATTTACATCTCGGTTCATTTGCAACCCTACATTTGACACTAAAAACGTTGTTGTCTAATGAAAAAATATTGGGTACCTTAGGATAAATACACGTGGTACCCCAAGTCAATAAGAAAAAGAGATGTAATACATGCATGAATTCTATTACTTGCGTGTATAAATTACCATTTATCCTAATTAATTTGGGTACCACATTAGACTTATCCCCCTGTTATGCAATAATTTTTCTTAATGTACATAGAAAATATTAGAAGATGGTGGCTGTGTTTGACCGAGTGTGTGATGGCTGGACCTAGATCATCCATATACGTACCGTCTGAGGTCGGCGTGTGTGTTTGCATAGGAATGGCGTGCGATGGCGTGTGGAGTAGTCAACCACCGCTTGGTAGTACATGGTCTAATATTCGCAGCCACAAGCCATCCACGAGTCCAGCCCCTTCTTCATGGAGGGAAATGCATGTCTACTGTTATTGTGTGGAAAAATTATTACATGGTCTTAGTAATGTTGATACCATAATGCCATGACCCGGACATAATCCCGACTTAATTGATTTGTATGACGGTCGCGTTGCATGGGTTATTTTTTAAAATATTTGAAAAAAAATAAAAAAAATGATACAATAATTAACTGCTTTTTCGTTTTAAAAATAAAATCATGTTCAATTCAATGGAGGCAATTTAATTCAAACTTAATTCAAGGACTTCAGATTTTCTATCTAATTATAATTAGATTAATGTTAAGGTTGACTTTTGTACTACTTTTGTTGTCACGACACCATATGTCAATGCCTTTTTATAAAAATGTGAGGATTTTTTAATATTTTGATCAAAGGGAGTCTAAGCAGGATAATTGGGCCCCAATAAAATCAACGTAGTAAGATTCAACATATATACTTATTAATAAATATTTATGTTAAATTTCTTACGAAATGATATATTTATAGTACCACAAAAATATACTCCTAACATAAAATATGAACAAAAATATTAAGAGCCTGTTTGGATAGGTGGTTTTGGGCCTGATTTTGATTTCAAGACCAAACCATGTTTGATTGGTGGGTTTTGGATTTGGTTTTGGCCTACCAATTTTGACTTCTCTCTATATATATATATCTGAAAGTATGAATTATTTTGAAAAAAATAATATATAATATTTGGAAAAAAATTATTTTTTGGGGAAAAATTATTTTTTTTTTCCGAAAAAATAATTTTATTCCCAAAAAAAATTATTTTAGGAAAAAAATTACTTTTCGGGAAAAAATATTTTTCGGAAAAAAATTATTTTTTCGAAAAAAAATTATTTTTCCCCATTTTATATCCTTTTTTTTTCTAAATTTTTAAAAAATTTCGGTATATAATAAAATTATTCATAATTTTATATTTTTTTGAATTATATATATTTTTTCGTATTTAAGATATATTATTTGAATTTTATATATAATTTTCATATTTTAAAATATTTTTTTCGATTATATATATATTTTTTGGAATAAAAAAAATTAAAAATGTCAAATATTTTCGAAAATTTTAAATATTTTTTAATTATATATATATTTTCATTTTAATATTTTTTCCAATTTTATATATATTGTTTTTCATATTTATATATTTTTAATACATATTAGTATATATATATAATTATACCAAAACCAAGACCAACTCCTTACCAAACATTATATATAGGTTTTAGATTTACCTAAAACCACCCAAGACCACCAAAATCAAAATCACAAGACCAAAACAAAAACCAAGTTCCCAAACGGGCCCTAAGATTTTGAATTTTGAATTATATTCTCATAAGTTTGGGTCAATATACAATATTTGACTAAATTATTAAGATTTTGAGCATTTTATATGGGGGACCTAACCCTCATACCATTATTTCAGCCTAAGATATTTTAAAACACATGTGAACAGAATCGTGGTAAAATCATTCACAACTGTATAGAATCGTGGAATCTTAAGATTTTACGAGTTATGATCGCGATTCTGACAATTATGATTTTTATACGACGAACACTAATTGATTTGGTCCAATCCAATTTTTTTGAATGTAAAATTTTATAAAATAGGCACGCCACTAGATTGACGTAGGTCAGTTAGGCGGTGATTTGGGCCAAATTGTCATCTCCAGTATTAAACAACATGATTGATAGTTGTGAATGAATTAAATGATGAAATTTTCAAATAAATGATTTTGTATCTTGAGATCGAAATAAAGTGTAATTTTCTCTTATTTATATGTAGGTTCTGATTTTGAGCATAGACTCAATTGAGAGGTGTATAATTTTTTTAATAGGTATTTATATATGTTATAACTACAAGTATTTTCTTATACATTTGGAAATTGAATGTACTTAATTTTTTTTTATGTAACATCCTATTTTCAAACCGTTAAATTATAATTCAGAAAATATATAAAAGAGATTGGGGTAGAAATGATTTACTCTAATGCTCTAGAATTATACAAAGAAGAAAGTGCCTAGCTAGTTGTGCAGTACACACTTGACTTGCATAAGTCCACAACTTAGTCCTCATCATCAAATGATCCACACTTCTTTCAATTCCAACCGTTGGATCAAATCATCACATACAAAACCAATATTGAAAAAACACCACACAATAACACCACCCAAATCATCTAGAGAAACCCAGTGGCACAAGCAAAATACAAATTGAGAAGAGAAGCAACCACCAAAAGACAAAAACACACACTGTCCACCAAAAAAACACACACACAAAACACCTCCATAACAATCCAAACCTCTCTTCACACGAAACCACCCATCACACACTCCTCAACGTGTACAGTTCCAATTCCACAACCACTTCAATATAAACAAAAACAAACCCACCCCAAAAATCAATCAAATCACCAACAAAAAATCTCTCTCTCATCTTCCTATATTTTCCAAGTCCCAAATTTCAATCCCCACTTAGCTTATCGGGTCATAGACCGAAATGGGTCCGATGGTATTGACTCAACTGGCAACGGGTCTGAGCGTGTTGGCCGGAGCGGCGCTCATCAAATCGGTGATGGATCAGAACCCCATGGCCGGGCCGGGTCAGTTCGGCAGGTGCTCGAGTTGCAACGGCACGGGTCGGGTCTCTTGCATCTGTTCTCGCTGGTCGGACGGTGATGTCGGGTGCCGGACCTGTTCCGGGTCGGGTCGGATGGCGTGTAGTAGCTGTGGGGGAACCGGGACCGGCCGGCCCATCCCGGTTCAGATCTCTGTTCGTCCTCCAACCCGCCCCTCCTAACCGGTTCGTACTCCTAGAGTGCTTCTTCAACACCTCTTCTCTATTTTGTTTATTTTTGAATTACTTTTGTGTAATATAAGTTGATTTAATGCCTGAAATAGAGAAGAGGAGGGAGATTATTAGGTTGTACTCGCATGAATTAATTTAATATTAATTTGTATACACTTACATGGTTCTATAATTTTATTTTTTTATTGCTTTTAATGATTGATAGCTGAGCCCAATTGTACAAGTTTTCCTATTTGTTTTCTATTTTTCATAAAAAATTTAGTGTTAGTATTATAAATTTTTTATTGAAACTAGGAATATGAATTTAGTTTATTTTATTCAGGATAATAAAAATTAGCTAATGTTTTTTGTAATTGCAGCTTAGAGGCTGAAGAAATTGTTTCTGTATGTGTACAGAATTTTAGTTTACCCATAGTAATTCAGCATAGTTGTAATGAAGTGCTTCTCCTAAGGGGATATAAATATGCAAATAAGTTACCTAACATCAAGAATTAGAGCAAAAAATATTATCAGATTTTAGTACTAATAATGGCTGTTTGGTTCAATTAAAGTATACTTGCCTCAATGAATATTCTATCTATATTCTTCATTCAAGCCTGATATTAAATATTAGGAGTCATCATGTGACCAAGAATTCTTGTTTCATATGTTTAGAACATGTGATTAATTAGACATAGTTTGGGGTGTTGTACAAAAATAATTTTCATTTCAGTTGATTCCATTCAATTCAACAATTGACTGAAGGAAAATGGAATTTTAATGAGTACTTCTAAAGAGAAACTTATCTGTGGAGGAAATACCGATGATTGAACTTATGAACTTGCATAAAAAAAGCAAGGGCATAACACAGTTTATATGGGGGAGGGTTACTTACATAGGTTGGATCAAAGCGTAAATTGGGGTTGATATGGGGGAGTACCCGGGTTGAGAGAAGGGGACAAGACCAACACCTAGAGCATGTCGGATTACTCGAGTGTTAACTGCCCAACTGCTCTAAAAGCTTAAGCTGTTAAAGATGGTGTAACTTAAATATTTAAGCCTTCAACACGCCCCCTCACGTGTGACCTTCTTTTGGTCCAACACGTGAAACAATAATTTTTTAATATGGGTGACTCTGAGGTTTGAACACTAGACCTTTGGCTCTATACCATGTTAGTTACTCAACTGCTCTAAAAGCTTAAGCTGTTAAAGATGGTGTAACTTAAATATTTAAGCCTTCAACATTGAGGTTAACTGTTAATAACTAAATTTCATGTTTTAAATGTGTTCAGATTAATATTCATCTATCCATGGTTATTTCTAGGTTGATTCAAAATTGGTATGTTGAAATCAATGAAGCTTTGTGTTCTCGAGTCAATCACAAGTTGTATAAACAGGATCAATAATAAAATTCTAGACTATGTGAAGAAGAAAGCCTAAAGATATAAATGAAGATAATTCTATGGTTTTTCCAAAAAATCTCTATTCTACTGTTATATGTGTTCTCTTTAATTTATTTGAACGCTATACTCCTTTATGTAGACTTTAGAGACCCTTGCTGAAGATGTAGAATGTTGGACATCAATTAGTTCTGTATTGAATGTGTTTTGGTCGAGTTCACATCCATTTCGGACTTGAATCGCCCACAGAACGTGTTAAAACGGACTCTGTGCAAGTTCAACTGGTTCAAGAAAATATTATATTGGCATAAGATCATTGTAGACTAAGTTTACTTCCCTTAAGAAGCTTATTCTACCTATAAAACGAAAAGATCTACATGTAGTACAACTTGAACTGAAAACGTTTTGCATAGGGTACAGAATACCTGACTTGTTGGGCTTAGTTGTGTGGTAGAAAAACTCGAAGGGGACATATTGTAGAGTTGGAAGCTTGTTGAATTTATTATGAAGATCATGTCAAAATTTTAATCACATGCTTCGTCTAGACTAATCATGAAACTGTGCAAAACAATCTATCCACACAAATCAAATAAAACTCGGACTATGTACGTGACTTTGCTGTCGTGACCCCAATGAATTGTTTGCACTAAGTAGGAATTAAACCCGAAATCTGATGATTCCTAAGGAACTAGACCCCAAATCTTTTTCAACCGGGCCAACCTGTTTGGGTTCGCTTTTTAGCAACTCATTTCCTAAGTTTTCTCAGGTCTCACTTGCTTTTTATAATGTGATTGATCCTGGAGTCATGGAGGACACTGTTATCAATCCTCATTTGAGCCTTCTCTTTATAGGCAAGGTGACCAGGAAGGATTTGTGGCCAATAACTCTTGCATTACATATAGTTCACAAATCCTAGCTTAAAAGAGAACTGTGGAACATAATTTACTAACATTCGAATATTATCCCAACATAAGCGACCTCAAATCCAGAACAACTTATAGGAGAAAAAAGAAAATAATATAAAATTTTAATTAAAAGTATCATTTTCCTCTGTGCTAATTTGTATTATTTTCATTTGGCAATGTTGAGAATTGCTCACATATATTATGTATGTTCAAGCTGGAAAGAACATAACTTCATTAATTGATACAATAATATGGAAACAACTCAATTCGGCAAACTTAATTCCTCCTAGTTGGGAATGTTTAAGAAAGTATGTTTATAGAATTTTTCCATTATAGCAGATTAAAACAATTAACCTTTTCATCTGTAAATTTTTGGAAGGTCAGCTTAAAATGTGGTGTTTAAACTTGGACCAAACCCTCTGAAATTTATTTATCCGAACCTCATTCCGTGAGATTTCATCATCTGCACAAAGCAATTGGTTGGGGTTTAGCTTCTTTCGAATGAACATGTTAGTGACTGCTAAATCTACCATGTGCAATTGAAATGAAAACAATCTTCAACATGAAAGGGAATTGTCAATGGAGGTGATGGAGAGTTCTCAGCCAGCGAGAGTTGATATAGTGATGTTACAACCTGTTAGCTTTGAATTGCATATGATGATCACCAACTTTATGAGATTGGATGAGGATAAATAAATTATAGTATTTTGGGAAAACATGGTCGTGTAATTATTACATTTTTAAAATATGGATAATCTTTTAGTTTTTAGTTCTTTGTTTTTTTGTTTTTGTTTTTGTTTTTTTTTTTTTCTTTCAAGGTTCTTGGGGGTTGCTTATGCTTATATGCATGTGATTGAATAATATCATGGTTTCCAAATCCTCTCCTTTTAGTCTGCTCATCTCTTTATTCCCTCTTTTAAATCCTTCTTCTACCTGACCTCACCTTTTTTGTTCATCTTCTCATCATCATCTGTTTTTTTGTGCTTGCCCATGATATTGCCTTTTTATTTTTATTTTTAGGTAAGAGTTGTTTTGAAAACACTCAAAAGGGGAGTGCATCCTTTAGAACAAAAATGTTGCCCTAAGAGCGGAACGAACCCAAAAAGTCAACACTTTCTTATCGTGGGAGTGCCCATGAATCCATGATATTTTGGCCAACACTTTTCCTTGCTCATGGTGTAAACATGGCAGCGTAATGGCACTCACCACTCCATATTATTGTCCGAGTCTGTGCTACTCTTCTATTATAGTGCACAAAATCTTAGTCTACCAACGCCTATTCAGTATTCTGGACAATTGTTTTATTTTTTCCTTCCAAGTTCTATGACATGGCATAGCTACCACTTAAATTTACAGCCATACTACATTTACTGCTACTCTAGGGTGTTGACTCAAGTGGGTGTTGGCCTAAGCCTCATGAGCATCAGGTTTAAGGTTCGGTTTCTCTTGGGTGCACACAATTTCTTTGTTTATATAACGATAGTCCTTCGCTACAACATGCATTCATGAGATCTTTTTATTTGGATGATGAGTCTGTAGGAAGGAGAAAGATGTTTTTCCGTACCTGCTTGGTGGGCCGTTTCGACGGAGTGGTTAGTGATGTGATGGCGGTGGCGACTTGGTCTAGGCGTGCTTGGAGAATGTCCTCTGGTTTCTCGGTGGCTTGTCTCAATGATGGGTAATTTCTTTTCAGATTTTCGTCGCAAACCATCGCCATGGAGGTCTAGCTATTGGTCGCCGGAGTTGGGAGGAACGAACACTGGTGTTGGATGCGTGGACATATGGAGCAGGGGTTTTGAGTCGCCGTCTCAAAAGGGGATATCGCTGGATTCTGCTCAGAGGTGTCCCCCTTTACTTATGGTGTTTGGATTTGTTTGTTAAAATTGGTGATTTGTGTGGTGGGTATAAGGGTATGTAGGTGGATGACGGTGGTTAGCCGGATCTGGTTGGTATTTCGGTGGCGGAAGGGAAAGCAAGTCCGCCGGAGGTGTTTGTTCATGATGATGCTCTCTGTTATCGTCTTGTGATTCTAGATGATCAATCGGTGGAGGTGGTGCCAACAATGCAATGTCTAGAAGGAGGCTTTGGCCCACAGGTGTTTCGTGGCAATGAGTGGAAGGCTCTTCACTCTGGTGGTCGTTGGGATGGTATGATTCTTCGCCGGTGGGTTGCTAGTGGTCGGCCTTCTCCTTCATCTTCTCTGGTGGAGATTAGGGTTGGGGAAGAAAGGGGTCGTACGAATTTGGGTGAAGGAGGCGGTTTCAGATCGTGTGTTGGTGGTGGTGGGACCCAGGTGGCTTACGTGGCTGTCATGCACCCTCCGTAGCCGTTGGATGGAAGCAGCTGAGAGGGGAGGTGGATCTAACGTGTGGGTTGTTGCCGCGTTATGGTATTGGTGGTAGAAGGGGGTGGGGACCACCTTGGGCCCACGGTGTGGGCAGTTGGGGTAATTCAAAATTTGAATTTCCCTCACGTGATCCCCAACGCGCGTCAATCCTATTCTAGGGTTGGCTCTGCTGGGCCTAAAGGTGTGGGCTTCTCTCAACATTCTGATGGGCCTGTTTTTAGAAGGGGTGTTGGGCTTAATGCCCAGTCTTTTAATAGAGGCTTGACTAATTGTGGGTTAGGCCTGAAGATGAGTGGGCCTGTTCAACAGGCGTATGAAGGTGGTTTTAAGGTGAAGGGTTGTTCTATTGTGGCGTGCCAGAATATATTGGGGATGGGTCGACCCGTTGGTCTTAAAGGAGGTTTTCACCCTTCTTCTCATGGTCCCGGGTCGGTTCAAGGACCTGTTGGCTGGTGATAACGTCAATCTGGGTTCGCGAATGGTGCAGACTGCGGAGAGGAGGGGAGAGGTGGTCGATGACGAAGGTTTCAGGGTGGTTGCGAGGCGGCGTGGACCTATGAGGAGGGTGTTGCCGCCATGGGTGGATTCTCGTCATTTCAGAGAGCAATGAAGGTCTGATTTTGCGAATGAATGTCATCGTCGGGTGGATGGACACAGTAGCAACATGAAAGGGAAACTGAAGGTTAATGTCCCATTGCGTTATCAGGTAGAGGGACCTTCGAATGTCGCGGTTGTAGGGGTTGTGAAAGGGTGTAATGTTGAATCATCTGAAGGTTTAGGATTGGGTATTGAAATTGCTTTGCATTCTTCTAAGGAATGGTCTGATGATGCTGATGGGTTTTCCTCTTGTGTTGATTCTGATTTTTCTTCTTTGGGGGGTATTGATGTGGACTGTGATAGGTTGTTGGAGCTCCGCTCTTTTTCAAATGGCATTGATGAGGCTGTTTTGGGTTCGGTTACTGCGAGGGAAGGCTGTGAGCAAGTGTTGGGTGGTGATTTGTGTCTGGCTTTGAGTGACAATGATTATTTAGGCTTTGTTGAGGTGGCGGATGGATTGGGGAGGTTGGAAGTGATGGAGAATGTTAGGCCCGTGGCGGTCGATTGTTCTGACTTTGTTCCCGAGGGCTGGGTGAAGGATAATGTGGTGAAGGTTGTGGAGACAATGGGGGTCTTTTGCGGTGTTCGTAAGAAGCAAGGTGTGGCTTTTTTGTTTGATATTATGAATGACAAGGATGATGAGGGATGTTGGCAACGTGAAAGCTATTGTGGTGCATCGTTCACCTTCATCGTGGAAAGGTGAAAGGGAGTTGCGATACTTAGTTTGCACTGTTAACTATGATGGGACGAGTGACGGTGGGAGTGTTAAGGAGGGATGAAGAAGTGATGGGAGAAGGAAGGTTAAGGGGAATGTAGTTGTTTCCAAATGAAGTTATGAATTGTTTATTGGAATATTCGGGGCCTCAATAGCCCAGATAAAAGGAAGTTGGTTCGGTTGTCTCTAGGTAAATGGAATGCGCACATCGTTTGTTTGCAGGAGATGAAGATGGAATGTATGGACGACAGGATGGTTAGGAGTTTTTGGGGAAATCGATCTGTGAAGTGGAATTGTTTGGCTTCTAGTGGTGCTTCGGGGGGTGTTATTGTGATGTGGGATAGACGGTGGGTCTTTTTGCGGGGTACTCGGAAGGGCCTTTTCTCGATTTCTTGTTCTTTTTCGATGGTGGAGGATGGTTTTTGCTGGGTCTTTTCCGGTGTTTATGGTCCGGTGGATGATGGGATAAGGTCAGTGTTATGGGAGGAGTTAGGGGAGGCTAGAGAGGCGTGGCGTCTTCCTTGGTGTGTGGGTGGGGATTTCAATGTTGTTCGGACGCATGCGGAGAGATCTTCTGGTGCACGGTGGACTAGGGCTATGACAGGTTTCTCCGATTTTATCGATGGGCAGTCATTGCATGATCTTCCTATAAGTGGCGCATCTTTCACTTGGTCTAGTTGCAGGGCGACTTCGACGTTTTCTCGTATTGATCGGTTCTTGGTGTCCGTCGTTTGGGAGGAGCATTTCCCGGGTGTTATTTAGACTACTGCCACTCGGTTTACTTTTGATAATGTCCCTATTTTTCTGGATTGTGGGGGTATCATTGCAGGGAGATCTCCCTTCAGGTTTGAGAACATGTGGCTTAGGGCTGAGGACTTTCAAAAGCGGGTGTTGGAGTGGTGGTCCTGCCCTGTTAGGCTAGGCTTCTGAAGTCATCTCTTATCACATGGAATAAGGAGGTCTTTGGCAATCTGGTATGCCGTAGGAATGTGCTTTTGGCTGAGATTGATGATATTGATAGAGTTGATTTGAGTGGGGGGATGGATGAGGATATGAGATTGAGGATAGCGCAGTGTTTGACCGATATTGAGGAGATTGCTATTCAGGAGGATATTTTGGGGAGACAAAAATCTCTGGCGATTTGGCTGAAGGAAGGGGATCGGAACACTAAATTCTTTCATCGTTCGGCGAACGCTTGTAGGAGGAAGAATTTTATTAGGAGCTTGATAGTGGAGGGTCTTCTGCTCTTTTCCGAGGAGGAGATTCGTTCGGGGATTCCTACGTACTATCAGAAGCTGTTTACAGAAAGCGAGAGTTGGAGGCTGAATTTGGATGGTCTTATGTTTTACTCTATTGATGAGGGGGATCGGGATAGGTTGGAGATTCCGTTTTTGGAGGAGGAGATTTTAAGGGCGCTGAAGCAATGCAATGTGGATGGATCCCCTGGTCCTGATGGGTTCTTTATGCGCTTCCTTCTAGAGTGTTGACATACTGTTCGGGAGGAGGTGATGGCTACTTTTAGTGCTTTCTATGAGGAGGGTTGTTTTGTGAAGTCGCTTAATGCTACTTTCATCTTTCTCCTCCCGAAAAAAGGGGAGGTGAAAGACATTAAGGACTTCAGACCTATTAGCCTGGTTGGATGTGTGTACAAGTTGATTGCGAAGGTCCTTTCTTCTAGGATGCATGGTGTTCTGGATGATGTTATCTCGGATTCTCAGAATGCTTTTATTGGGGGCCGTCAAATTTTGGATTCTGCCATTATTGCTAATAAGGTTGTGGACGCCAGGATTCAGAGTGGTACTCCGGGGGTTCTGGTGAAATTGGATGTGGAAAAGGCGTATGACCATGTGCATTAAGGTTTCCTACTTTATATGTTGGAGAGATTGGGTTTCGGGGAGCGGTGGCATAGATGATTCAGTTTTGTATATCTTCTGCTCGATTCTCTGTGATTGTGAGTGGATCCCCCTCCAGCATTTTTGGGAGTTCTCGCGGGTTGAGGCAGGGTGATCCTTTCCCCACTCTTTTTTCTTGTGGTGATGGAGGCTTTTTGTCGGATGATGACTCGAGCTACGAAGTTGGGCCTCTTACGAGGTTTCAGGGTGGGTGATGCTGTTTCTCAGTTCTTGGATGTTTCGCACTTGCTTTTTGCCAATGATGCTTTAGTGTTTTGTGATGCGGATGCGGGGCAGTTGTGGTATCTTCGGTGCATTTTGATATGCTTTTAGGTTGTCTCTGGTTTGAAGATTAACACTAGTGTTCTCTGTTCCCGGTGGGTGAGGTGGGTGATGTGCCAGCTTTATCCTCTGCTCTTGGTTGCAGGGCTGGTCTGCTCTCTTCGGTGTACTTGGGTTTACCTTTAGGGTCTTTAGGGCAGAGACAGACTTGTTGAAATTCGGTAGTTGAGCGTGTGGAGAGACGGTTGACGGGTTGGAAGCGGCAGTTTCTTTCCAAAGGTGTGAGACTTACCTTGGTGAAGAACACGTTATCCAATCTTCCTACGTGTGTGTTGTCTCTTTATCGGATCCCTCATTGTGTGGCGCAGCGGATTGAGAGGATTCAACGGAAGTTTTTGTGGGTGGGGGATGGGGGGCATTCTATCCCTCTGGTGCGGTGGGAAGCAGTTTGTCGTCTCTTTCAGGATGGAGGATTGGGTATCCGTCGTCTGTTGCCTTTTAACAAGGCTCTGATGGGAAAATGGTTGTGGCGCTTCGGGGCAGAGAGGGACCGTCGGAGGAGGAGGGTGATTGCTTGTTGATATGGTGAGGCTAGAGGTGGTTGGTGTTCTGATGACGTTCGTGGTCGTCGAGGTGTGGGGGTTTGGAAGGACATCCGGCAAGGGTGGGATTCTTTCGCTCCTTTTACCAGTTTTAGGGTGGGAGATGGTCGTTGGGTTGGTTTTTGGACGGATTGGTGGTGTGGAGAGGACACACTTGCTTCTTCTTTCCCTCGGCTATTTAGGAATGTTCGGGATCGTCATGCTTCAATTGGCGACTATTATCTTGATACCGGGGCGTTAGTGTGGGATGTCAGTTTTATGCGGCCCTTTCTGGACTAGGAGTTGGAGGAGATTTTTGATATGTTGGAGCTCTTGTATTCACAGATTGTTGGAGCTGGAGCGGACTCTTTGACTTGGAGGTTGACTGCTTCTCGGCGCTTTTCTGTCTCTTCCTTCTTTGGTTGCCTCTTGCCAAAGGCGGACGAGTCTTTTCCTTGGAAGGCGGTTTGACATTCGAAGGCCCCTCTCAAGGTTACCTTCTTCACGTGGTCAGCAGTTTGGGGTCATATTCTTACGTAGGACACCTTGAGGCGGCGAGACATGTTTCTTGTCAATCGGTGTTTTCTATGCAAACAAGATGATGAATCCATCGATCACCTCATTTTGCATTGTTCGATTGTCTATGACTGTTGGTGCCTTCTTCTTGGTCTTTTCGGCGTTCAGTGGGTGATGCCAGCATCGGTTCGTGATGTTCTAGCCTCTTGGAGGAGTGTGCCTAATGGTTCTCATGCCCGGCCTTTTTGGAGGGCGCCCCCCCTCTGTTTATGGTGGAGTATTTGGATGGAACGCAATAGGGGTTGTTTTGAGGATGTAAAGTCCCCTGCGGACGTGATAAAATATTTTTTTATCTCTTGTTTGTTTAGTTGGGTGGAGGGTCGAAATTGTATATCTTTTGATGAGAAAATAGAGCTTTTAGGTTCTCTTGGCCCCTAAGGGTCTTTTGTTGATGGGTTGCACCACCATTTGGGTGCCTTTTTATACAATACTTATAAAAAAAAAATATAACGATAGTTCATTGACTAGGAAAAAAATACATTTACTTTTACCTTCCGCAGAAAAAGAAATACATTTACCGCTTCTAATACCTTTTTCTTGTAGCTTGTTGTTCCCAAGTTCTTTATGTTGTTTAACAATGCTAGAAGTTAAACATTAGCATTGATAATTATTTCCCTTGAACTGTGTTTCTTGCTTTTACATTGAATCATACTAGTTTGCACCTTTGAATTGGCAATGGTTAGAACTGGAAGTTGGTATAATATAGCAGATGCCTTAATCATGCCAACTTCCCTTGATTACTTTCAATCCAGAGGGAATAGATTTACATTTGGCATTCCAGTGTGTGTATCTAACATAATTATTGTTTTCTTGTTACATGTCTTAGCAGTAGCCAGAATAGCCATTTTTATACTTCATGCTTTCTGAGAGATGGCGTGCGCATTATTAAACTGGCGGAGGTCTGAAATTTGACTGGTATAATGCTTTTATACGATTGTGTATATGTTTCTATAAAATTACAGCATGCACATCATTCACACTCATCCTACTACCAAAATGCTGTTCTCATGTCTCAACTTGCATATGAGTTCTAATGCTTGTTTCTTATTATATTTTGGTATTGCTTCTATTCTAGTTCGAGTGTAATGGTTTGTATATACTATTCTCAACCAGAACATAGTGTCTGTTATATTATGTCAAGTGGTTAGACATCTAATCTGAGTTTATTTTTGCAAAGTAATGCACTTGTATTCCTTCCTGATCAGATAGTTGCCGCCCTGAGATCATTTTGTTTTTTGTTCTGAATGACCAACAAGACAGTCTTGATCTTCATATGCCATAATGTTTTCCTTGTGAATCCATGGACCTTAACTATATAACTAAGCAATACTGAATAAGAAATCTCCTTTTGCATGATACTTTTTATATGGCTTGAAATCTATGAAGCTGATGAGTTATGCTTTGAAACAGCCAAGAGCGACAACCAGCCAACTGGGCATTAATCATTCTGAGGTCCATAAAGGCGAAACATTAAGGAGTAGGATTTGCATCGACCACTAAGTGTGTACCTTTTATGGACATGCAGTTTTCATTACCATTGGAAGTTATAATTCTGCCATTGTAAGTTCAAATTTAAGAGGTATTTGTACAATGCTTGAGGTTTCTACAACAGGCATGAATAGAAGCAATACAAGTTCTAATGATACAAACATCACTCAGGAACACACATGAAATTCCTCCTTGGGCAAAGATGTTCACTAATGTTTCTCCAGCAGATCAATCCCGATTAGCGTTCTCCCTTTGCTCCAATCACTTGGGGCTGAAAGCCTGAAAAAGACCACAAATAGATCAACACAAATGATTTGATCATAGTTATCTTGACAGAATTTTATATCCTATTTGAGTTCTTGTCATATGCTTCCATACAATTTTAATCACGCCATTCATTCAATATACACAATTGTTACAGAATTACATGCATATATTTTCAAGAGATCTAAATTCAACATGAATAGACTTCAAATACTCAAGTTTGTGGTCATGATCTCTGTATTCATCATATGAGGCATATAGACCACAATTACTTGACATTTTTATTGGCTGACATCTTATGATGTCTACAAACTTATTTAGAACCAAAAATCAATGACAAGTGCATGAAGAGATCTACAAAGCCCTCTAGTGGTTAATTCTGTAGAATTTAAACTCATCTCATGTGCATCTGTTGTGGACATGCATGCTAAATAGACTGCTATAGTGCTATAATATGTAACTGTGTGTATATATATATATATGCCCCCTTATGCTTGAAATAGAGGAAATTGAGATAGAGGTGCTAGTATATATACTGATGGTTGCAATACTTACAGCGAAAATGGTGGCATGACCAGGATCAGCAAGGTGGGCAAAGAGGTTGTCAATAGGTCCAGTGCCAGTGTAGATGGCCTGGAACCAGGCACCCATCACAGCCAACATAGCTAGCCTCCCATTCTTGATCTCCTTTGTCCTCAGCTCCTTAAGTTTCTCAGGAGAACCTGTTCCCCATCCAAGAGGGTCGAACCATAGCCCACCTGGGTATCCTACATCTGTCCCCGTGAGCTTGTTGTTGGGGAAGATAGGGTCCGTGTTGACACACCCAGGCTTGAGGATGTCCGCCCACCGTCTTCCCTCAGCCCAGCCGATGAAAATGAGCTCGACGATGAAGAGTGTGGTTTTGTCAGTGAAGTACTCTTGCTCGCCAGCAGTGTACCATGAAGGAGTGTTTAGTATGCCGATTTTGGTCAGGAATTCGGGGATGAAAATGCCAGCAGCACCCAACATCGCCCACCTGCAATGCACCAGCTCTGCTTGTTGGTTCCATTTCAACGTCTCGGGATCGGACCCTGTCGAGAAAAAGCCGTTACAACATTCGTCAATATTCAGGTAATGCCTAAGTGAGTTCAATTTGATTGTGCTAAACTCATAGCATATAGTGGTCATTTGTTGTGAATTGACTTACCAAGACCAAGTGGATCAAACCCGAAATCTCCAGGGAGGCTGCATTACAGTGGTCATATGAAACTTCAGAAACATAATATATATGTATATATAAGTATATATATATGACAAGAGAGAGGGTAAAAGAGTATGAACTGTTACTGAACCTGCCATCAAGCCACGGAGGAGGGGTGCTGCCGGGGAACCAGATTGGTCGCTCAGGGTCAGCTACGGCGCAACGAGTGACTGATTGTGTTGCCCTTGCTGGTGTCACATACTTTTGCAGTCTCAGTTTTTTCCCTCCTAGAAAAGAAGCCTTTGTTGCTCCCACAATAGATCCAGTTTTCTGGCTACTGTACCACATGAAATTTGATTTACATGGTTAAATATAATGCACATGTATTAACATTTTCCTTATCTCTTTCTGTCTATTTCTTTTCCCTATCATTACAAATTTATGTTCATATATATTAATATATGTAGTATTGTTATGATCAAAATCACTACAGATATAGGTACCCAAAGAAGAGATCACTATAGAAATATTCTCACTTTAACATGTGTAACTAGAAAAGAGATTGTAATATATGGGGAAGTCATGTCATGCTTCTTAACTATGTGTTTGTGTGTGTGTGTGTGTTTGTGTGTGTATGTGTGTGTGTGGGGGATGGAACTTGCCTTGGGGAGGAAAGGGAAACAGCAGCAATGGCTGAGGAAGCACAAGCAGAGGCCATGTCGACTGATTTTCGGTTCAGAGCTGAGTGTGTGTGTGTATGTGTGAGTGATTGGTTTGTGTTGTGGACATGCGAAGCAGTTAATGTATGCAGGGGCTTATCTTAAAGGATAGGAGGGAGAGTATCTGATTGGCTGATTGATTGCCACGTGGGATTGCAGAATCTAAATTTAGGTCCTCCACCTCTTGTTTTTAAGCGATCCTGGAATACTCTGAATCTGGTGGTTGTCATTATAAGCCCACATTTTTTTAGCTGATATATTCTTGTCATTTTCAACTCGACACACTCGAGAATATTTCCTATAGCAATTACATCTATATAAGTAACAAGAGTGAAATCTTAAATTAACTACTATTAAATCATTAGTTGTTTTAAATTAAAATTTCGGTACTTCGCTATTGAAGAACGTATTAAAATTTAGTTTCGAAAGAATGTATTGAACCGAAGGTCCAATGTCGAATCGGTAGCTGTCCTTACTCCCAAATGGGAGGTCAAAGGTTCGAGCTTAAGTGAAGACAATTATATATAAGTTCCAAAAATAGTATATGACCTCCCAAGAGGGCACGAGTTTTTAACATAGTTGTCAAAATTGCAATCCTAACTCATAAAATAGTATGATTTTATCACGATTCTGCTCTCATGCGTTTTACAATTTTCTCCTCCCATGTGTTTTAGGATTTTTTTAATCCTAATGATTGAGTCTAATATCTCAATATAAGGCCCAAACTTATGAGAAAACAATTGAAGACAAAAAAATTTAATGCTTTTGTTTATATTTTATGTTTTGAGTACATTTTTGTTGTATTATAAATATAATATTTTTTTAAAATTAAATAAAATGAATTAATAATGAAGTAGAACCTTACGATTCCAACTCTACGAATTCCAATGATTCTACTTAAAACATAGTTGTCAGAATCGTGATTCTAATGATAAAATCTTATGGTTTTTACGATTTTACCATGATTCAACTCACATGTGTTTTAGAACTTTTTGGACTGAAATGATGGTTCGACGGTTAGGCCCTCCATATGAAAGACTTAAAAAATCTTAAGAATTTGGTTCAATAAGCCCAAACTTTAAGAGAAAATAATTAAAGACTCAAATTTTTTTAATACTTTTATTTTTATTTTATTCTATGAGTATATTTTTTCTATATTATAAATATTTATTAAATAAAATTATTTATTAAAAATGAGGTCATTCCCTTAATTGATTTCTATTAGTAATATATATAATAATAAATCAATATGTCCAATTCAACAAGAAAATATCTCCTCACATAGGCAATTATCAATACAGTCCATTGAGCACAATTCGAATTAGCCCGAGAGCCCTACTTTAATAATAAGGGCAAACTTGTTTGAGATAAATTCTTTAAATCCTACGATTCTACTTACGATTCCGATTCTATGAACCCTCCAACGACTTAAACTCACAATTTCAACAACCTTGGTCTTTAACACACCCGTCACACTCATAAGAGATCATTCAACTAACTTGGGCCACTACAAGAAAAATAAATTTCTACCACGGGCAAAATCATATTCTACCACGGTTTTTGTCCATTGTATAGGCCCCCGTGGTTGTTTCTCAAGACATTTCACCACGGTTAGATAACCGTGGTTGAAACTATTATTTTTTTTAATCACGAAAAAAACCGTGGTAGAATGTTTGATATTTGATTTTGTCAAAACGTGATAGATTTATTTAAATTCTACCACAAACAAAACTTGTGGTAGAATGTGTGACATTCCACCACGTGCATCGAAGGTGGTAGACTTTTATGACATTCTATCGCGAGTAAAACTAGTGGTAGAATATGTGATATTCCACCACGCGTAAAATAAGTAATAGATTTGTATGATAATCTATAATGGGTAAAAAATTATGATAGAATGTGTGACATTCCACTAGGTGCAAACAAAGTGGTATATTTATATCTGTGCACTACAAGAAAAATTGCTTTTTACAAAGTCACCATTTTGTAAAAAAAAGAGTCGACAATTTTGACAGTTTCTATGTGAGAGTAATATGACATGCACCATCACAAAGTCATCACTCACAATATATATATATTTTCTCGAAATATATATATTTTCTCAAAAATATATATTGTTTTCGAAAAATATTTTTTTTTTCCTGAAATATATATATACTTGAAATTTATAATTTTTACTAAAAATATAATTGATTTTCGAAAAATAATTTTTTTAAATGCTTGATTTCACTAAATCCCCCTATACTATTGAGGGTAGTTTAGGTATTATGACTCAAAATGTGAGGGGGGCATAGTAATGAAATTAAATAGTATATGGGACAAAGTTGATACAATGGGGGTTAGTGATTAAATTGGATAGTATAAGGGAATTTTGTGAAATTAACCCTATAATGATTGATATTTTATCTCTAAACAATTGCATTTTCTCACTCAAAACAATATATATATATATATATAAGACTATTATGACAAAATCCCAGGTTTTATCAAATGATCAGATTTTCCCATTCCTTATCAAATAACCTCTTAACCTTTTCAATTTGATAAATGTCCCCCTCCACCATCAAATTGACAAAGAATTATTTATCTTGACACCCCTTGAAGTTTGCTCTATCTTCAATCACACCTCTCAAGTTTGACAATCATCATTTTATACCCCTCATTTTTTCAAACTCACATCATTTACACCCCTTATACCTATAATACCCCCAAAATTAAGATATTTGGTGTTTGAAAACAAGGTTTACTAGCCTTATCTTTTATTATCCAAACAAGCCATTAATTTTCTAGTTTGGTATAAATAAAAAACAAATTCGTTTATAGTGAAATATTTAAAAAATGAAAAAAAATAGTCCCACTAACACATTTTAGCATAAATAATAAAAAAGTAGGGTAAAATATTTTTTTTCCAAAAAAATAATAATAATACCGAAATATTTTTTTTCGAACAACCAATAAAAGGAAAATATAAAAAAATAATGCCAATTTGTTTTTAATTTTTAAATATATATAAAAAAATTATATTTATATTTTATCCTAATTGGTTGTTCGAAAAAAATATTTCGGCATTATTATTATTGTTTTTTTGAAAAATAATATTTTACCCCATTTTATTTATTTATGTGATAATGTGTTTGAAGGACTGTTTTTTTGAAATAAAAAAAATTAGGGTAGAAAATATTTCGAACTACCAATTAGATTTTATTTTGTTTGTTTAAATATTGAACTATAAACGAATTTGTTTTTTGATATATGCCAAAATAAAAAACATTATTGGTTGGTTTGGATAATAAAAGATGAGGCTAGTAAACTTTGTTTCAAACACCAAATATCTCAACATTCAGCATAATATTTTATAATTGTTTTTATATTTTACTCTGATTGGTAGGTTGAAAAAAATTATTTCGGTATTATTATTTTTTTTGGAAAAAAAATTTTACCCTACTTTTTTTATGCTAAAATGTGTTTGTGGGACTTTTTTTTTTTTTTTTTTCATTTTTTAAATAATTTACTATAAACGAATTTGTTTTTTATTTATACCAAAATAGAAAATTAATGGCTTGTTTGGATAATAAAAGAGGAGGCTAGTAAACCTTATTTTCAAACACCAAATATCTTAATTTTGAGGGTATTTTAGGTATAAGGGTTGTAAATGATATGAGTTTGAAAAAATCAGGGGTATAAATGATGATTGTCAAACTTGAGAGGTGTGATTAAAGATAGAGCAAACTTCAAGGGGTGTCAAGATAAATAATTCTTTGTGGTGGTGGGGACATTGAAAAGATAATTGAAAAAGTTAGGGGTTATTTGATAGACAGGAGGCAATCAAATCAGTTGGTGAAACCTCGAGGGTTTTGTGATAATAGCCCATATATATATGAAAATGATTTCTTGCTTGCACTTGTGAGGAAGAAAATTTATATACATACCCATAATAATGATCTTAGATGTGATTGCTAATTTTTTTTCTAGATATGTATATATATTTGATAAATGTATCTATGTTTGACGCATAATTCAGAAAACAAATTGGTTCTTTTAACAGTCAAAATTATGGTTTAACCTTCCCGCCGAGCCAACCTTACACTCCCATTATTATCTTCCTTGGGTCCTCCCTGTTGATTAGCTTCATTAATAGTATTTGGACACATAACTTGAATGTTTTTTTAAAAAGGAAGATTGGTCATAAAACCGATAAAATTATAAATTAGTGTTAATTAATTTTTAAATAAATTTTGACCATGTGTTCAAAAATACTATTACACCATATCAGCGCGGGAAAGACGGATTTGACTCATATATTGTCCAGATTTATATCAAAATGTCATTCATTTGAGGCCGCTTTCATTACTTCGAAGTTGGCTACTCTAGTCAACCCTTCAAGAGAGAATATAAAGATTCCTTTAGGATTAAAAAACGAAAATGTCAAATGTCCCTGAATGATTATTGAAATATATATATATATATATATATATATATATATATATTAACAACAGCAATTACTTATACACTTTTTTTTCGTTAAATACAATTACTTATACACTTCAAAAACTGTACGCATTAATTAATTAATCAACACGATATACATGCATGTACATATATAAAATTGTCATTCATCATACACTAGTAACAGCAATTACTTATATATGAATGATTATTGAAATATATATGAATGAATTAATTAATTAATCAACACGATATACATGCATGTACATATATAAAATTGTCATTCATCATACACTAGTAACAGCAATTTCTTATATATGAATGATTATTGAAATATATATGAATATATTAACAACAGCAATTACTTATACACTTCAAAACTGTACGAATTAATTAATTAATTAATCAACACGATATACATGCATGTACATATATAAAATTGTCATTCATCATACACCAGCAACACTTAACCCTAGAAGACACGAGCTAGTCGATCGATGACGAGCCATCTGGAGCCATGGACCGAGAAGCTGGACGGAAAGGTGGGAGTTCTGTCTTGACCTAGCCAGAGCTGGTTGTAGGGTTATTGTTGCTGCTCGGAGAATTGAACGGCTCAGATCTCTCTGTGACCAGATCAACGGATTTGCCATGTCGGACCATGCTGACTCTAGTCGGCCTCTTCGGGTGGTGGCGGTTGAGCTCGACGTGAGTGGCGATGGTAGAACCATTGATGAGGCTGTAGAGAGAGCTTGGGAAGCGTTTGGACATATTGATGTAATGATCAATAACGCTGGTGTTAGAGGTAAATTTCATTTGAATGGTAATGGTGCTTCTGGTTTTATGGTGGAGATATGTGAGAAATTTCATCAACGGCGTAAATGAAGAAAGTAAAAATACAAATTTCAAAACCCTAGCACCGTCTCTCTCTAGCTACTTCAAGTCATGTAAAATTATAAATTTTATTTTATATTTTTTCCTATTATTTTAGATTATTTTGGTTTTGTTTTTGTTTTACTCGATGTTTGTCAAAGGTTTTACACGTATTTTGATAATGTTATTTATCATCAATGACTACAAGAAAATTGTTCTATAGTTTATAGCACAAAAAGTTGATCCTTCTATCTAAAAAATATAGGTTATATCAACAGTTTTTACTGTCATAATAGCGTAAAAAAAATTTAGCGTCGAAACTTTAGGTGATAATTTGTTGTCTGCCATTAAGATGCCACTAAGAGATATTATTAGTTCAATAATTAAATTATTTTATTACTTTTTATTATTATTAAGAAAGTGTTTTAGTATAATATTTTTTGGCGGATATTTAGAGAAGTTTTTAGAATAATTATTTAAAAACTTAAACAAATTTATCAATGTATTTCATATTATCTCACACTTTGAATTTATTATAAGAAGCATGATTATATATATATATATTTATTTCAATTAAGTATGAGGTGTTTTTTGCTAATCTAACTTAAAAATGGATATTTTAAAAAATAAAATAAAATAATTAAAATTTATCATAAACGGGTTGGTATATATGACATATATATATACACACACACACAAAGGGATGTGATATAAAAAAGTAGTTTATGGTCATTTTATGATATCTATTTTATTTTTATTTTTTAAAAATATATATGAAAGGTATTTTAGATATTTGACTCCTCCCGTGACCTGTAAATGGAAAATAAGTGCAATACGAACACTTTTTGAAATACTGGGGTCAGAGAACAACGGTGAATTATACACACTATATCGATACTACGGGGATTAATCACTCGCGACCCAACATAGGGTAATATAGGAATTTCATATTTATAAATGTTATGACATTTTCACGGCCAAAGATGGTCGGCCGGTGACCGGTAGGGGGCAAAGTGCACATTTTTTAGAAACTCGTGGATTTTTATACAGAAAATCACTTACTAGGGGGGTTTTTCGCACAGAATCACAAACTAGGAGATTTTTTCCGCAGATATCCCATTAATTAGTAACAACCTCAAAACAAACAGAGCTTATTTTTCTTTTAATTCGATCCCTACAGAGTGAGGATTATATAAGAATGGCTCCATATAATTTAAACAACTTATGTGGACCAAATTCTTTAAAAGCATTATGTAAATTTATTAATTATAATAATTATGTATAAATTTATGTAAATTTGAATGAGATTTGCCATCAAATTAGTAGCAATTATTTTAAAATTTATGTTGATGAAAAAAATGCCAAGTATAATTGAATAAGAGGGCATTTTGGTCATTTATAAAAATTATGAAGATAATGGGGCATTTTGCAACAAAAGGTGATAATTTAAGGAGTTAGTTGCACAAATCATAGTTCAAGGGGGTTATTTAAAAATTTGATCATATTTCGCTAATGTTATTTTTGCACCTTACCCTAAAAAAGCAATGTAAAAGTAAAAACTGAACTTAAAGACATAATTAGTATTTGGGTAAATTACTTAAACCCCCTCTCAAGTTTACTCTCTTTCTCTACTATACCCCCTCAACTAATTATACCCCCCTAAACTTTCATTTTCTTGCACCATGGACTTGCTCTCAAATCTTTTTACCCTTTTACCCTCCAAACTTTTTGTATTTCCACCTTACCTTTAATCCTATCCTTACAATTATATTTTTTAATTCTTTAAATTACAAAAATATTATTTCTTTTAGTTAGAATATTAATTATGCCATTTGCCTTTAATATATTAGACTAAATATACTCTCAAATGTTGGTTTTTTTTTTATAAGTTCTAATTATTTTATTTGTAAATCAATTAACTTGTTATTAAATTTTAGTTTGATTTAAATCATAAAACTCAATCCTAATTAATATATTCATAAATAAATCACAATTTATTAAAACAATATATATATTTCGAACAATATATATATATATATATATATATATATATATATATATATATATATTGGAAAATGATATATATTTCGGAATATATAAATAATTCGTCAAAAATATATATTTTCCGAATTTTTTTAAAAAAATATGAATTTTTTTCGAAAAATAATTTTTTTGGGAAAAATATATATTATGTTCCAAAATATGATTTTTTCCTAAAAATAATTTTTATTGAGAAAAATATATATTATTTTCAAAAATATGAATTTTTTCATAAAAATAATTTTTTTGAGAAAAATATATATTATGTTCCAAAATATGATTTTGAGCCATAATACCTAAACTACCATAAATAGTATAGGAGGGTTTAGTGAAATCAAACCTTCAAAAAAATTATTTTTCGAAAAAATATGTATATTTTTGAATATATATATATATATTGGAAAATGATATATATTTTGGAATATATATATATATATATATGATTCGTCAAAAGTATATATTTTTTGAGTTGTTTTAAAAAATATGAATTTTTTCGGAAAAATATACATTATTTTATAAAATATAAAAAATATATATTTCGGAAAAATATTATATTATTTTAGGGGAAGAAAATCATATTGTGGAAAATAATATATATTTTTCTCAAAAAAATTATTTTTTGGAAAAAATTCATATTTTTTTAAAACAATTCGAAAAATATATATTTTTGACGAATTATATATATATATTCCAAAATATATATCATTTTCCGATAAAACTTAATTTGATTTAAATCATAAAACTCATTATCCTAATTAATGTTTTTTTGCCAAATGAAACTTTCTTTTCATAAAAATATATTCATAAATTGTGATATATTTATGAATATATTAATTAGGATTAAGTTTTATGATTTAAATCAAACTAAAATTTAATAACAAGTTAATTGATTTACAAATAAAATAATTAAAACTTACAAAAAAAAATTAACATTTGAAAATATATTTAGTCTAATACATTAAATGTAAATGACATAATTAATATTCTAACTAAAAGAAATAATATTTTTGTAATTTAAAGAATTAAGAAATATAATAGTAATGATATGATTAAAGGTTAGGTGGAAATACAAAAAGTTTGGAGGGTAAAAGGGTAAAAACAATTGAGGGGGTTTTAAGCTAATTTCATAGTTGAGGGGGTATAATAGGGAAAAAGAGTAAACTTGAGGGTGGGTTTAAACAATTTACCCTTAGTATTTATAACTCCTGCATTAAGTTAATATGTCTTGTTCTTTCCTTCTGTCTATGATAGATTAATTACTACATTTCATTTTACTTGTGCTCGATTGAGCTTCAAAAATGTATTCTAACATCTGTATATGTAATGTCTTTATTAGGAGGTGTGCATAGTCCTTTGGAGATATCAGAGGTAGAATGGAATAATACAGTGAAAAGAAACTTAACAGGTTCATGGCTGGTCTCAAAATGCGTTTGTATACGCATGCGTGATGCTAATCTGGGAGGGTCAGTTATCAACATTTCCTCCATTGATGGTCTTAATCGCGTGTACGTACCTGGAGGTGTTGCCTACAGTTCTTCCAAGGCAGGCCTTAATACCATGACAAAGGTATTATCTGCTCACATATTAGGCAATTGTTTCGAAGTTGAGGTTACAATATTTTACACCATTTAATTAATTACGTAACCTTTATCATAATTTTAATTTAAACAAGTTGGCTCAATTGAAAAATACTCAGACTCATAACACTGACCGCCATCAAATGTTGGGTCTATTTCTGACTTAATAGTACTGTAAATGATTGCACTGTTTTCGAAGTGTCTTGCTTTTTTATTTTTCTACTGTTTTTTTGTTGAAAATACTTAGGTTATAACTGATTTGGTTCCGATCATTCGTTTATTTATTTATTTTTCTGAATATATTTGTTAAGGGTGTGTTTGGAAAGTCTGTTTTTTATATTTATTTTCTGTCTTTAAATATAAAAATTGTTTTTATATTTGTCTTTCTTTTTTTCACCAAAAAACTAAAAACAAAAAAGCGTTTGAATCAAAATTTGTATTGAAAAATAAAATGTTATTGCTGGGCGGCGGTGGTGGCCAGCGGTGACCGACGGCGCGGGGGGCGGTGGTGGTGGGTGACTGGCGGTGGCCGGCGATGGTGGGGCCCGGTGGCGACTGGAGGTGGTGGGGGCCGGCGGCGGCGACCGGTGGCGGGTGGTGGTGGTGGTTGGTGGCGGCGGCGATGGGGCGGCGGCGGAGGTGGTACCCTAAATAGTGAAAAAACTCAAAAAATAACTAAAAATTGTATTTGGTGTTTTCACCACTTTTATCCACTATTCACAGAAAACAGTTTTCTTGGGAAAAAAAAAGTGAACAGTAAACGCGTTTGCCAAACGTGTTCTTATTTTTTAAATGAGTGAACAGTAAAAAAATAAAACTGTTTTCGCGTTTGCCAAACGGACCCTAAGAATTAAAGTTGGTAATCTATTCAACTAATTACAATAGTATAACAGGTCATGTCCCTAGAATTGGCGCGCCACAAAATCAGAGTAAACTCAATATCGGCAGGACTTTTCATATCTGAGATCACTGAGGGTCTCATGCACAAGTGGCTCAGCAATTTTGTTTCTAGAGTGATTCCTTTGAGAAGTACCGGCACAACAAACCCAGCATTGACTTCACTCATAAGATACTTGATCCACGATTCTTCACATTATGTCACAGGAAATATTTTCATTGTTGATGCGGGTACTTCATTAACTGGTGTTCCCATTTTCTCTTCCCTTTGAACCTTCCTCATAATATGTATTCAACATTGTCCCAACTATTGTCAAAATAAATTATTTCTCCAAATATTTAGATTTGAGTGCATAAATCCAAATAATTACGATCATTATATTCTCTATCTTTACTCTATAATGCTTTATTATATGAATTTATACTTTTATTTTTGAGCTAATTATAAATCTTAGTATCCCTTGATGTTTCAACATTTTTAACAACTTACTGAGAGAGTTGATCTGTCTTAGTGAGTTATTGGTCTGTACTAAAAATTTAATCTATTAAATATTTTTTTAGGTAGTTCAATTCACACACACTTCCCACATGAGCCTCTTAGAGGGCTCGAACCCCTAACTTCCCCCTTTGGGGATATTCATGATATAATGTTCTATAATTTGCGTAATCATGATCAAATGAGGTTCAAAATTGTAAGAAGTTGTTGGGGTTGCTCACAATAAATATGTTTATAGATATTAAAGGGTATATCGCAAAATAATATGAGGGACATATAAATGAGTTTGCGACTCGAACAAGAAGCAGACCAATAAAGAGAAAATTTGATGAAGGTAGGAATATTTTGGACTAGTTGAAGAGAATTACAGGTTGCTGGGGTTGTTAAGATTGTGTCTCAAACTTTATAGTCTAACTAGGTACTTATAATAAAGAAGTACTATTATAAGTAATGTTTATACTTAGAAAGAAGTTTATCTTCAAACAAGTACAACTCTAATGCTTGTCCATCAAAGAATTTGAGTTTTTGGGTCTAGTAATAGAGACATAGCAGAGAGTTATGGATTATGAAAAAGAGAGATGCAGGCTCATGAACATATACATTAACGAGTTAATTTCATTTACATCCCTTAATATTTATCAAAACTTCAATCAAATCTCTTATGGTTTGCAAAACTTCATTCAGATCTCTTATTTTTTCTGGCACACATTATTTACACTCCATAATATCACTTTCAAATCAAATCAAGCATGACATCACTATAAATTTTTTATTTAATAACTAAAATGCCCTTAACATTCATTTAGCACTATCAATTTAAATATGTTTGGTTTAGGGGTAATTCTGACATTTTGTCAATATGTTGACCAAAGTCACCTGATAATAACTGACAAGGAGTCTGAATGAAGTTTTGCAAACTAGAGGAGGTCTGATTGAAGTTAATTTGACAAACCTCATGGGGTGTAAACAGTGACGACCAAGAGTTCCATGTGAGTGGGGTCGAAATTACAATATTCAAAATTTAAGAGTAGGTAAAGTAAAAAGAAAAATATTCAGTGGGAGCTTCTTAGAATTTTTACAAAGAATTCAGTGGGGACATAAGTGAAAATAAGTAAAATTTTAGGATAAATACAGTAAAAAAAAAAGTTCAGTGAGGGTCACCGCCCCCCACTAGTCCCCATGTAGGTCTGTGCCTAGGTATAAATGAATTAAACCCTACTTTAATAGATACAGAAAGTCTACGGGTAGAGTGGAGCGAATATTGATGTGGGAAGGAATATCATACTGATAGGGAGAAGGGAGTCTCATGAGCATGTGAAAAACTCTGGGAGAATTTTGTATACTTATCGGGTGTTAAAATTACTATTATAATATCTCTAGATGATGAGTGAATCTCTTTTTATTCACAAACGTGGCCGGGTTTTGAAGGAATAATGTAAAATCTTGTGTTATATTTTTCGCGAAGTGCTTATACTCTTCTTTTTCATATAAGGAAGATAAAGCTCTCTAGATTTACAAGTTAATAGGAAACACCATTGGAGTTTCGAAACTTCTATGGTGGAGCTTCAACTTTCAACCTTCTTTCCAGTTTTTTGGAAATTACGATAAATTTATCTGTAAAGGGGTTAATTTGAGGAGAGTAAATTCCCTTGCACTTGAGTTTGTCTCAAGGAGGTTAGTTAAAGGGTACTTTTATACAGAAAATTAAGGCAAGACCACGAATTAATTAATAGTCATGCATGTTGTAAGAACATTTGTAAGATTGTTCATTATTGACATGATCTCGACAATAACCATGTTGAGTGAATTGTGAGGTCGGGTAGGTTTAGGAAAATTGAAGTGGTCAAGAAAAGGCATTAACAAGCTTCGTCACACTCAAATCAAGCTTTAAGTAGTGAAGAGGAAGCAAGTTTGAGCAAAAACTGTATTCCGAAGGGCATAAACGATATTTTTTGGAGCCAAAACTTCGGGAAACATATCAATGGAGTCGAGGGGGTTCTAACAAAACAATAATTATAAAAATTGATTTCCATGAAATTTGTTATGTTTACAGTAGCTAAAAGTGACTAGAAACATAAAAAACTACACTCAACTTACGCACATGATTTTTGGTCTACAACAAACCGCATAAAAATATCAAATAATGTAATGATAAGACTTAACAATAGTGAGTTAGGGGCCTAAAATGGACAACATTTGGTTCCTATCAGTAGACCCCATTATTTCAGAAGCAGGAGAGCACTCACACTTAGCGGCGCCCATCATTTCCTCAATATCATCGTGAGCGCCTACTACTGCCACATGTGCAGGAAAAGGCTCATTGGCCACATTTTTTTCCACTACATTTAGGGCTCCTGATGTTATTTTTTTGTGCATTATTTCGCGAAATGCCCAGCACCCTGTCAAGGAATGTCGGATGGACCTGCGATAAGGAAAGTAGTTATTTTTCATCTTTTCTTCCCTCATCAGCACTCTTCGGACATGAGGCAATGATATAACATCATTAGTGATCCACTGATTAAGCAGAGCAACCGCTTTCTTTTTGCCAAAAGGTAGGGAGGTGGCTCAAATCTCTTAGTGCGATCTCCCCTTGTCATTTCGTCCTATGTGGCTGCTACCATTACCACTCACCATGTGGTGATACTTGGTCGCGTCAGAGGCACCAAAATTTCCCCTAGCCTTCGTGCATTGTCAACGAGCCCAGAAAAAGTTCTGAACTCATGGTTGGCCAGATGCACCCTATACTCTCGCAGCATCCTTTATATGCATATCTTGATCAGTTGAAGCTTAGAAAGAGGCTCATGACATTGTAAAGCAGTTTCGCAGAACATCCTGACATAAGTCGCAACTTCCTCTCCCATGTGTTGTCTTTGCCTCGTGAGCGAAAGCATTGAAACTTCCTCGTCCATTTGGAAGAATTTTGTGTAGAATTTGATCACCATGTCTGTCCAACTTGTTACCGAGGCTGGTGTGCAAAGTATATGCAATACCTATCAGAGACTTGGAAAATTCTCTAAGTTTTAGGTACTTTTCATTCCTGTGAGGCCCCAAAGCATCCACAAATATGGAGACATGCTCCCTCCCGTTTCCCTCCCTACCATCAAACTGCTGAAAGCTTGGCACCCCATAATCTTCAGGATAAGGCAAGGTCATAATGCTTGGATGATACGGTGCAGCTATCTCCACTTTCTCTACATTAGCTTTTGCATTCAAGATGACTCTCAATTGTTCTTTGGTGATATAATATTCCTTTTCCAGTGATTCTGCTCGCGCGCGGTAGCTCTTGAGGAAGGCCTTGTGTTGTTGTTCTCGGCAGAGTTTGATTTTCAACTCGTGGTGACCCTGAGCTTGGCGTTGAGGCCTACGAAGCTTCCATAAAGGTGAGAATAGCTTTCTAAGTCTCCTGAATACTAAGCAAAACTTGTAGTAGAACTGGTGGCAATTCCGGTGAATTTGGTGTTGGATCTATCACTGAAGGAACCTCTGCTTGCGCAACACCGACGGTTATACGGCGGTGCTGCCTCTGTGCTGGTGGAGTTGGTTCAAGCTCCTGATTTTGCTTTGCTCCTTGCTCTTCGTTTTGCTCGGTATGCCGTGTGGGTGGATGACCTTTCCTGCGAGATTGATGAGGATCAACTTGTGTATAAGGCATTTCTTCCCCAGCAGAGTCGCCTTAATGTTAGGGTTCGTGATGTAAATGATTCAGAAATAGTTTCTACACTTACTGAATAAGACTGGAAATGAAAATAACTTTATTAATTCTTGTGATGATTACAGAACCGTGGGAAAGGAAGCAAAGTAACCATATAAAAGGCCTAAAGACTACTATCGTACTTTCTCTCTCTAAGTTCTGAAGTCTCCAAAAGTCCCCCCTGCATGAAGCTCTGGCTCCGTATTTATAGACATCATGACGAACCATACTCCGTGAGGTGCCCTTGCCACGACAGCCTTCAGTCCACAACCTTCATTCGGGGGTATGTGATAGGTGTCAAATATTACTCATTTTGACCCATTAACTCATTATTGTTACGTTCTTTTATTCCATTATTTAGTATTTTTATGCTTTTGGCGTGTTGAAACATATTTCAGGAGCTTAATGAAGAAATGGAGCTAACTTCAGTGAATTAACTGAAGAGTGTGTTCTTTCTATCCAAGAGGAGAGTCAAAGAAGCAGTCCGAGACAAAAATGGCTCCCGGAGGGCAAAAATGACATTTTCAAAAGCCGTCATCTTCAGCAAAAAGTATCGTGGGTTTGAGACGGACGTTTTGGCGCATTCACGAAGAAAAGTGGTTTTCCATAAAAGCCTTACACTTGTGCCTACGCTTCCAGTACCAAAAAGTGGTTAGAATTGTAAAATCTACGCTTAGACCTACGATTGGACCCTACGCTTGGACTTACGCTTGAAGCATAGGCCAACTACGCTTGAAGCGTAGCCTCCAAGCGTAAGTGCGGTAACTTTGAGGATTTTTGCATGATTTTTCCTATTTTACCCCGGGCTTAATTAGAAGACATGCCCATGACTCCAGACCTCTGTATACATGTATATACACTTATATTTAGGGTTCTTATGAGTTTTGAGAGTAAAAAGACTAAAAAGGGCCTCTCTATTCCAGTGCTTATATATACAAGACCATACATCAAAGTTAGGTCTGTAGAGTTGGAGGGTTCTGTGAGACGTTCATTTAAGAGGTTCATTCACTCAGACTTGTTGTTATTGAGAACCATATTCAAACCTATAGATCCGAAGAAGAAGACTATGGAGAGCGATTCTACATCAACGATACAATATCCTTCTACCATGAACAACTAATTCGGTATCTAGAGTTTTCTAGCAAAATCGTAATAAAGTAATGTAGTTCTTTTATTATTTTTAACTATAAACGAGGGGAAACTGTGACCATGCTGTGATGATTGTAGTAGTTAAGAGAGCGTACTGATTTGCAATATAAAATTCTATGTTTGTTCTAACTTCTTGTCTTAGATGGAATAAATATAGTATTTTGCACAATTATGATTATTCAATATGGGTTGGAACTCGGATGCTTAATCATGTTTTTCTACACAATGGTGGTAATAAAAATTGAAACCCTAGATTGACACAGGCCGTGTCTTGACGATTTAATATAGACATGCTTTAGTTTATTTTCATGCATTAGGAATAGATTATAGTAACATAATTGACATGTACTAGTTAGGTCAGTCATGAGATGGGTTGTCGTGATTCGGTTGATGGTTCTCCTTTTTGGGGTCGTATTTAGCTATCTGCGATACGACCTAATTCATAGTTATGGATCACCCTCTTATAGTTGGAACAATAATTAACTATATTATGCGGTTAGTGGTGGAGTTATGAAAACCATAGTTTTCTCTTTCATTTGAATCACAACCAATTTACTTGTTTTTTTTATATAATTTAGTTAAGATTAGATAATTTGGTCTTTCGACCACCCAAAACAAATAATTTTCAGAAATATAATTCAGTGTTTTTAAATTATTAAAGTGAACTATCTCAGTCTTTGTGAGATCGATATCCCTTACTCAAGCCACTTTACTATTTTACAATTGATATGTGCGCTTGCGTAGGGTAAAACCTAGAGTCGTTAAACTGTTATTTTTAACCACATATTTTTATACACCTGACAGACGCATCAAGTTTTTGGCGTCGTTGCCGGTGACTGAGTATTGTTCAATGGCTTTAGTAATTTATTTCCATTGCGTTATTGTAACTGTAGCTAAAGTGAGATTTTTGTGTGATTGACAGTTACTCTGAAAAGCGAGAAAGGGAAGATCGGAACTTCTAAAGTTGCGTCTGGAACTTTTGTGAGTTTTAGTTACCTAGATTTTTGCATATTAATTTTTGCTTTAATTTATGTAATTTAGAAGAAGTTAAGTTAGATTAGATTTTATTTCAGAAAATTTCAAAATTTCAAAATAATAATAAATAGTTGTTTGAGTAGCGTATGACCGATAGACCGACCCGTTCTAATTTAATCATTGCGTTAGTCGAATACGATCCTGAGATCGAAAAGACTCTCTATCGTTTACGTCAATCTATTGAAGAACGTCATCATCAGCAAGAAAAAGCAATGGGCGACCACAGACCCGCCCCGCCAAGGTCACCTGAGACATCATTAAAGGGATATTACGCGCCCGATGCGTATGTCTCCTATGGATATTTTCCAAAAGAAGAAGGAGCAAAGCACTTCGAGATCAAGACAAGCATGATCAATATGCTTCCAAAATTTTAGGCCTTCGGATAAAGGACACATACCAGCACATAAATGATTTTCTAGAGGTAGCCTCTACTGTTAGGTTTGATAATTTGCCCAAAATGACTTGCGAGTGAGACTTGGTCATTTTAAGTGAGAGCTAAGAGATGGTACATACATTAGCAAAAGAAATAAAAATTAATTGGGAAGCCCTTAAGAGAGAATTCATAAAAAAACACTATCTAATAGGAAAAACCTCAGAAGCATAAGATGCAATCAAAAGCTTTAAGCAATTGCTTGGCGAACATTTTCATGATGCATGAGAAAGATATAATGAAATTTTGTATAAATTCCCTCATCATAGATTTTCCGACTAAGATATTGCTAAAAGTTTCTACATAAGACTTGGTGAAACTCATAAAACCTTGGTACACGTGGCCACGCAGGGTCAGTTTACTTTAAAGCCAGCTAAAGAACTTTTTGATATATTTGGTAATATCAGTGAAAACACAATCCAATACCAATCTGAGATGAAGATATAGAGGGTGATCATGCTCAGCAGGGGGATGATGCTGATGAGGGCAATGATGATGATAGGGCTGATGAGTGGGTGTCGGAGCCACCAGTAGAGGGTGATCCCGGAGTTTTTACCACATTTTTGCCGGTACCCCAGACAACATCAGTTGAGCATTTATTAGACCGGGCTCTCCGGAAGGGCTATCAGCAGGAGAAGACATATATGTTAAGGATATTTGAGGATTTACAGCTAGTGCCAGCCTAGACAATCGGCCGATTGAGAGCTCAACATCTTTCGCCTATTCTAACCCCGGCTACCCCGCACATTTGCGAGGATATGATTCGGGAGGTTTGGCTGCACATGCGCCACTTTAGCAGGGGGAAGAGACTACTAACTGTAGACCGAGGTACATAGATAGAGATTACCCCCCAGACTATTGCTGAGGCGTGGGGAATTCCAGACGAGTGTCCGCCCGATTTGGCTGTTGAGTTCTCACCTATGCCTGAGGCACTTCCGTCTATTTTTGAGCTGGTTACACTTTAGATTGTCGGGCAGTGGGCCGATGAGTATCGGAACTGCACGAAGAAGATGGATTATCATCCTATGTTATGGTTCTGGGATGCGATAGTTCAATCTCAAATTATGCCACACAACCATACTATTATGTGTTATGCGTCATTCCCGTCTCTCCACTACGCATTTAAGTTCGAGAGGTGGATTTCTATTCCACAAATTTTGTGGGGAGGCCTATACGCACACTACGTTCATCTGAGTAAGGTGTCCAAGGTTAAGCTGCGTAGATTTCAGATTAGATTCCCATACCTGGTGATAAAGATTATGATAGATGCCGGGATCGAGATAGATGCGGCTGAGCGCAATAGATATAGGGATGGTACTCTGTATGCCAGAGGGGTGTGGACTAGTGTTTGGACTAGGGTGCGTGCAGATGATATTATGCAATGCCGACCAGTGTTTGGTATAGTATAGGCACCAGATACACAGGCGCATGCTCAGGCTGATGATACGAGCCAGGATGATGTCGGTATTGCTCATGAGGATGAGATGTCACCGATGCTAGCTGTTGCTGAGGAGGTAGTGATGTCAGAGGCACCTGCTGATAGGTACTCAATATTGGTCAATTTTTGCCCCTATCTTGCGTTTGTTATGTCTTTACATTTCGTTACTTAGTATTTTATCTCGTTTGTGTGTGTAAGCATGTTTCAGGAGCTTAATGAAGAAACATAGTTAATATTGGAGAATTAACTGAGTTCGTGTTCATTTTTATCTTGAGAAACGAATCAAGAGGTGTTTCAGAGCGAAGAAGAGCTACTAGAGGACAAAATGGTCATTTCCCGACATCGTTATTGCACCGAAGGGCAAAAATGTTATTTTCAGACATTATTACTTTACCAAATAACATCGGGATTCAAAGGCGACCGGTCTAGCTTAAATATGAAAAGACGAGTTTTTACACAAAAGATGCATAATACCCTACGTCGTTAGAGAGAAAAGTGGGCAGATTGGACCTAAGCTACGCTGTGGTTTTTACCCTACGCCCAAGCATAAGTCAGGAGCGTAGGCCTATGCCCTAGACCTACGTCCAAGCATAGGTCAGGAGCGTAGGTCCCACCTTGAGGTCACGTGATCCCTTTACGTGCTGAAGTTGTTTCGAAGTTGTTTCAGAATTTTCCAGTTTTGTCACTACTTTAATATTTCAAGTGATCGGCGATTCCAGACCTCTACATACAGGCTTATACACATATTTACATATGATTTTATGAGATTATTCATGTATTATGAAATTACAGAAAATGACAACCATTAGGGCTTCCCCCACTTGTCTATAAATATGAGAGGGTTAGGTTTAGGGTTTAAGTTCTAGTTTTAGTATTGTTTTTGGAGGCTGGTTTATGCACATTCATTCATAGAGTTCTTCCATTGAAGAGAACCACCATTACAGACCTAGAGATCCGGAGAAGAAGGCCATGGAGAGCGTTTCTACACCGACAATGCAGATTCTCTCAGCCATGATCAACTAATTCGGTATCTAGGGTTTTCTCATAAAACCCAAGTCATGTAATGTAGTTCTGATTTTATATTCAATTGTAGAGAGGGGAAACTGTGACTATACTGTGATGATTGTGTTAGATGAGAGACCGTTTTTATTCGTGATACAAGCTTATATATTTGAATTGATTCTTGTTTTAGACTTTTCAAATATATTTATCTTACACAATCACAATTATTCACTATGGGTTGAAACTCGGATGCTTAATCTGTGATTTTCTACACAATGGTGGTCATAAAACTCAAAACCCTAGGTTGACATAGGTCATGCCTTGACAAACTGATATAGACATGCTTTAGTTTATTTTCATGCTTTAATTTAATGCTTTAATTTACTGCTTTAATTTACTTTTCTGTTAGTAGTTGACATGCACTAATCATTTTAGTCTTGAGATGGGTTGTCGTGATCCGGTTGAGAGTAATCCTTTTTGGGGTCAAACTGCTGACGTGGTGCGACCTGATTCACAATCAATGGATCGCCCTTATGCAATTGAAATAGAATTTGGACTATATTATGCGGTTAGTGGTGGAGTGAGGAAACCCTAGTTTTCTCTCTCTCTAAATCATAACCATAATTTATCATTGTTTTATGTTTTATTTTCATTAATATTAGATAATTCACAAAATCAAACTAGTTTCGAAAAACTATAATTCAGTGTTTTTAGACTATTGAAGTGAACAATCCTTGTCTCCGTGGGATCGATATTCCCCTACTCAAGCAAAACTATATACAATTGATCTGTGCTCTTGCAGAAGGGTAAAACCTAAAGTGTCATTAAGGTTTCATTTAACCACATATTTTGGACACACCTGACGCCCATCAAGTTTTTGGCGCCATTGTCGGGGACTTTACATTGTTCAATAGCTTTAGTAGTTTATTTGCATTGCGTTATTGTAGATTAAATCTAAAGTTGATTTTTTGTGTGATTTTCAGGTACAATTGAAGAGCGTGAAAAGGAAAAGATAAAGCTATTGAAGTTGCGTCTGGACCCTTTATGAGTTTCAATTTTAATTGGTTTTTGCATTTAATTTTTAGCTTTACTTTTTGTTCATAGTTTAGATTAGTTTAGAAGTAGTTTAGTTAATTTTCTTTATTTCAAATTAAAAAAAATAAAAAATAAAAAAGAAAAAGAAATTTTCGAAAAAATAAAAAAGTTTTAGTTTATTTCCGATAGATCAACGCGTTCAAATTCAAATTTTGCGTTAGTTGTATACGACCCAGAGATTGAAAGGACCCTAAGGCGTTTACAAAAATCTATTAAAGAGCGTTGTCAGACAGAGGAAGTTGAGATGGGTGACGAAAGAGTCAATCCACGGAGATGACCAGATACCTCATTGAAGGGATTCTACGTATCGGACGCGTATGAATCATATGCTGAATTTCCAGAAGAGGAAGGTGCAAAGCATTTCGAGATTAAGACGAGTGTGATCAACATGCTCCCAAAGTTCTCTGGTCTCAGGATAAAAGATCTGTACCAGCATGTTAATGAATTCTTAGAGGTAACATTAACTGTTAGGTATGATGGTTTAACTAAAAATGATTTAAGAGTGCATCTGTTCCCATGGTCCTTAAAAGACAAAGCAAAAAGATGGTATATTAAATTGACTCAAGCAACTAAACTTGACTGGGAAACACTTAAGCAAGAATTCTTAGAAAAACATTTTCCCATAGGAAAGACTTTAGAAGCCCAAGATGCGATTAAGCGATTTAGACAGTTGTCAGGAGAGCAATTTCATGATACGTGGGAGAGGTACAATGAGATTTTGTATAAATGTCCACACCATAGGTTTTCTTATCAAGATGTTGCTAAAATGTTTTACATGGGTCTAGGTGAAAAGCATAAAAATCTGATAGATGCCTCTACACAAGATCAGTTTACCTTGAAACCCATAAGAGAGCTTTTAGAGATGTTTGATAAGATCAGTGAAAATGCCCTTCAGTTTGAATATGATCTGAGGTCTAAAGGTGAACTGGATAGGAAATCAGAAAAAGCATTTGAGGTTAATCATGATATGAAAAATCCAGTGGCATTGATAGAGGAGAGGTTATAGCGATTTGAAAAAATTCTTACCCAAAGAAGTCATTCTCCCCAAAGAGAAGTTTATGAGGTTGAACCAGATTATTCTTAAAAGGAGTGTGAGGACGTAATAACTGTTGATGTCAATGCAGCATAGAATTATTCCAATAATGTCCCGTTCTCTAACTCATACTCTCCAAATAATAGAAATCATCCATTCATATCCTATAAGTCCACAAATGTGGAGAATCCTCCAGAAAAAGTTCAACAAGGACAGTGGTCCAATTCTCAATCCAATTTTCAACTAAGGCAGCAATTTACCTCGCAACCAAGGTTCCAACAGAGCCAACAATCATTCCAATCTCAACCAACTATACTGGCTCGTAATTCTCAATTAAATTTCCAACCCAAACAACCACCTAATAATTCTCTGGCTCTTCAGCCATTCAATAACAACCAGGCTATCCAACCATTCCAATATCAGCTCAAGGCTCAAAGAAATCAAGCTCTCCCACCCGGTTTTCAAAAGAACAAGATAAAACAGACCTTGGTGGACCTCCAAAATCAGATGGGTGTTCATACTCAGGCACTAGCCCAAATACTCATGCAGTTAGGACAAATGGTAAATCATAAAAATACTAGAGAGCCAGGTCAATTGCCTAGTCAGCCTATAGTTAATCCAAAGATTCAGCAAGAGCAAGAACTTGGATCATTTACCAATGATAATCACGAATCTGTTCAAGCAATTACGACTCTGAGAAGTGGAAGGGTAGTGAAGAGCAGAGTGGAGGACGAACATGAGGAGAGGTTGCGTAGAAGAAAAGAAGCTGAGCAAGCTCAAAGGAAATAAGCGGAAAAAGCACAGCAGAAAGATGTTGAGAGCAAAGAGGCTGAAGTTCGGACAGATAAACTGCTAGTAGATAAGAGTGTCAACGAGACATTGCTTGATATGCCAGATAGGGAAAACTACGATGAGGCACCGCCATTTCCTCAACGTCTTAGAGAACTGGCTAAGTATGGGGAGATGAAAGAATCTGATATGTTGGATACGTTCCGACAAGTCAAGATTAATCTGCCACTCTTAGACGTGATTTCCCAAGTACCACCTTATGCTAAAACATTTCAAGGATCTTTATACGCAGAAGAGGAAAAGCAAAAACAATAATCCAAAAAAAATTCTCTTGACTGAGCAAGTGAGTTCACCGCTGTTAAGCAATACTCCACCAAAGAGGAAAGATCCCGGTGCTCCCATTATTTCTTGTGTTATCGGTGACCAATAAATTGGTAGAGCCCTTCTTGATCTAGGTGCGAGCATTAACTTGCTTCCTTATTCAGTCTATAAACAACTAGGGTTGGGAGAACTCAGTCCCACAGAGGTCGTACTGTAGTTTGTTGATCGATCTGCCAAGCAGCCAAAAGGAATTTTGGAAGACGTTATAGTTCAAGTAGCCAAGTTTTACTTTCCAGTTGATTTTGTAATCCTGGAGACGGAACTTGTCCCATACTCGAAAAAATACATCTCAGTGATCTTAGGCAGACCATTTCTGGCCACGACAAATGTATTCATAAATTGCAGAACTGGAGCCATGGATCTGACCTTTGGGAATATGAAAGTCATGATGAATGTGTTTGATGTGAGCCATCAATTACCTGAGTCTATGGACTATTTCCAGATAGATGAGTGCGACGAACTAGATGATATTATACATGATTTCGTGACTCAAGTTCTGGAGAAAGATGAGCTTAAAGAATTTCTGGCAAATGAAGTGTCGAATGAAGAAATCGAAGATTGGGATACGTATATGGAATGATAGAACAAGGAGTTGGATAAAATTGAGAATGCATTATACGCGCAACCTTGGAAGCAAGAGCCAATGGAACCACTCCCAATAGTCTTAAGTATTCCCACAGTTCCATCACTTACAACTTCGTCTGTTTTAGAACTTAAGAAGTTGCCAGAAAAGCTAAAGTATGTTTTCTTGGGACCCAATGAAACTCTTCCTATAATTATTTTATCAAAGTTGACAACATAATAGGAATCAAGTCTGATTGAGGTCTTGACAAAGAATAAAGAATAAATTGGGTGGAGTGTGGCTAATTTGAAAGGAATTGATCCATCAATTTGTATGCATCGGATTTATTTGGAAGAAGATGCGAAACCGTCAAGGGAGATGCAGCAGAGATTGAATCCGAACATGATGGAAGTGGTAAGAAAAGAAGTAGTGAAGTTGCTGGATGTGGGAATCATCTATCCGATCTCTGATAGTAAGTGGGTAATCCCAACTCAAGTGGTCCCGAAGAAGTCGGGAATCATAGTGGTGCCCAATGAAAATGATGAGCTAATTCCTGAATGCATGACTGCGGGGTAGCGTGTGTGTATTGACTACAGAAGGCTCAACTCTAACACCGGGAAAGATTATTTTCCATTACCATTCATCGATCAAATCCTGGAAAGATTAGCCGGACATAGCTACTACTGCTTTTTGGATGGATATTCTGGCTATAATCAAGTGGCAATTGATCCTGCAGATCAGGAGAAAACCACTTTCACTTGTCCATGTGGCACATTCACATACAGACGGATGCCTTTTGTTTTATGTAATGCGCCAGCGACATTCCAGAGGTGTATGGTGTCTATCTTCTCTGATATGGTTGAAAATGTTCTGGAAGTGTTCATGGATGACTTCTCAGTCTTTGGGGAAACCATTGAAGACTGTTTGAGGCATTTAACACTAGTACTTGAAAGGTGTAAAGAGACCAATTTAATTTTTAGTTGGGAGAAGAGCCATTTTATGGTTCAAGAGGGAATAATACTTGGCCACATTATATCAAAGAAGGGGATTGAGGTCAATAAAGCAAAAGTCGAGCTGATTTCAAAATTACCTCCTCCCACATCTATGAAGCATATACGCTTTTTTCTGGGCCATGTCGGGTTTTACAGAAGGTTTATCAAAGATTTTAGCAAAATTGCCCTGCCATTATGCAATTTACTTGCTAAAGATGTAGTCTTTGTCTTTGATGAAGAATGTCTTCATGCCTTTGAGGAATTACATGTTAAACTTTCATTTGCCCCAATTATCTGTCCACCGGATTGGTCTTTACCGTTCGAGTTGATCTGTGACGCTTCAGATTATGCAATCGGAGTTGTGCTGGGGCAGAGAAAAAACAAGTTGCCATATGTGATTTACTGTGCCAGTAAAACTCTAAACGAAGCTCAGATGAACTACACAACTATCGAAAAGGACCTGCTGGCAGTAGTGTTCGCCTTGGATAAATTCAGGTCATATTTATGGGGAACCAAGGTGGTCGTCTACTTAGATCATGCCGCATTAAGGCATTTGCTAACCAAGAAAGAATCCAAGCCCAGACTGATTCGATGGATTTTGTTGCTACAAGAATTTGATTTGGAGATCAAATATAAGAAGGGTACAGAGAATGTTGTGGCTGATCATTTGTTAAGAATTATCGTTGAGTCCATAAAGGACGACACTCCTCTTAAGGATGAGTTCCCGGATGAACATCTGTTCAGTATGGCTGTTATGGAACAGATACCGTGGGACAATCCGCAACTGTACAAATATTGCCCGAATAAAATAATTCGTAAATATGTTCCAGAAAGTGAAGTTCAAGGCATACTGACATTATGTCATACGCTAGAGTTTGGAGGGCATTTTGGTGCTTAGAAGACAACTCATAAAGTCCTACAAAGCGGTTTTTATTGGCCCACCATATTCAAAGATGCGTTCGAGTTTTACAAATCTTGTTTGAGATGTCAGAAGTTGGGATCCATATCTCGACGAGACATGATGCCACTGAATCCTATTTTGGTGGTTGAGTTGTTTGACGTCTGAGGCATTGACTTCGTGTGACCGTTTCCAAAAGCCGGTGATAAGCAGTACATATTAGTGGGAGTTGATTACATTTCTAAATGGGTAGAGGTTGTTGCCACGTCGCATGCGAATCACATTGTGGTTGAGGAATTCGTTAAATCCAATATCTTTTCTAGATTTGGTATGCCACGAGTGTTAATCAGTGATGACGGAAGCCACTTTGACAACCAGTTTCTTCTGGCCTTGTGCAAAAAGTATGGTGTCACTCATAGAATTGGAATGCCATATCACCCATAGATGAGTGGTCAGGTGGAGGTTTTGAATAGGGAGATCAAGAACATTATTGAAAATATGGTGGATCCTGATTTGAAGAATTGGTCGAGAAGGCTAAATGATACAATGTGGGAATATAAGACCGCTTATAAGACATCGATTGGTATGTCACCATACAGATTGGTCTATGGTAAGGCGTGTCATCTCCCTGTGGAACTTGAGCATAAAGCATATTGGGTGATCAGAAGATTGAATTTTGATATCAAAAGATCGGGTGCTCAGAGAAAACTCCAACTCGTAGAGCTTGAGAAGTTGAAGAACAACGCATATGAGAATTCTGGAATATATAAAACTCGAACCAAAGCATTCCATGACAGACATATCAGAAAGAAAAGCTTTGAGGTCGGCCATAAAGTGTGGTTGTTCAATTCAAGACTCAAATTATTTCCCAGTAAGCTCCAATCAAGATGGGACGGACCGTACAAAATTACTAAGGTTTACCCCCATGGAGCGGTGGAACTTGACGACCCTGACAATAGAAAGCGAGTTGTTGTGAATGGTCAGCGTTTGAAGCATTATATCGAAGCTGAGCCGACATAGAGTGTTGATGAGACAGTTGATTTAATAGAATCGACACTGGAGCCGAATAATTTTGATCCTGAGTGCTGAGAGGCGGCAACGACGTTAAATATTGGTACTAAGTGATAAAGATTAACTTTTGATCTTAGATTGAAGTTCTAAAATAATAGTTTAATTCAATTTTTATAAAATTTTAAGATCGAGTCCGAAATAGTCGTCATCATTCGGAGGGGTATTTTCATCCACAAAACGCCAAATTTTGACGAATCGAAGTCAATTAAGTCAATAGGTGTGTATAGGGGAGGTTCGAGTGTTCAAGAATCGAGAACGAGGAAAAAACGGCCGAAGCAAGAAAATACAACCTTGGGACCTTCGCCCAAGCGTAGGTCACGGGACTGTATATATACAGTCCCGCGACTTTTCATTTCAAATTTCACTTTTCTCTCTCTCCTTTCCACCAAATCAACTCCCGTTTATTCCTAAAGCCGAATATCGATATTTCTTATCATTCCCAAGTGGTGGATCATCATATTAGTGAACGGTGTGTACAGATTCACGTGAAGAACTCGAAAAGTCTCCGGAATCCAATTTTGGGGAATTTGCTGTTTCTCGCGATTCGGTAAGTTTTGATCCATTCTTTTTGTTTTGATTATTTAATATAACTATTCTAAACTAGTATTGACGAACGAGACCGATCAAAATCGTGTTTTAATCCGTTCTCAAAAAGTTGGGTTTTCGGCTTCAGATACGGGTTGAATATCAAAATTTTGAGATAAGGTCTCGTTTAATCATTGTATTAGAATACTTTAGATATAGTTTTGAGTTTGATTTGGTGTCCGGATAATTTTTGCTCATTTTCGTAAAAATCCAAATTTTATAGGAATGGCTTGCATAAAAGGAGCGAGGAAGGCTACTGAGGGAGCATCTACGTTGGGGATGGTAGTGTAGAGAGACAAATCACGGTCACCGCCCCTGGAGAGTATGCGGCATGTACGCCGTAGTACACGAGCGCCGAGACCGTTGTATATTGAGCCGGATTCGTCAGATGAGGACTCTGAGAGGCCGATTGCACCGACAAAGGGTATTGAACTAGATTTGAGATACGGCCGGATGACAATTCCACCTGCTGCACCGAGGGCACCATGACGACCCTGGGCACAGTCTTCAGTCCCCGAGCCATTGCCACTACCACATGAGTCGGAGACATTCGATGAGCAGACTTCCGAAAGTGGTGATAGTGAGGATAGGCAGGCAGAGCAATGTGCAGAGTTATGAACGCTGAGCACGACGAGGTGTCGTATCCTAAGTTGGCTGTTGATGGTAATGAATGTGACCTCGTTTCTTACAGATGGATGCATTCCACGGTCTCCAAGGAGACACTGATGACCCAGGCTTTGAAGAAGGGGTTCCGACAGGAGCGCACTTTTGCTATTATGCCACTTTAGCGGATAGAGCCAGTTCCACATTGAACCATAGACGTACTGAGGGAGTGAAGATTATTTCCGATCCTAGCCCCAGCTACACCACACATTTTTGCTGACATGATTAGTGAGTTCTGGCTTTATATGAGGCATTACAGCAGAGGGACTCGGATAGTGATAGTGGTGCAGGGGCGGGAGTTTGAGATTACTCCCGAGAGTATTGTTGCTGCATGGGGTATTCCACACGAGTGCCCTACAGAGCTAGAGGAGAGGTTCCCACCTATGCCATACCCACTTTCGCCACTTTATGATATGGTGAGATTGCAGACTGAGGGGCAGTGGGCCGGTAATAGGCGTAATGGGACCAAGAAGTCCAACTATCATCCGATGTTGTGGCTCTAGGATATGATAGTCTGGTCCAATGTGTTACCACATAGCCATTAGACCATGTGCTACCCGCTATTTCCGGCGCTGCACTATGATTTCGAGTTTGGTCACTGGTACTCTATTCCACACGCCTTTTGGCAGACTTTATTTCGGCATTATATTTACTTGTGCTGGGAGAACAAGGTCGGGACCACCAAGTTTCAGATGGTTTTTCCCTGTCTTGTGATGAAGTTGATATTTGATCAGGGATTACAGATGGATGTTGAGGATAAGTTTGCACCACTAGTTGTGTATGGTAAGGAAGTGTGGAACAAAGGGTGGATCAAGAAGGGTCCAACGATATATGCTCGCCGGCGCAGATTCAGAAGAGTTTTACTGCCGGGTGCACAAGAGGATGTTGCAGAGCAGGATATTCCGGATGAGATGCCTGAGGTGGAGGTGCCACAGGCTGAGGAGGCTGCTATAGGAGATGATGCACCACAGGCCCCTGCTGGGGGTGCTGTTATGATGACTCAGGCTCAGTACGACCAGTTGGTTGGACGTATTGAGGGATTAGAGTTCTCGTTTACAGATAAGAGGTAGGCCCGATAGCATAATCACTGTGAGATGATGGATTGATGGGATATTATGATGCGACATATGAGAGTGACCGTTCCACCACCATAGCCACCTCCAGATGATGCTTTGTAGTTGTAGTTTAGTTTATTTTGTTTTTAGATTTTCTTGTTTTAGCTTTCCACGGTAGAGATCAATCGTAGAGCGGAGAGTTAGTGTTCGATCTTTTGTGACTGCTTTAATGATCATCTCTAACTATTTATCATATTTTTGCTTTTGTATAAAATGACAGTTTTTAACTGCTTTAATTGATATGTGTGCCTTACTATGTTTATTACATTGAGTATGTGTGATTTTATTTTTTCACTATGAGGACATATGTGCATTTAAGTTTGGGGGTGTGTTGGTTATTGGAAAGTGTGTCATAATTAAAAAAGTAAAAATAAAAAATAAAAAATATTTACCCTACCCTACGCTTGAGCGTAGGGTAATTCGTGGGTAGGCTAGAAATTTTGAAAACTTTGTCCCTTTTTGGGATGTTTTGGCCTGATTTGTACTTATACTTGTATTTAGATTTATTTAAGTTATTTTTAGGAATTTGTGTAGAGTTTATATAGAATTTTTAGAGTAATCCTAATATGGCAAGGATACTGCAAATAGAAGTCGGATTAGTTATTGCTTCCCCTTTCCTAGTCAATTAAGGTTTTAAATTCTTTTTCTCTTCTAATTCTACTCCATTCATCTATAATTACATCCATAGGGTAGACACAATTCATAATTCACAATTCTTAAAGAGTGAGCATTAGATTAGGTATTCTTCTTCTATTCTTCTTTTATTCTTTTTATTTTGAGGAGGGTTAGTATGGATAATGTTAATGAATATTATTCTGACCTGGAGGAATTTATAGAAGAGACGGAACCACATGTGGTCATGAAGAGCACAAATAAAGGAGCTACGAGTAAAAAGGGAAGCCAAACCACACCAAAATCTTTTTTGTAGTGTCGGTTGCAATTTGAGAAAATATTTTGTCCGGAGAGGATGAATCGAGTTTTAGTTGCACCCGGATGGAAAATCCTCAGAGAATGAGGATTGAAGAGTTTAGAAAAACTGGCGGGCGAAAAGGTGTATCCGGGCTTGGTCCGAAAATTCTATGAAAATATGATAATTTCGGGACCGCCAGGATTTGAGGTGATAAGGGCTAAAGTGACTCAGTGGAGTGCTCCTGTTATGGTTGGAAGAAGAAGTATTGCCGATGCATGGAATATACCAATCTATACTCCGACAAACTTACAAGGAATATTGAAGGAGCATCCGGTAGTATGGCCACATAAAGATGAAGAGATGGTTCGGGTGATAATTTGTGGTTGAAGTCGGATCTACTTTATTTGGATTGTGCTGTTGCGGCACAACTTCGGCCTAATAATCGAATAAGTGCAAGAGATCACACTATGATTCGAACTTTGTATGCCCTAACTCATGGGTATGAAGTGTGTGTTCCAACATTGATTATGGCTAAGATTTCGGATGCTCAAGCAATTGTGAGTTAAGAATGCGCGGGGGCCGATAAATGTGACTATTATCTTCCATACTCATTTTTACTATAAAAAAAAATCATTGTTGAGTAGTTGGGTGATAGAATGAAGGAATTGGATGAGATGCGGTGGACATTCATGAAAATATATCCGGAGGAAGATTTAGAGAAGTTGAAAGAGATTGCAGACTGTCGGATATGGTTGAAGAGTGTCGTGTCGAGTGATGAAGAAGAATAGGCGGATTAGGATTTAGGTTTAGGATTTTTTAGGTTATTTTATTTGTAGAGATGGTAGACCCTTAAGGCCACGTCTTTATTTATTTTATTTTTATTTTTATTTTTATTTTAGGATTGTAGGCCCTGTTTGGTAACATGGGTTGGTACTATTTTTTTGGTTTTGGTGTGAAAAGATGGTACCAACCCATGTTTGGTAAAATGGTTTTGGGTCAATAGCATGGCACCATTGGCACCAAATGGCCAAAATTTGGAACCATGTGAATTGATGGTTTTTGGTGGTGCGGTACTGTAGCAACCCAAACCAAAACCAAATGGTTGCACCATCTCACCTCAAACTAAAACCAAATAGTTGCACCATATTAATATATTAATATTAAAATATATTTTTGGAAATTTAATATATTTTAATATTATAGTTTTATTATCTTTCCTAAAAATTAATATATTAATATTAATATATTGAGCTTTTCCATTTTTTCTTTGAGCTTCAATTTGGAAGTTGACTTCTTAAAATATCATATTGGAATTTACTGATACATAGAACAATTTCAAGAATTTATTGTTTAATAGTGCTATAAACGGAAGTGAATTGGGCAGGTAAACGGAAGCATGAATTAAGCAGGAACATATCACAGTGTAAATATAGATTTAAATCAGAGAAATACAAGTAATTGCATAATATAAACAGTAAATAATAAATATATTAGTATATAGGACACAACCGTCCAAGCAGTTTATATAAGTATATAGGCAATTTAATAATATAAGTATATAGGTATATAGGACACAACCGTCCAAGCAATTTAATAAATTAAAGTGGTCTATGCAGAGCGGGACTCAAAGTCCGTCATACACCGTAACTCTCTTCAGATATAATTATAGAAGAATTTAAGACAAAATAAGTAATTGCAATTGACTGAAAATCTTAACTGAATATTATTACGATTCAAAAATACATTTGACTATGATAGACGAACTTACAAGTAGATGTATGACAATCCATCTGGGTTCAGAGGCTTAGTATGCTTTCAGAAGAGAAGAGAAAGAGAGAAGGATTACAAAGTAGAAAGAAAATTGGGAAACTAAAACTTGCCCTCAAACCATTACATTTAACTACTTATATAGAGGATATAACAGAGTTTACTGTAGGTTTTGCACTGTTGACTTCTTGACTTTCGAGGCAGAGAACTGTTGCCTTCCACTGTTGTCTTTTTGACTTTTGGGGCAGAGAACTGTGTCCTTTCACTATTCACTATTCTTGTCTTTTTGTGCCTTTTTTGTATATGTTGACTTGAGCTTGACTGTGTTTATTTATCTTAATTTTTTGACAGATCAAAGGGATCTTGGGCATCCTGGTATCGCCTGTATTTGGATTCTGTAGACGATTCATCTTCTTCATTACTGCTTGAATCTCATTCTATTTGGGCAATGAGCTTTTCCATTTTTGTCTTTGAGCTTCGCTTTGGAAGTTGACTTCTTGGAGGCTGATTTCTTGACTGCGGTTTCTGTAGAGGAACTTGATTGTGTTGTTTCAATGACTTGTGTGACTGGGCTAGCCTTGAGTGGCTGAGAAACTTCTTTTGGGAATTCCAGTTGGACTTGTTGAATGATTCTTTCAATTTTGAAAGGATCCCACCATTTAGTATAATGGACTCTACATATTGTGCCAATATCACCTTTAAGGCTGTAATGCCATTTGAAAATCCAAGGGATTTTGTATTTTTTGGCAAAAATTAGTTTCAAAATAGTTGATTTGTTCCAAGAGGATTTCAGGGATCACATCGTCATCTGGGCCATGGTCATTCCACCATTTAACAAACCAAGAAGAGAGTTGACTGTTAAGTTTACTATCAAAATTTACGAACCAAGAATGACTAAAATTTTCAGTTTGAAAAAGGAAAATTTTGAACCATGCATCAATGTAGTCATAGTAGGTGAATGGGAGTGAGTTATCTAACTTTTTGGGTTCAGAGGGATGTTTTCCCCACTCTTTGAGGGAGACAACTCTAAAATTGTACAAGGAGTGGTAAATGACTTTGGTTGGATCATTGCGATCAGGGACAGGTTTGATAAAGACATAATTGGTTTGGTAAAGGATATCTCTGTAATATTGCAAGTTGTGACTAGGGGTGTGTGGAATCCAATGAGAATTTGGGGGGAAAAACTGTTTTACTAGGGCAATTGGATCATTTGTGTGAGAAAAATGAGGTTCGATGTAGAAAAGGATATGGTAAGTTTTTTGAAGATATTTTGATCTTCCTGGAGGGTTATATCTGGTGAGAGGTGGAGTACTTGTGACTGGGGCATGGATGATGAAAGGATCATGTGGAGTTGTTAGAGCTGAACTAAAGGTAGGACGAGGACCTAAGGGAGTCCCTAAGCTTGTGAACTTGTTTACTAAAACAAGGGAAGTAGAGGGTTCAGTTTTTACTAGGGGAGGAGGTCTGACCGAAGGGAACCCTCCTCTAGGACGTGGTTGTGGTTGTCTATTTGCCATCAGGGTTCTGCAAAAATTCTCTGGTAAGAAAATCTGGGATTGAATTGTCACATCCACGAATGTATTCGATATCAAATTAGAAAATGCTTAAAATAGACTGTCATCTGGCAAAAATATGCTTATCAGGTATTTTTTTAACATCTTTTTCTAAAACATATTTGGCACTTTTGCAATCAACTCGAAGTAAAAATTTTTGATTTAAAATATCATCTTGGAATTTACTGATACATAGAACAATTGCAAGAATTTCTTGTTTAATAGTGCTATAATTACTTTGTGTTTTGTTCCATGCTCCAGAATGGAAACAAACAAGCTGTTCTGGAGAAGTAGGGGAGAGTTTTTGTTTTAAAATGCCTCCATAACCAATGTTGGAGGCATCGGTTTCAATGATTTTGAAAGAGTTGACTGAAGGAATTCCTAAGCAAGGAAGAGTTTTGACATATTTTTTAATGTCTCTAACTATAGTGGTATGAATATCAGTCCATGGAGGGGGGTTTGACTGTAAACGATCGAAAAGTGGTTTACATTGTTTTCTAAGATCTTTGTAAAATTCAGCAATCTAATTTAAAGAACCAAGAAAACGTTGTAACTGGATTTTATCAAGAATTTGGTATGGGAATTTGCCTGTAAATTCTATGGAACGACTGATTGGGTGGAATTGTCATTGAGATATATCATAACCAAGAAATCTAACTTTGGTTTGAAAAACTTTTATCTTAGAAGCAGAGATGACTAAACCATTGATTTTGATGGTGTGGAAGAAATAATTAAGATGTTTCCAATGAGCTTCAATGCCATTGGAAAAGATAAGAACATCATCAATGTAGACTATGGAAAAATGACTGAAATGATTGAAAATATCATTCATAATATTTTGGAATTCACTTGGGGCATTCTTAAGGCCAAAGGGCATGACATTTCATTCGTAATGGCCAAAAGGTGTAGTGAATGCATTTTTGTATTTATCTTTTTCTGTAATCTGAATTTGCCAGAAGCCGGACTTAAGGTCAAATTTGGAGAAAATGGTTACTTATCCTAATCGATTAATTAAATCTCTCTTGTTAGGGATAGGATATCTTATCCATTCAAGGACTTGATTAAGAGGCTTGTAATTGATGACTAGACGTGGTACTCCTCGTTCTATTTCGGAATTTTTCTAGACATAAAAAGTTGAGCAAGACCAAGGTGATTTGCTGTGACGTATGATTTTCTTTTGAAGAAGGTCATGGATTTCATTTTTACAGAATTCTAAGACTTCAACATTCATCTGAATTGGTCGGGCTTTAGTTGGAATATTTTTATTAGTGAAGGATTTGATGTAATGAAGACTAACAATATGTTGTTTTCTATGCCAAAAAGCATTGGGTAGTTCCGAACATATTTCTTGAATAAGTTTATTTTCATATTGTTTTATCTGATTTTGAAGGGTAGGATTTCTTAATTGTGTTTTTGTTCGTTTGTGAATTATTTCTTCTTTTAAAGAATTTAAATGTGGTTCTTTATGATGGAGAATGTAAATATTTTTAGAGACTGAAAAATCAATGATGCTTTCGAGTTTTTTACTAGAGGATTTTTGCAAAAAAAGAAAAGTAATATTTTGACCAAAATGTGTTGTAGAGAGACCATCATTATTTATGGTAAATGGGTAAAGAAGATATAAAAATGGAAGACCAAGGATGACTATATCAGTCATATTATTTACTAGGACAAATGTAATTTTGAAACAGACATTATCTTGACAAATATGAGCTTTAGATAATTCATACTTGATTTTCATTGCACTACCATTAGCAGAACTGAGTTTCTCATTTATTTTTTCATAGTATTTGTTAGGAATCAGACATTCTTGTATACAGTTAAGATCAGCTCCAGAGTCAACTAGAGCAATGACAGTTTTTTGGTATTCCTTATTAATAACTAATGTTACTTTTATTTTCCATTTTTTAAATGAGGTTCGGTTAATTAGATTCAAACCATTGGTTTCCTCTTCAGTACTTTGAAAAGGATTTGTATTGTCATCATCTTCATTACTGTCAGAGGAAGAGGAATCAGAAACTGGAAATTGGTGTGAAGTTTTAACTAGATCTTTGAGTTGGGTGTGAAAGAGGGATTTTATATCTTGATTTTCATTTTTCAGGGTTTTGATTTCTTGTTTAACGATGTTGACTTCTGCTTGGAGGTCTTGTATAGTGACTTCTTTTTTAGGAGTAAAACGTTCAAGAGTTTTGTGAAGACTAAAATTTGGTTTGTTTATGGTAGGGGGTTGAGTATCTTTGTTTATGGTGAGTAATCTAATATGCTTTTGAAGATAAGAATTTTTTAAATCTGGGTCTTCAACTTTACTTATGAGGTCAAGCAGAAGATGTTGTTGTTCTTCTGCCTTGGTAAGAACATTAAGGGTTTTATGTTGGTGTCGATTTAACATATTGATTGTTTTTGTACAACAACTATCTTTGCACCCAAAACTAATATCAGGTGAACTAGGACAAGAGGCAGAAGATTCAGTAGATGAACTAGATTCAATTTCAGTATCACTGTCACTTGTGTTTTTTAACTCAAGAATTGTGTAAATTTGTTGTTTAGTTTCATCAGGGATTTCTAGCTGATTAATTTTATTTTTTACAGGACAATTTATCGCGTAATGACATTTCTTACTACACTTATAACACGTAACTTTAGTTAGATCAATTTTATTATTCTTCTCAAAAGGTTTTGTTTTCCTCGTATATTTTTTGTGCTTTTTAAACTTTTGTTTATCATAGAATTCATTATGTTGGAATTTTTTATTATATCTTTTATAAGGACGAGTATATCGTTTTGGGAAAAATTTTGTTTGTTTTGAATTCTTTGTTTGCCGAGATGGTGCAATTGGGGTAATCCATATTGTCGACAGAATGTGTCCATCTCATATTTAGTCTTCTTTTTATCTTTACTAAGCTGATTATTAATTTTCATATCTATACACATTTTGAGTCCTACTTTCTGTATTAGACTAATAATATTACCATAGGTTAGGCTGTCATATTCAATAACACCACTTGTGTTACTAAGTTCTGTGCGTATTTTATGAGAGAAAAGGCTGGGCAATCCATTAATAAATTTTTCTTTCCAAAATGGTTTATTACTATCTTCTCGTAGCATAACTCGTGACAAGAAAGTATCTTTGTACCATCTAAAATCACTTAATGTAGGACATCTAAGGTTACTAAGTTGATCATGAATTCTAGAAGTAATGTCACTTGGTCTGCCAATGAAATGGTCTATAATTGTGTAAATTAATCTATTGACTCCATCAGGGAGTCCGAGGCCAATTTCTTCATTAAAAATAGGGGTTCCATTTTCTGTTTTTTGGACTGCATGTGTTATATTATCTCTTGCTTCTTGGGTAAGATGTTTATCCCACCAATTTCTTAACATGCCTGAAAATCCAGAGGCTAGTAATTCTACAATATCAGGTTGAGGCATATTGTGATGTGTAAGGTAACTATTGGCTGTCATAGAAAGGTGGTTTAATTTGTTTAAAATTTCTTGTTTAGAGAGTCCATCAATATTCCATTCATAAATTTTTTTAGATGATATAGAAAATTGGTTTTGGAAAATTCTTTCTTCATATTGAATATCGACAGGAGTGGGTTAGGTAGACCAATTTTTTGTAATACTGGTAGGGTTAATTGGTCGATGTGTGATCCTATTGATCTCAAAGGCATTTTCTAACTTACGTATATCGTTATCTGTGTCTTCTTCAGATGAGGTTTCAGAGTAATCAGTATCATTATGAGAATCAAAATTGAGAACTGTGAGGGTTTCTTCGTCCTTGATTAGTTGTGATTCTAAGGCTTTTAACAATTTATCAATTTGGGCAGAGGAGTCGTTTGTGCTTGGTTTGTTAGGTAGTCCTTGACGTTTTGTAGGAAGCTTGATTAGAGGGGAATCAATAGTTTTAGTCACAGGAGTGGAAGCGTCAAGTTTGGATTCTATTTTGTCTAATTGGGCACCTAACGTACTTAAATATTGATTGGTGAAATTGTTTTGTTCAATAATTTTTTTAGTATTAGGATCGAGTGCGGAGGTAACCACCTTAAAAGGGGAGGCTGGGATTTCGGTTCCCAGGTGGTTAACAATTAGGTTTTCTAAAGGAGGGTGACTAGAATAAACAATTGTTTTATCATGTTTTGTCCATTTATGTTTTGTAAGAACATTAATTTTTTTTTAGTAATTTTCAAGATAATCAAAGAAACTAATTTCTAACTGGTTTGTTATCATGAATTTTTGCCATTTTTTTGTAATTTTTGTTCTCTCCTCATGCGTGTAACTTGTTTTATATATTTGTCGTCTTGCTTTATTTTCTTTGGACTTGGCTTCAACTTTTAACTTTAGAAGGTCATAGGAAAATGATTTACTTAAAATACATAGTTGTGGATTAACAGTTTCGGTCTCAAAGTCAGTTTGTGTAGGAGAGTGGTTAGAGATTGAATCTTCAGTTTCTATGTTTGGGACATAACATGGAATAGATACTTGTTCATCCTTTTGAATTCCTTTTAATCTATGATCACGTCTGGATCGGTGGACTAGAGATTCTACAAATTCTGTATCATGGATAGTAGTATTTTCTCTAATTGGTAAGGGGGTGAACATTTTAGAGCTTGAACTCACGGAAGAGCAACTGTGTCTAGATCTATCAAATTTTAACTTAACAGTTTCATCAAGGAATTGTTGTACATATTCAAGGTTTCGGACATCATTTTCGATTTTGGTTGGGTGATTTTCATTTTCAAGTAATCATTCATTTGGAAGGGAAACATCTTTCCAGGCAATCGTTTTTGGTATTCTAATATTTGCATTAGAAGTACTGCTTTAAATTAATAAAGTTTGATCTTTAAGACTTTTGACTAGAGTATGAACATTTAAATTGGTTTTCATAGTCTTGTAGTAAATTCTATAAATTAAGCTTAGAGGCTGGGCACCTGCGAACATGGCATATCCTGAAGTTTTGATGTTTAATGTTAAAGCTTTTAGTATGTGAGGGTCACTTAGGCTTAACTTAAAATTAGGAAAGCAATCAAAGTAAACCGGACCATTACATAGGTTGGTTTCAATGACACTAATTAAGCTTTGATTATAGTCGAGGAACCTATCATCTCTTAGACAGAGAAGAATCGATGCATTTTGTCCTAAAATAGTTAATGGATCAACTGCAACTTGTACAAGACCAATATGGATAAAATTGTATCCTCTTTCGCGATGTTGTTTTATAGTTTTTGGAGAAAATAATTGGCATTTTTCGTGTTCTTTATTTATAGCATATACTTGTTCAACAGTTTTGACTATGTATTCTGTAAAAAAGGTTGACTTAATGAAACTGGTTTTGTAAATTTCATTTGTGGGTACTCTTGGGATATTCCAATCATTGTGACATTCAAGATTAGTGTAGGTGTGTTCTTCTTCATTAATTATGTCATTACTATCTGGAATGGAAGGTAAGTTTGTTCGACTATGTCGAGAGGAGGAAGATCTAAATAAACGACTCATGATTAATCAATAATCTTATTATCTGAACATTATAATTGTGTTTTATCCTATTTTCAATATTTGTTGCATTTCATAACACATACTTTAGCCCAACAACATCACCGCTCATGCCCTAAAACGCCTAAAAGCTCACCAAGGGACTTAATGTTTGGTTTTACGATTTATGGGGAGGTGACACCAACAAACAGAGAAAGAGAAGATGAAGAACAATATAAACGGAACAGTTAAAAGGCTATAGATTAACAAATCTGAGTAATTTACTAGATAATCAACGAGACTTTATGGCTCTGATACCATAAACAAATCTTAATATATTAAAATATAGGGTTATTCCCACCGACACCCCCTCAAAGAGACCCTAATCCCACACGAACTCCCTTGATATTGAGTATTCCCACACGGACCCCCTCTGATAGACGACCGTTAGGTTTACTAACGTTTTATTATGAAATTACTAATTTGCCCTTCGATATATATTTAAAAAAAGGTAAATTGCAGTAGCACCCCCTGAAGTTTCACTTATTACATTAGGGTAATATATAAAATATAAAATTACCCATATCCCCAAAATATATATATATATATATATATATATATATATATATATATATATATATATATATATTAGAAAAAATATATAAATTATAAAATTCAAAAATATTATATTAAATCTGAAAATGCAAAAACAATATAAAATTCAAAAAAAATATAAAATTTGAAAATAAATATAAAATTCAAAATATATATATATTAAATTTTAAAAACAAATACTAAATTCGAAAATAAATATAAAATTTTAAAAAGATTTATATATATTTTTTTTTTTTTTTTTCTCTCTCTCTCTCTCTCACACACACACACACACCCCACTGCCACAGACGCACACACTACTGCCACACAGACACACACATATATATATACACACACACATATATATAGATCTATACATATATATACACACACACACACATATATATATATAGATCTATACATATATATATACACACATATATATAGATTTATACATATATATAGGAACATCTATATATATATACGGGTATATATAGCAGCATATATATATATAGGTATGCAATATATACAATCACCATCTTCAATCTCTCTCCCAATTTCCCACTTCCAATCTCTCTATATATATAAATTAGGGTTGGGGTTTTGGGATGCCCAAATTGAAAAAGAAGAAGAAGAAGGATATGCAAGTCATTTTATATCATTTTGAGGGCAAAATAGACAATTTACAGGTTGGTTAATGGCACAGTTTAACGGCGTGGAGACGGAGGGGGTCTTTGTGGGACAAAATTCAATTTTGAGGGGGTCTGAGTGGGAATAGTCAATATCGAGGGGGTATTTCTGGGATTAAGGTATCTTTGAGGGGGTGTCAGTGGTATTTACCCTAAAATATATTAATATTAATATTTAGGAAAGATAATAAAACTATAATATTAAAAAATATATATTAATATTATAAATTTTAATATTTATAAATAAAATGTGGAACCATTCCAAGTTACCAAATATGGTTTGGTTTCAGAATTTCAACCCATACCAACTCTACCAAACATGGTTTGGTTTTTCAGCATCACTTTTTCTTACACCAAAACTATCTGCACCAAACATGGTTCCAATTTAAAATAAAACCACACAAAACCAAATCCAACCTAACCCAACCCAAAACTAAAAACTAACACCGCACCGCACTATTACCAAACGCACCCTTAATGTCAAATCAGTTTTTTTATTATTACTATTTTTGTTATAAAAAAAATAAAAATTCAATAATAAAAAAAGTCTTTGATTCCTTGGAAACATGTGTCGATTTCTAGATATGTATGATGAAATTTCTTTTCCATTACTATAATTGGGTATGCGTGCTTTGTTGATGATATCTCTAGGTGATCCAATTCAAGTTTGGGAAGAGGATTTGTGCTTGGACCACCCAGCATAACCTCTTCCAGCTACCCTACTCCTGATCATGGTATCCATATTCGTAGAAATTAAGAGAGTTTTGGGATGCAGCAATTCGTTGCAGCCGGGTTCATGATAGTAGAGGCAACACTTTGCTTTGAAATCCAGAATTTAGCTTCAAGGGTAACTGTATTTGTTCTCTTATTTTATTTTTGACCATGAGGACATGGTCTGATTTAAGTTTGGGGATAAGGGTATAGTATTACAAGTAATAAAGATTTTCGAGAAAAAAATAAATCTGGAACAATTATTTGTTTTCACGCATGAATGTTTGGCATTTATAGTTTGATTGAGTTTATGTTTATGATGCATGAGTAGTATGTGATGTGATGTTCCCGCTCATGAGAATAATGATTAAATCAAGTTAGTGAAGTGATGTGGTTTTACATGGGTGAGTGAATAAGTGAAATTGGAATTAAGAAGGACGACTTTGACTTATAAGCACAATCACACATTCATTATGAGAAATAGGTTGATTTTTGACTATGTAGTTGAAAATTAATTTTGCCGCAATAAAAGGGGAGATGGTGAGATGTTTTGGTTGAAATGAAGAAAATTAAGAAAATAAAATGCAAAAAACAGTTCTTTAATTTGAGCAATCGGACCTTGGTATCACCAATATCACTATTCGAGTTTAAAGGGGAGAAGACTGATGAACATAAATCCCATGGAAGAAGCTCGGGCCCAGTTGATTAGGATTAAAAATCCTCGCTGAAAACTTCGGAGACTTAGAAAGTCAAAAAGGGATGAAAAGTATAAAGTTGAAAAGTTACGTTTTAATGAAAAATAGCAAAGTTTGATCAATGAAGTAGGAGAAGAGAAACTGAAATATTGTAGTTGAATGTTCACAAAACACGGAAGATTGTCTGAATTTAAAGTAGAAAGTAGCGAAATCATTCACTTTAAGTGGGAACCGTTCATGACATAAAGCTCGATATAATTGTTGTTCAGTAGTGAGTGAGAGTATTTGCATCCATGTTATCTTTTGCATTGTATAATGACTTAATTAATTTATGTGTGAACTCATGACTGCGTGATTATAGAGAACTGAGATGTTTGTAGGTACCATCACTGGAAACCTTCACGAACTTCACTCGTCCGCTGGGGATAACCTCGGGGTTTAAAAGGCTAGTTACACGTGCTAAGTGTAATTGTCGACCCTCATGAAAGCAAGGGATTAGGTTAGAGTAGTTAGACTAAAAAGATCATCACAAGAAAAGTTTTCTAAGTTTATTGCTAAGGGACTAGGAATATGTAAGTTTGGGGGTGTGATAGGTGTTAAATATTAGTCATTTTGATCCCTTAACTCACTATTGTTACGTTCTTTTATTCCATTATTTGGTATTTTTAAGATGTCTGCGTGTTAAAGCATGTTTCATGAGCTTAATGAAGAAATGGAACTAATTTCGGTGAATTAACTGAAGAGTGTGTTCTTTCTATCCAAGAGGAGAGTCAAAGAGGTAGTCCGAGACAAAAATGGTTCCCGGAGGGCAAAAATGGCATTTTCAGAAGCCGTCATCTTCAATAAAAAGTATCGTGCGTTCGAGATTGACGTTTTGGCGCATTCACAGAGAAAAGTGGTCTTCCATAAAAACCCTACGCTTGTGCCTACGCTTTCAGTACTAAAAAGTGGCTAGAATAGCAAAATCTACGCTTGGACCTATGCTTGAAGCGTAGCCTCCAAGCGTAAGTATGGCAACTTTGAGGATTTCTGCGTGATTTTTCCTATTTCACCCCGGGGTTAATTAGAAGACGTGCCCACGACTCCAGACCTCAGTATACATGTATATACACTTATATTTAGGGTTTTGATGAGTTTTGAGAGTGAAAAGACTAAAAAGGGTCTCTCTATTCCAGTGCCTATATATACAAGACCATACATCAAAGTTAGGTTTGTGGAGTTGGAGGGTTCTGTGAGACGTTCATTCAAGAGGTTCATTCACTCAGACTTGATGTTGTTGAAAGCCATATTCAAACCTAGAGATCCGAATAAGAAGACTATGGAGGGCGATTTTACATCAACGATGCAATCTCCTTCTACCACGAGCAACTAATTCGGTATCTAGGATTTTCTAACGAAACCGTAGCCAAGTAATGTAGTTGTTTTATTGTTTTTAACTGTAAACGAGGGAAAACTGTGACCATACTGTGATGATTGTAGTAGTTAAGAGACCGTACTGATTTGCAATATAAAATTCTATGTTTGTTCTAAATTCTTTTCTTACATGGAATAAATATATTATTTTGCACAATTATGATTATTCAATATGGGTTGGAACTCGGATGCTTAATCATGATTTTCTACACAATGGTGGTAATGAAACTTGAAACCCTAGGTTGACACAGGCCGTGTCTTGGCGATTTAATATAGACATGCTTTAGTTTATTTTCATGCATTAGGAGTAGATTAAAGTAACATAATTGACATGTACTAGTTAGGTCAGTCATGAGACGGGTTGTCGCGATCCGGTCGATGATACTCCTTTTTGGGGTTGTATTTAGCTATCTGCGATACGACCTGATTCACAGTTATGGATCACCCTCTTACAGTTGGAACAGTAATGAACTATATTATGCGGTTAGTGGTGGAGTGATGAAAACCCTAGTTTTCTTTCTCATTTGAATCATAACCAATTTACTTGTTTTTTTAGATAATTTAGTTAAGATTATATAATTTGGTCTTTCGACCACCCAAAACAAACAATTTTTAGAAATATAATTAAGTGTTTCTAAATTATTAAAGTGAACAATCTCAGTCTCTGTGAGATCGATATCCCTTACTCAAGCCGCTTTACTATTCTACAATTGATACGTGCGCTTGCGTAGGGTAAAACCTAGAGTCGTTAAAGTGTTATTTTTAACCACATATTTTTATACACCTGACAGACGCATCAGTATGTCACGGGCTTCTGGATCATCCCGCGACTCCCCTCGCGGGGTTCTTTATGGTTACATTATTATTTTTAGGATTTTGGTCCCATGCCCCTTCCTGATGTCATAGCATTTTCTTGGGTCATGACCATTTGCATGGATTCCATTTTCATGACCCTGAGTGTTATTGGCCTCTCTAAGGTTTTTTCATTTTAGGTAGTGATAAGTGAGGTCACGACCCTCTATGCTTGTACTTCTAAAGTGTCCCCTTAGATTCCACTTAGCATTCCCTACGTGAGCGGTATATAGGGCCATAAGTTTTGATGTTTAGCTATGTCCTCATCAATATCCCATGGTCACCTCTTTGTAATGCATTTCTCACGTATCAACTACCTTGGGCCAGTTCCCAAATTTATAACCCTATTTTCCTCATGTCGCGTACTTTTAATTGTGACATGCCCAGAGCCGTGATTTAAATATTCGCGGGTCACCCCTTACACTTGGCCTTAGAATGTCTCCTTTTATATACCAAACAAGAGGCCGTGACATTACCTTTAGGTTGAACCTAACTAAATGAGATCAATGTCTCACTTAATTATAATGGGATTTAAATAATATCGGGGTTAAGTTGTACGAAAGTGATAATAATCTCTCTCAACAAATAAGGTTGTGCTCGATTCAATGAACCCTAAACTTCAGCACACCAAACCAAGTATCCCCTCAAATCCTAGTAATATCTGATTCCTGCTACCAACTCTATCTTAGTCTGATGACGCGGTGTGTCTAAATTGTAGGGGTACCTACACATGCATATTCTACAACAATATTCATTTACATTATTATTATTATTATTTTGATAATTAAAATTTCTGGGATTTCGTCTTCAACAATTCAAGCGAACGGAGCAAAACAACTACCAAATTAATCAGGTAAGGTTCAGATTATTTCCGAGGTCATGATTCCAACAAATTATTTTCGCCTAACAAGACACATGATTTTAGGGACAATACCCGCGGTCTCCTAAAGCACCATTCCCTAAATTTTTTTGTAACTTAGGCAACCCGCTTGGAAAATCTATCATTTTTTTTGGGTAAATAAATAAATTATAAACCAAACTGGCTGTACAAAAAAAGGCCCAAAGGCCCAAAGAAGAAATACAAGAGAAAGGGATGATGAGGGCCAACCAGACCCTAACCAAAGCTTTATAAATCTATCACCTTTTCTATACCTTTATTCTTGCTTTATTTCTTTTTGTAACATCTTAAATACATTGACATTTTGTTTTTGGTTTGTTTTAGTGTATACATACAAGTGTAATTTTTTGTTTTTCCATGTGATTGGGTTTTCAGTCAAAAGCTTTCTAAATTTTGTATCATGATTGATATTGTTGACTGACAAGTAAAACCAATAAAACAGGTCATGGCCTTAGAATTGGCGCGCCACAAAATCAGAGTAAATTCAATATCACCAGGACTTTTCAAATCTGAGATCACTGATTATTGTGTGTATATATATAGATATATATATATATATATATATTTATTGCCCTAATTATTGTATTGTTTACTTTGAATGCGACACAAAAAATAAACATAACATTACAACTCGATTGAACTTGATTTATAATCACATGATTTGCAAACATATAAAAGTCTACTCCGATAAATATACACTCTTTATCTATAAATATATGTTTCACATGCATCGAATAAATGAGCTTCTCAAAATATTGATGGTAATGGATGTCAATCGGTACCTAAGTGACCAGTGATATTGTAGTTTAATGGTCTAATCATTTCTCCTAAAGGGTGAGGTTTGGGGTTAGAGTCCTCTAAGGGGACTCCCATGGGGTGTGTGAGTATGTATTGAACAATATTTTATGCTTAAAAATCATGTTGGATAATCTCTTCATTGATTTTTCACTAAAATAAGATGTTGGGGAAAAATAATTGTGGCAATTCAAAGTTTGTATGGTATATAGTATATACAAACATACCAAACACTCTCAGTGTGAGCTCTGATTTCAGCCATGGACCAAGACTATTGAAAGATACAATTAATGGTCTTGATCTGAAACTAGATCTCATAAAAGGGTCCTCATAATAATTCTATTTTTATTTTATTAATAACATTTATATATTCAGTGAAGGTGATTCGAAAGTATAATTGAGCTCAACATAATTTTTGCTTAGAGACGAGTTTCTGCATATATAAAGAATGAATATAGAATAATTTTTTAAGTGGATAACCTTACCTAATTCAAAATTATAACCTAATTATGTTCTAAATTAGAAATCTCATACCTTAATTCATAGTCTTAAGGGAGATCAAATGTGAGACCCTTTATACGGTTTCACGCTTTTAAAACTTATTATTGAAAAAACATTATTAAAACACATACATTAAATATATTATTATTAAAAAATTTGATAACAATTTCCATATTGGTGGTGTCGTAAAAATTTATTTGCAGTGTGAGTGCAGCAGTTACAAGATCCCAAAACATAGTCACGTGAAAAGTTGTTTCCGCTATGTGAGTGCGACGGTCTTAAGAGTCCTAAGTGTAATCTCTAAAAATTGTGTGATTGCGACAAGAATCTTCTAACCTTAATCAGAATAATGGTTTGATTTAGATTAGACTTGAGTTTCATTGGGTTGAAAAATAAATTAATTTTTAACAAAGCTTACCTTTCAAAAACAAATTAATTATTTTTTGTTTTTGAATTTATAGTAATAGTATAAGTGCAATATAAAATTTTGGAGTCATAAGAAAATAAAAAAATTTAAAAAAAATTGAGGCCTTAAATTGTATAAGTGATTTATTTAGCCATATCCATGTTGTAATTGCACTAGACTTTGTTTTGAATTTGGCTGAAAATAATAATAATTTTTTTAGGTTTATAGAATTACTATTAAAAAAAATAAATTTGAAGCCTCATGAAGCCGGAGGCGACCACTCATGTTTTAGGTTAAAAAAAATTGAGGCCTTAAATTGTATAAGTGATTCATTTAGCCATATCCATGTTGTAATTGCACTAGACTTTGTTTTGAATTTGGCTGAAAATAATAATAATTTTTTTAGGTTTATAGAATTACTATTAAAAAAAAAATTTGAAGCCTCATGAAGCCGGAGGCGACCACTCATGTTTTAGGTTATTTCGCATAATACTCATAAATCAATACGACAAGCGTGTGAATTTAATGTAATTGAATTCCTAGTTGTTAGAAAGACTTTATTTTAGTATTTAAATCCTTCAATATATATGCACCTCGTGAGTGACTTTCTTTTAATCCAATATAATAATTTCTAGTATCTCGTGACATCTAAATATTAAAGAATATATTGTGCAAAATTTTTATAGGAAATATAAATATATATATATATATATATATATATATATATATTTTTTCGGTAATCAGGGTGATCTGGGCTACTTTACGCGTATTTCGATTAATTTTTGACCGTTTGGGTTCCTTATACGAAATATTAATTGTTAAACATATCTTGAATACTTGTTTTCTTGTTTCTCATGTTTTGTTACTAAGTAGTCATTTTGTGTGTGCGTGAGAATACCTTGTAAACATCTATTTAAGCAAAATCGCTCCCACTAATTCATGAGACCAATTCAAAGTTACCTTCAACATGAATAAAATAAAAGTAGGATTATGATCGCAATGAAATAAGACTCAAATTATATCATTTCCTATAAAAACAAATTAATTACACAATTAGAGATCTCGTATATTTTTTTAGGCATCAAGAACCAAATGTTTTTCAACTCGGTTAACCCATTTCTATTAACAACAAAAATAATTTTTGCAAGAACAAATAATAATGGTAAATTTTTTTTTTTGAAAGTATAATAATGCTAAATATTAGCTAATAAACAAATTTAAAGAAAGTACTTAAGAGGACATGCATCATCTCCATAGTCTATAATTAACATTAAGCACTGACCTACCATTAAGATGTTTATTAATATGATTTATTAATTTTAAGCATGTGTAATGACGCTGCCACCGCATGCTACACCACCTAATAATCCGACTCCACCAACCTTTTCACATGAAAATCAACATGTCGGTCTTTTGGACGGCCATTTGTCGTCACCACGATATTTATGTCTATCTTAGTATTAGTTAATTAATGCTATTATTATTAATCACCATTTCTTAATCATGCATGACACCATATGATTGTAACTAACTAAATTTTAATCACAAGGCAATAAATAATTAAGAATTAAAAGTAGATCAAATGGAGCTTTCAAGTATGACTTAACCAGTTCTTGAAGTCAGAAAATGCGTGCATCCATTGCATAGACCTAAAGAAGGTCCATGTCAAACTTATTCAATCTTCTATACTTTCAGTTTCTCATTTATTTGTATAGTTTCTTTATATTTCTTTTTGATTATAATATATATATATAATAGTTCGCGGTATCGTTCGAAACCGTTACGTTCATAACACTTTAAAAAAATACCAATATTATTATTTAGCACCAATATTTATTTAATATTCATTTTAAAAATTAATATTATCCAAATATGTTACACACATCCCAAAACGCCTACCATTATATGTGTATATATATATTGGTCCCTTTGTCGTACTACACATGGTACGTATCGGAAAGAATGTGTGTGATTTTAGTTAAGCTAACTGTTGTATTAGATTGTGCTGTGATGTCCCACATCAATGACATCTATTGGGTTATATAGAGGACAATTTTAAATTTTAGATGTCTATAATTTTGAGTTTTGATGACGCATAGAGTTAATAAGACTTGGCTAATTTTGACATTCTAGAAACTAATACATAATACAAATATTAAATTATTTCCAACTTCCATTTCGATTGTGTATTTTTGCGCATGCTTGTACATGAAGTTGATTGAAGTTTATTCTAAAATTTGACCGACATCACAACTCAAAATATCTAAATTTTGAAAATAAAGTTTAAAATATATTGAAACTACGTGCAATTAATCACTAATATAATATATGAGTTCTTTTGGTCACGCTTAAAAGAAAAAAATATGTAATTAACACTCACTAAAAAATTGTTCTTTTTCAATTAACTATTATACTGTGATATATAATATTATTGAAAAAATCAAATATTAATGTTAAAATTTTATTAAAATTGTATTATTTCATATCCGAAAAGTATTTAATACGTGATCAAAGAATCGGATATGTATTATAAGTTGAATAATATAGTTTAGAATTATAAATATGTTTAAGAAATATCGGACACCTATCCTAAAGTATCTAAGGAATATTGATATTTAGACACTTATTCGATTCAAATTCATGGCTCTAGAAGAAGTATCAGTTTCATATATAGATATATACTTTCTATATGAATGTTAATTCAAAAAACACAAACATGATTACAAATTTGAAAATCTGTATCTCACATCCCAAAACATAAAAAAAAAAATTCAATATTTTTAATTTTATGTAGTTTATTATTTCCTTCTCACCATAAAATCCTTCATCCATCATTGCTCCATGTACATATTACCTCCACCTGTAAAAAGTCTCTGCAAAATCTATCAATATTATCTACAATATATAATATTTAAGTGATCCGATACTCTATCACACCAAGCTTTTTGTGCACGCATGAGGTGAGAAACCAAAGGATTTGTATTCCACCCACTCCTCATCTTAAACCTTATCTCTTTCTTACTGTCACTGTTTTCTGTCCAATCGCTTTTGCTCAAACAAATAACTTCTTGCACGTCAACCAATAGATAGAACATAAGAGAAAATTCACTTATGGATATAATGATTTCTAGCCACTGGATTCATATAATGTATATAAACATATACATACCTATTTCAGTTTTACTAAGGGTTAATTTCAGTAAACTCCCTATATTATCTAATTTAATCAACTAATTTTTATTATGTCCATTTTATTTCTTATACTATTCAATTTCATCAATATGTTCCCTCATCTCTCAAAATGCCTAAATTACCCTCAATAGTATAAGGGGGTTTAGTGAAATTAATAGTCTAAGGGGGTTTAGTGAATTATTTTGGAAAAAAATAATATATACTTTTTGCAAAAAAAAAAATTCGAATATGAATTTTTTTTTCGAAAAATATTTTTTTTGTGAAAAAGTATATATTATGTTCCCAAATATGATTTTTTTTTTTTCAAAAAATATATATTATGTTCCAAAATATGATTATTTTTCTGAAAAATAATTTTTTGCGAAAAATATATATTATATTCCAAAATATGATATTTTTTGCGAAAAAGTATATATTATCTTCAAAAATATGAATTTTTTTTTCGAAAAATAATTTTTTTGCAAAACATATATATTATGTTCCAAAATATGATTTTTTTTTACGAAAAATATTTATTATGTTCCAAAATATGATTTTTTTTCGAAAAATATTTTTTTTGCAAAAAAGAAATACTATTATTTTCCAAAATATGATTTTTTTTTTTGAAAAATAATATTTTTGCAAAAAATATAAACTATTATGTTCCAAAATATGATTTTTTGCATAATAGTATATATATTTTTTGCAAAAAATATTATTTTTCGGAAAAGATCATATTTTGAAACATAATAGTATATATTTTTTGCAAAAAAATTAGTTTTCAAAAACAAATTTCATATTTTGGAACATAATATATATTTTTTCCAAAAAAAATATTTTTCGAAAAAAAATTCATATTTTGGAACATAATTTATACTTTTTCGCAAAAAAAATATTTTTCGGAAAAAAAATCATATTTTGGAACATAATATATATTTTTCGCAAAACATTATTTTTCAGAAAAAAATCATATTTTGGAACATAATATATATTTTTTGCAAAAAAATTATTTTTCGAAAAACAATTTCATATTTTGGAATATAATATATACTTTTTCGCAAAACAAATTCATATTTTGGAACATAATATATACTTTTTCGCAAAAAAAATATTTTTCGAAAAAAAAATTCATATTTTGGAACAAAATATGATTTTTTTTTTAATTTTTTTTTTTTTTACAAATAGTATATATTATTTTTTCCGAAATAATTCACTAAACCCCCTTATACTATTAATTTCATTAAACCCCCTTATACTATTGAGGGTAGTTTATGCATTTTGAGAGATAAGGGGACATATTGATGAAATTGAATAATATATGGGCAAAATAGACACAATAGGAGTTAGTTGATTAAATTAGATAGTATAAGGGAGTTTACTGAAATTAACCCTTTCTATAATTGGTTTTTTATTGGGAAAATTCCCCTCGTCCTACTTTTCAAGCCCAAAGACATTTAGGCCCTGTTTGGTAACCAGTTTTTGCTGATTTTATTTTGGTTTGTTTTTATTTTCAAAGACAAAACTTGTTTGGTAAGTTTTGTTTTTAAATTCAAAACCAAAACCACTTAAAACTTTGGTCTTGGATTTGATTCAAAATAAAGTAAAACCAAGACAAAAAAAAAGTTGGTTTTTCTTGGTCTTAGCCCACAATTTTTGACTTTTCTTTCTTTTTTTTCTCTCTCTCCCTCCTATATATATATATATATATATATAATTCATGTACTAAAATTAAAAAATAATATACATAGAATAATATATATATTTTATCTTATAATATTATATATATATAATATTATTATTAAATATATATAACATAATATATAAAATTAAAAAATAATATATATTAATATATATAGAATAATATATTTTTTTATTTTATAATAATATATATAATATAATATTATTAAATATATATATATAATATATAAATTCAAAAATAATATATATTTAAAATAATATATAAAATTAAAAAATAATATATATTAATATATATAGAATAATATTATTAAACATATATATATTAAATATATATAAAAATAATATATAAATTCAAAAATAACATATATAAAATAATATATAAAATTCAAAACTAATATACATATAAAATAATATATAAAATTCTTTAATAATATATATTAATAATATATAGGATAATATATATTATTATTTTATAATAATATATATAAAATAATATTATTAAATATATATATAATAATATTATTAAAGATATATAAATTAAAAAATAATGTATATATAAATAATATATCGAATAATATATATTATTATTTTATAATAATATATATAAAATAATATTAAATATATATATGATAATATATTAATTCAAAGATAATATATATATAAAATAATATATAAAATTCTTTAATAATATATATTAATAATATATAGAATAATATATATTATTATGTTATAATAATATATATAAAATAATATATAAAATAATTTTATTAAATATATATATAATATTTTTAAATATATATAATATATTATATATATTTAATAATATATAAAGTTATATACATAAAATAATATATAAACTAATATATATATAAAGTTTTGTTTTCTCAAACCAGACTAGAAAGACCAGACCGCTTACCAAACAGAGTTTTAGATTCAAAACAAGACCAGACAAAACCAAATCAGACAAAACCAGACAAGACAAAACCAAACAAACCCCTTTCCAAATAGGGCCTTAAATTCTAAAAACGTTTGAGTTAGACACATAAATCCTACTTTTTACCCTAATTTTCACATAAGTCCATTTTTTTAATTTCTTACATTTCTTTCCTATATTACCCCCACCCACCAACACCCATTATCCCTATACTTAAACATCCACTATCCCTAATCAAAAAATTTATATAAAATTAGAAAAATATATAAATTTCAAAAAAATAATTTTAATTTGAAAATAATATATAAAATTCAAAAAATATATATATAATTCGAAAATAAATATAAAATTCGAAAACAATATATAAAATTCGAAAGAAATATATAAAATTCGAATAAAATATATAAAATTCAAAAAATATATAAAATTTGAAAATAATATATAAAATTCTAAAAATAATATATAAAATTCTAAAAATATATAAAATTCAAAAATAATATATAAAATTCAAAAAATATATGTATAGTTCGAAAACAATGTATAAAATTCGAAAATAATATATAAAATTCAAAAAATATTTATAAAATTCAAAAAATATATAAAATTTGAAAACAATATATGTGGACAATCATTTGTATGAATGAATTCCACTAATAGTGGACAATGGAATCCATGGAAAGGGGGGTTCCATTTAATTTTTCAACCCCTGTATTGGTGACATCATTTTCCATATAAAGTATAGCCAATTAGAGGTTTTGGGAGAAACTTTCACAGCCTAGAAAACTGAGGCTCAAGTGGGGGCTAACATTCTCATTCTTAATATAACAATGCACACATATATGGTGCATGAAGAACACATCCAACCATATTATAACATCACATGTGGTTCTCAATTCATAGCCACTGAAAGTAATGATTCCAAAAAATATAGGCATATTTTTTGAATTTTATATATTGTTTTCAAATTTCATATATATTTTTTGAATTGTATATATATATTTTTAATTTTATATATATTTTTTGAATTTTATATATTATTTTCGAATTTTATATTTTGTTTTCAAATTTTATATTTATTTTCAAATTATATATATTTTTTTAATTTTATATATTATTTTAAAATTTTATATAATTTTTCCGAATCTTATATATTTTTTTGAATTATATATATATATATATATATATATATATATATTTGGAATATGGATAGTGGATGTTTGGGTACAAGGATAATGGGTATTGGTGGGTGGGGGTAATATAGGAAAGAAATGTAAGAAATTGTAAAAATGGACTTATATGGAAATTGGGGTAAAAAGTAGGACTTATGTGTCCAACTCAAACTTTTTTAAAACTTAAGTGTCTTTGGGCTTGAAAAGTATGACCTAATAGGAATTTTCCCTTTTTTATTTTTTCATAATTGGGATGTTTGTGGTTTTTCCTCTGACTAATTTACGGATCACGTACAAAACAATATCTCCACACGAATCGGGTAAAATTTGGACTATGTCAACAGTCGTAGCCTAATTAATTTTTTCAAGTATGTTATTTCTTGAATCTTAATAGAAATATTTACTCATATTCATTGCGTTATCTTTCTTTATAATTTGGAGACAAAATGTTGGTGTAAAAAGGTTTATGTTCGATCAAATTCTTTTCTAAATTGAGCACTTCATTTTTTGTAAGAAAAAGTACTATTCCAGGAACTACCGATGTAGACATGAGTATGACCTAAAACAATATTGTTCTTAGGTTAAAAGTGTGTATGTGCACCTAGGGTTGCAAGCGAACCAAACGCTCGACAAGCTACTCGAGTTCGGCTAGATAAAAACTCGGCTCACGTTCGTTTATTTAATAAGTGAATCAAGCTCGAATAATTTTTTCAAACTCGCTTCATAAATAAACCAAGCTCAAATAAGTATCAGCTTCGACTCAAAAATATTCACGAACAAAACTCGTGAACATGTTTGTTAAAAGCTCACTTATATATATATTGTAGGTGTACTCGATGCAAATATAATCTCGAGACACTTATAGAATTTATAGGGTAATGACATAGGAATTTACCCTATAAATTTTAGGGAATCGATAGAGGAATTGTGGATTGAAGGAAAAGCAGTAAAACGAGTTGCGAAGCCAAAAGGAAGGTTATGAGTTTTCTATAGCCATGGACATCAAGAATTCCAAAATATCTTAAAGACAATGATGATTGCGTGTAGAAATGAATGAAGTATTTAATGCAGTATCAGAAGATACTCATTACTTGGACTTTCATACCACTAGCTACAGTGGTGCTACAATGTTCTATCATATCAAAACACTGTAGTTAAGATGTTTTACTTGCCTATAAAAGGTGAAGTTCTCGAGATACAAAGGCAGAGACTAATTTTTCTATTAACTAAACATTTTATTTGTTTATTGCTTTCCTCCTCTTTATAACTCTGTTTGATTTCCATTATATTTGAGACTTAAGATTTGTTCTTACCAATGTTAATATAAATTAAATTGGATCCACCTTCAATAGGCGACTCTGCTAGGGAGATTTAATCTTAGTACAAGCAGATAGAGTTTGAATAAGGAATCAAAATTCAACCGAAAGGTTCGTCAAACAGAGAAAGCAGGCCGCCAGTGCAATCTTATATGTCAGGGGAAAGAACTAGACATCCCCTGATACCAAAAAGACATCATGCTTCACCAAGCTAGGCAAGACAACTGTCAATACCAAAGCGCGCAGGAGGATCAGTAGCCAGGACCAGACAATCGCTAGCAGATGATTACTCACATGAGTCTGTGCAATCGATTCATGAATCACAGAAGATATTGGCTAATAGATTGGCCAAGCTTGAGGCAATGATGACTCAAAGTTTACAAGCAAAAGCAGAAAAGAGAGAATGACAGCAACAAGCAAGCTCCATGGCCACCCCGCAAAGATTACCTGATCTTCTAAACATCAAAACAAATCCTCTTTTCCCAACCACTAAAGCACAGGTTGATGCACATACAAATTTCCTTACACAGAATCCACCCGAAGGTTCACAGCCATATGTCACGAAGGCCATATTACGTGATTTCTTTGTCAAAAGTTCACCTACCTCTGCTCAAGCCCTAGTATTCCGTCAAGAACCACCGTTTCCTAAAAGCATTATGGTTTTGTCATATCCCATAAGGTATTTAGTACCAAAATTCCAGCAATACGATGGTTTAAATGGTGATTCCGAGGAACATGTCAGTGGGTTCATTGAGGCACTAGAAGGCTACAATGCTAATGAGAATCTTCATTTAAGAGAGTTTACTAAATCTCTGACAGGTCTTGCTTATCATTGGTATAAGAGCCTTGAATCTAATTCCATAACCACATGGGATAAACTCTCTGAGCATTTCATGTGCAAGTTTTGTGAAGCTAAGGAAAGAGTTACTACACTCACTTTGACAAAGGAAATGCAAGACGAGGTAGAAGACCCTTTGAAGTTTGTGGCGCATTTTCAGATGAGAGCCAATGAATGTTTTGAAAATTGCAGCGAGAAAGATTGAGTTGAAATTTGTATTCAAGGGATGCACAACATCTATCATTTACATCTCATTAATCTTCGATTGGAAACTTTCACAAAGGTTATGGTAACAGCACGAAACCTCAATCGAGATATTAAAATGCCAATAGAACATGCTCGTGCAACTAGGGCTGCAAAAGAACCGAGCCGAGCTTTGGAATGTTCAAGCTCGGTTCATTTACTAAACGAGCCTAGAAAATGTGTTCAAGCTCGGCTCATTTTCTTAACGAATAAGACCGAGCCGAATGTCAGATTCAACGAGTCGAGCCCGAGTTTGCTCACGAATGACTCGTTTCAGTTGCAACATATATTACTCTTGACAATAACCGTCTGGATTGAGTTGTTGCATGTCTTTTTTTAACATATTTTCACTAGTACAAATTTTTATGAATGATTTTTATGGTATGGCCACATAAGTCTTATAATATTTTCACAACACTCTTCATAATTTATTTAATTTGAACACTTTCTTTTATCGAATATAAGATAATTTTACTATTTAACTTAGACGAGCATGTTCACGAGCTTGGCGAGCCGAGCTTAGTAATGTTCAAGCTCGGCTCGTTTAGTAAATAGTTTAAAAATTATGCTCGAACTCGATTCATATACTAAATGAACGAACACGAATCAAACTCTTAACAAGCTGAGCCCGAGCCTGCTCATGAACAACTCAGTTCATTTGTAGTCCTACGTGCAACAACCAAACCTATTGTTTCGCCTACTATGGTTGATCGTGGAAAGCGTAAACGTGAGGATTCTTCGAGGAACAAAACTACAGCGGCATCATCTAATCGTCAAGATTCCAGATGAGGTCCTCGACAGGAGCCACCTCCTTTTCTGGTTAGAATTGAAGAAGTTTTGAGTACACTTAAAAAATGGGTACAACATGGAGAAGTTGTTCTACCAACACCTCGACGGGTCCCTTCACCAAAGGAGAAAGAAGATCCTCGATATTGCTCCTATCATCAATGGGTCAGTCATCCAACTCGTGATTGTCGTATCTTGAAATTAATTTTTCAATAAATGATAGCTAAAGGTAGCCTTGAAGTGAATACCCCTACTGATGTTCGAAAGAATCCTTATCCTAAGAACCGAGGAGCTGTGGCAGGTATTGCTTGTTACGATGAACATGAGCCTTTGTCAATTCTTTCACCACTAGTAGCGATGAGTTCAGATGGAGCCTTTGACATCGTGAGTTCTAGCATGACGATTGCTAAAAAACCACAAGCCCCCATCATCTCATTTATAGATATGGATCAACAGTTCTCGACACCTAAAAATCGTCTTTTGTATGTTATGGGTGTTTTAAACCATCAAGAATTTAAGTGGGCTTTTCTTGATAATGGATCTTTTATCAATATTTTACCAATGTCAACATTTGAAAAGGCTGGGCTCAATCGTCAACATCTGATTATGGAACCAATTGAAATTTTCGGTTTCAGTGACAAATCTCACAAAATTATTGGACACATTAATACTCATTTCAGTATAGGGAAATTCAGGGCACCAGTCAAGTTTCATAGTACCGAAGGGGATACTTCTTATCACATGTTGTTAGGTCGTCCCTGGATGCATCGATTTGGCATTGTACCATCTACATTCCATCAGTGTTTAAAAGGAATCATAGGCAATAAAGTGGTTACTGTTCCATGCTCTGATAAACCATTTGCCAGATTTGAGGCTCATTATGTGGAAACATTGTTCTTCGATAATATTGATGACACTTTTGAAAATGATTCCATGGCTATTTTTAGCACTCATTTACCTTCGTGGTCTGATTGTCAACAAGATGTTTTCTATCCACCACAACAGTTTCAAGACAATAAGACCTTTCCACCACCGCGTGAATGTAAAAGGGTTTGTCTTCCGGATGGTAAAGTAATTTATTGCTTATGACGGTGTGAGGGCTCATACACTTTCTCTGTGGATGAGCCATCCACGAGCAATAAACCTCTTATTGCAGAAATTCCAGATAAAATCACTTGATACCCGGATCTTCAACTTGTAAATCTTGCTTTGCCTAAGCAACCAGCATGCCACACTTACATCGCTGCTCATTTATCTCTTTCTTTTTGAGACAATTTACTTTCTTTGTTATAGGAGTTTCAGGATATTTTTGCTTGGACATATGTAGATATGCCTGGATTAGATCCAAATCTTGTCTCGCATCAAATCAACGTGCATCCATCTGTTCGTCTAGTGAAACAGGTGTCGCGAACATTTCGATCAGAGATGGAACTTCAAATCAAAACCGAAATTGAAAATTTGCTAAAAGTTGGCTTCATTCTCCCAATCATGAACCCGACATGGCTTACTGATGTTGTTCCGGTCACTAAGAAGAATGGCTAAATCCGGATTTATGTTAATTTTCAAGATTCGAATAAAGCTTGCTTAAAGGATGATTTTCCACTACCCATTATTGATTCCCTTGTTGATGCTACAGTAGGTAACGCAATGTTTTATTTTATGGATTGTTACAGTGGTTATAATCAAATTCATATGGATACTCAAAAGACAGTTTTTCAGACACCTTTGGGGAATTTCTGTTACAATATGATGCCTTTTGGTCTAAAAAATGCAGGTGTTACCTATCAACGTGCCTTGACATCTATCTTCCACGATTTGTTGCACACTATAGTTGAAGATTATGTGGACAACCTTGTTGTCAAATCCCATCATGACACTAAGCACCTAGTACATCTATGCACAGTTTTCACTTATTGTCGAGCTTATCAACTTCGCATGAATCCGTTGAAATGTGCTTTTGGTGTCGATCATGGAAATTTTTTGGGTTTTGTGGTTCATCGCACGGGTATTGATGTCGATAAGAGTAAGTGTCAAGCTATTATAGCCATGCCGGCACCCAAGTCACACAAACACCTCCAAAGTTTTCTCGACAATATCTCTTACCTTCGCCGATTCATACCTGCAATTGCTGAGTTGATTCACTCATTTTCGTCTTTGCTTAAAGGTAAATCAACTCAAAAGTTTTATTGGACACCAATACATCAATTTGTTTTTGACAAAATCAAAAGTCTCATTATTTTTCCACAAACTATGCATCCCCCTATACCACATATTCCTCTGCGTCTTTATTTAACTTCTACTACTATTGCCATTGGGGCACTCTTGGCCCAACACACACAAGAGGGTGAAAGACCCATCTATTATCTCAATCGTTATCTTCATGATGCCGAGTTATGCTACTCTATTGTTGAATGACATTGTTTGGCTCTCGTGTTTGCAACACAAAAGTTGAGGCATTACTTCATGGCTCACGAGGTTCAATTATTCACAAAATGTGATCCATATCGATTTTCGTTAATTCGAACTATCATGTAAGGACGAGCTACTTATTGGTTATTGCAGTTAGCCGAATTTGATTTGGTCTGTCATTTACCTACTGCAATCAAGGGACAAGCTCTAGCCAATCTATTAGCACTATTTCCTGTTGATGGACATGAACCATTCCACGAGGATTTGCCTCTTGATGATCTACATATTACTTGTGCAGCTAGTACACATAAATGGACACTCAGTTTTGATGGTTTTTCTTCCACCTCTAAAGGAGGTGCTAGCATAGTTATTACTTCTGCTAATGAAAGTTTTCATTAGTCTTTCACATTACTTTTTCCTTGCTCTAACAATGAAGCTGAGTATGAGGCACTGATCTTGGGTCTTCTTGCTGCACTTGATCGAGGTATTTCTTGTCTACATGTTATTGGTGATTCTGAACTGATTATACGACAAGTTACTGGTCAATATGTTATTCGAGAGCCTTGTTTGGCAACATATCGTACAATCATTCAACGATTCATAGCTCGTTTCACTACACTAAGTTTTGCTCATGTACCTCGCACTCAGAACCGTTTCTCAGATGCTCTTGCTACTCTTGGCATCAAGTTGGCTTCAACAACTATCCCTAGCACTATTCATGTTCAACAATGTATTAATTGCACAATGGATTATAGTGCCCCTACAGTGGAGATTAATGATTGGTGTATTCCTTTCATCATTCAATTGAAAAAGGGTCGTGGCACGATTCCTTTGGTTCAATTACAACATTTCACTGTCATGTAAGGTCACATTTATCATCGTTTTCCTAGAGTTCCTTTGACTCAAGCAGTATATTTGAGCGAAGGAAAACAACTTATCCACAAAGTCCATACCACATAGTGTCCTATTGCAGTGCCACTGTATCGACTTCTACAACGACATGGTTATTATTGGCCCTTAATGGCTGTGGAAGCTACTATAATGCAACGTCATTGTTCCAAATATCAAGCTCTTCATCTACCAGATATTCCTGATTCGGAGTGCACAACCAATATAGTTGAGGAACGAGATTGGCGTTTATCATACATCATGTATCTATCCCACGGAGTGCTTATTGACGATGTGAACCAACGCAAGCAAATTCAACATCATGCTCATCGGTTTACTGTTCAAAATAATCAGTTATATCGCCATAGTATAGAGGGCACACCACTACGCTGTCTATCCATCCCAGAATCACTTGAGGCATTACGCGAGGCTCACTCCATCAAGCATCAAAGATCTCATATACTATTTCAACAACTAATTCGTTGTGGTTATTATTGGCCTTCCATTGAAAAAGATAACAAAGCACATTCTCAATCTTGTTTACCTTGTCAACGGTTTGAGCATCTAATTCAATACCTGTTAATCCTTTACATCCAATTTCTCCACCTTGGCCGTTCCACACTTGGGGGCTTGATTTGATAGGGCCCATTCATCTTGCTTCTAATAGTCATATTTGGATTCTTACAGCTCCTGATCTTTTCACCAAATGGGTAAAAGCGATACCACTTCGTCGGGCAACATGCTATGTTGTTGCTGTATTCATTAAAGAGCATATCATTTGTCGATTTGGTATCCCAGTGGTCATTTTATCTAACAATTGTACTCCGTTTATCAATCAACATGTTTATCCACTTTTACAAACCTATGCTATAAAACATCATTGTTCATCTCCGTATTACCCTTAAGGTAATGGTCAAGCTGAAGCCACGAACAAGAACTTGTTACGTATACTGAGCCGTAATCGAGAGGAACATTATCACAAGTGGGCTAACTATCTCCCTATAGCTCTTTGAGCATATCGCACATCTTGCAAACGTTCTACTGGCCAGTCGCCTTTTGCTTTAGTATATGGCATTGAAGTAGTTTTACATGTGGAAATCGCAGTTCCTTCTGCTGGCCTTGCAGCTCGAAGTTATCCTGACCAAGATCCAATTATTGCTATTGAATATCTAGTAGAGCGATAGGCTCGAGCAACTGTGCATCTTGTTGCTTATCAAACTCTCATGACTCGTGCTCATAATCTACAAGTACAACCTCGTTGTTTTCTTCGAGGAGATCTTGTTATGCATACTACTAAGCATATCATGCAACAATTGCCTTCTCTAAAATTCACTCCTAAATAGATGGGTCCGTTTGTCATCAAATCAGTGCATCCTAATGGTTACTACACTCTTATGGATGATGAAGAAACACTTGGTCCAATCAACTTTGATTGGCTTAAACCTTTCTTTTCCTAAAGCATTTTGTTTCCAGTGTATTCCTCTTTTGCAACTGTACATTTTCCCGCACTAACAAACTGCACGAGCTTTTTGTGTAAATTATATGTTCTTACTCTTCTTCAATTGTTTTTATATTGTTTCTATAATCTTTTAACTATGTCAATAGCATCAACACGTTCTAACTGCATCTTACTTATAAATCTTATCAAGCCCTCTCTCGAGGTCCTCTCATAATTTTATTTATAAAACTCATCAAGCCCTCTCCTGAGGCCCTCTCAAAGAGTTTTATCTATAAAACTTATTAAGTCCACCCTCGAGGCCCTCTTACAGTTTTATCTTTAAAACTTATCAAGCCCTCCATTGAGGCCCTCTTGTAGTTTTATCTTTAAAACTTATCAAGCCCTTCCTCGAGGTACTCATGGTTTTATCTATAAAACTCATCAAGTCTTCCCTCAAGGCCATCATAGAATTTTACTTATACATCACTCAAGTATTATCTCGAGACTTTATTAAAGAATTTTTATTTACAAAATTCATCACATATTGCCTCGAGGTTTTATTCAAGAGTTGCTAATAAAATTCATTTTATTTTACCTTGAGGTCTTATTGTAAGGTTTTATTCATAAAACTCTTCACGTATTACCTCGAGGAATTATTACACAGTTTTACTCATCAAACTCAGCGACCCCTCCTTAGAGGTCCTCATGGTTTTATCTATAAAACTCATCAAGTCCTCCCTCGAGGCCATTATAGAATTTTACTTATAAATCACTCAAGTATTACCTCGAGACTTTATTAAAGAATTTTTATTTATAAAATTCATTACATATTGCCTTGAGGTCTTATTCAAGAGTTGCTATTCAAGAGTTGCTAATAAAATTCATTCCATTTTACCTCGAGTTGCTAATAAAATTCATTCCACTTATTCAAGACGTCTTTGTAGCCATTGAATGTCCATTCCCATACCTTGTAATTCATTTATCAATAATTATACTTCATAAACTTCAGCTTCAAAACCTTTCCCAAATGACACGAACTGCAATATTTGAACAATTTGCCCAAGACACTCATACATGGCTCGCCTCACGAAAGTTTGTTTCGAAGCCATTAATGTTGTTACATTTGGACATTGAGTCATAACACTTTCTAATAATACTACATACTATTTATCGACTCTCAAGCCATTCCAGTTCGATACGTGTGAAATTGCATTTACACTTGGCGATCTTTCCCTACCTCATACCACCGAAGCTTGCACAAAACCTATTTCTTCCACGCCAATTTTGAGTTCTTGTTCCATGTGGTTGACCCATGCCCCCATGTGGTATGTCATCCTCTATTTCCTCATCTTCTTCTTCTTCTCCTTGCACTACATCTTCTGCTGCAGGAGGTTCAATCACAGGAGCTACATTTGCATTTCCTCCAATAATTTGATTCACTTCTTCCCCTTCTTCACTATCACTCTCAAGTTCTTCAAAAAATTCATCGCTACCAAAGCCTGGAAGTAATACCAAATTATATTCTACTTGCATTTCGGGCTCAACTCCTTCCTCTAACCCAGCTTCCACATTATCATGCACATGTTCACGCATCTCAATATTAGTCTCTATGGGTCTCTCTATTCCATCTTCTGTTGGTCTCAATGAATGTCTAGTTATATCAATTGTTTCATTCTCACCATAAGCTTTGGTATTCACTTGTTCAATTACCGGTGATGATTTATGTTCTCGAGCTTCAGTTTGCTTTCCTCGACGAACAGTTTGCAATGTTTCATCTGGATCGACTCCTAGTGATTCCTCTTTCTTGGTGCATTATACCATATTCTCCTAAACGTGGTCGTAAGGATCCTTCAGGAGTTTCTTCACTATCCTCCTGATATTGAGCAAGAGTCTGTCTGACGGTTTAAATTTGAGAATTTGTCAAAACAACTTGCATAACCTCTCGCATTGCCCTTGGTTCCATGTTCAGCGCTCTCATTTTCTCCCTACCAGCAGGTTATGTTGCCACAATGTGTTCTCATACTCGATCAATCAATTCGGTTGGTTCCATATCTGGCACCTCGATCACTTCAGGTGTTATCACTTTGGTTCATTTTACTGATTTCTTCGTTGCCACATTTTTCTTTCTTTTGCCCCTAGTTGGACGAGGAATTTCTTTTCTCACAGGTTCCTCTATTTCCCGTTGCCCCCAATATTAAGAGGTTTTTCTTTCTCTCAAGCAATTTATTGGACTCCTGCATTACTAGGACCTGTTTTACCATGGTCGATTGGTTGTACTCCTACACCACTAGGCATTGCTGCTTCGCGAGCAACTTGTTGTCTTCTCAAGATACAGAGTTCCCCATGATTATGCACATCTTTTATTCTTTTTATAATACGAAGTTTCATATATGTTTTCCATACATGTACTCTTCTGGCCTTCTCTATATTTTTCGCCGTCACATACTCGCCCCACGAGTTTAATTCCTAATCCTAATACTTGTGATAATTACTGGTACGTTGTCCTACTCGCTCTGACGAACAAAAGACAAAACGACTTACCCCATCAGTTAATAAAACACTTGCATATTTAGGAGAGAATCAGGCATAGCTCATTTTCACATAATCTACATCTACAACCATTATATAATCATATGGTACCCCTTGGTCGTATCCAAATTGTGTGGCTAATCGCCTTGGGTTATAGGTCATTGTGAGATCATTATTTTTATTTATCACAGGCAAAAACCCAGGTGTCACCATAATTAAAGCGATCAACATTCATCACTCAAATTTATCACATGGGTCCTTAACACTTCGCCAACATCAAAATACATTTGGCTTCTCAAAGCCCCCTTTAGAATTGGCGCGTATGGATGTGACACAAAACGTTCACTAGAGTCAAGCACACTTAATCAACGCCCGATGTGGATTTTCCCCTATATAACTCCACGACCGTACTATCTTATTATGCTCGCCCACAAACTCTCTCATACTTTATGTTCTGGTCCATACGAGGGAAAATGCTCATATAAAAATGGTAGACATATATGTCTCTATCATATAGCAACCAACACTTTGCTCTGTCCCATCCACAATTTTATCAAGATTATCATAAAAACTACCCAAAAACGAAGCTACTAAGGGTATAACAGCTCCTCACACCAACATAATAGCCATAGGCACTAACCGCGCGGGTACTGTATATTCCGGTGCTGCTTCAAATACAAATTTTTCTAACCAATACAAAATAAATGCAGTCAAATGCTCCCTCGAATTAAACCCTGGTCCTATATCCCTTTTGTGCTCTGCATTGCCTACATTCTTCTTTGCTAGCTTAATATCTTTAAAGTAATATCGTAACCAATTACCAAAGGTAACTTTTTTTCCTCCTTCTCCCCGTTTTACAAACCTTATGCCCTTCATACCAAATATCGAGCCATAAACTTTTACTCTATTTCGACTGGCATCCAAATTCGCCTCGATCAACTTTTCATTAACATTGAGCTCAAAATTGAAGGGGTTCGCTTCCCCCTGGAAACTCACTCCAATTAAATGCACCACATCCTCCAACGTAGGCCCAAATTCACCCCAAGCAACTATGAAGGTATGGCTCGACGAGCTCCATCGCGAGACTAGTACTTCTATCGCATCAAGGTCCTTGGGTATATAACAATTTCGAATCCATCGAATCGCTTCATAAATATGGGCAGATTTCAACCTCTGTACCATTTCTTCATTTGTAAATACATAATCCACCCATTCATCCCACCCACCGCTTGCTGATTGACTACCCTTCCACGCAATAAAAGTATAAAGGTATACTCCTCTCTCAATATTAAATCGAATGATAAAACTCGCAGGAATATGTAGTGATTTGTCTACATCCTCCTCTGGATCCAATAACATTTTTTCTTGAGAATCTTCTGGGATTTCTCCACAAAATTGCTGCATTTTATACCAAAATCTGTCTTTCTAACCAAAGTATGGTGCTCATTGCCATTCTTCTTCTTCTGGAGGTACGGGAATCACCTTATCTTTTATACATAATTCCCGTTCTTCAACCATACTAATTTCTGTCACACAATTTCACGAACACTAAGTCTTCATACCACGAATGCTACCAATCTAAAAAAAAATTCTTTCACTCTCTCTTCCTGAATCTTATTCCTTTTTTCCTGTTTCTTTGGAGTATATTTCAAATGACTTTTCTTGTTTGATCTTTCTCTCAAGCTTGAGTTTTTTGTAAACCAACTATATTGAACTCTCAAGTTTAAAAATGACTGTATTATACTCACTCAATCCTCTATGTATACTTATATCTTAGCCCATCGTCGTCATGTCAGTTTTTTGTATGTTCAATGAACCACCTTTTTCTCCAACTGACATGACGGCTCTATGATATGACGTTTCGCATCCCAATGCACTACATTTATTTCTTATGCACACGACCTCATTACACGCGCCCACGCGCATGGGGGCTAACTGTAAGTGTACTCGGAGCAAATATAATCTTGAGACACTTATGGCATTTATAGGGTAATGACATAGGAATTTACCCTATACATTTTAGGGAATCGACAGAAGAATTGTGGATTGGAGGAAAAGCAGTAAAGCGAGCCGCGAGGCCAAAAGGAAGGTTATGAGTTTTCTATAGCCATGGACATCGAAATTTTCAAAATATCTTAAAGATAATGATAATTGCGTGTTAAAATGAATGAAACATTTAATGCAGTATCAAAAGATACTCATTACTTGGACTTTCATACCACTAGCTACAGTGTTGCTACAATGTTCTCTCATATCAAAACACTGTAGTTAAGATATTTTACTTGCCTATAAAAGGTGAAGTCCTCGAGATACAAAGGCAGAGACTAATTTTCCTATGAACTAAACATTTTTTTTGTTTATTGTTTTCCTCCTCTTCATAACTCTGTTTGATTTCCATCATATTTGAAACTTAAGATTTGTTCTTACCAGTGTTAATCATATATATATATATATATATATATATATATATATATATATATTATAAATTATTATATTATGTAATATATAACATATTAAGATATCTAAAACCTAATTTACTTTACACAAATTTAATCTCATATAGGACAAAGTCCTCCCCAACAAACATATTAAGCCCAATATTATTATATTAAAATTTATCAAAGCTCCTAAGCTCTAATAAATAACCCAATCTAAGTGACTATTGATAAGAGTAATATATGGTACAGTCGAACCGAGCCGTTCGTGAATAGGCTCGAGCTCAACTCGCTAAAACTAACGCTTTGTTTGGGTTCGCTCGTTTAACAAATGACCCAAGATTGAATACAATTTTTAAGCTCGTTTATTGAAGATTGCAAAGTTTAAAATGTTGGTATAAAAAGGTTTATGTTCGATCAAATTCTTTTCTAAATTAAGCACTTCATTTTTTGTAAGAAATTGTACTATTCTAGGAACTACCGATGTGGACATGAGTATGACCTAAAACAGTATTGTTCTTAGCTTAAAAGTGTGCATGCCCATGCATGTATGACTAGAAATCGGTCAAACTTCAGCCCGCCTCAAGCTACTTTTTCATTATGCGGTTCACAAATGCCAGACATGCTTGGTGATTAAAGGCGTAGTTCACTCATCATAAAGATATGAAATTTTGATAAAAATATCTTATAATTGAATGTCAAAGCATGTACTTTACTTCGATCATATTCCAAGGGTGTTACTTCATTACCAAAGGCTAATGGCCACCCTAACTTTCAAGTGAGGAATCCAAGGTTCAAGTCTAGGTGGAGTTGTGGTATGTGAGTAATGATTAATTTTTGAAAAAAAAATAAAAAAATTGTTACTTCATTCCAATCGGACTAGTTCGACTAATATAAAATTCTTCAATGTCATTCCTTGTTAAATTGCACGCTATTAATTAATCTGATTGTTCAATTTTAAATTTTTAACATTCTAATAATTTAGAGTAAAGTGTTATCATATTGTTCAAGTTTTTTTTTTTGCTCTTGACAATAAAATACTTGGGGTCCACTAATTTTTTAATTTAATGAAAGGTAATTTAGGAATGTATAAAATTATTTTGTAGTGAAATTCGAAATTATAAAATTATTTTGAGACGGATAAAGTTGAGAAAATAGACTATTAATATAGAACGGATGACGTATATAATTTATTTTTCCCATTAGAAAAAAATAAAGAACAATCTTGCATTTTACCCTCCTTTTCATTCATTTACAAATCCATTTTTCTTTTTTTTTTTAAAAAAGGTACTCAATAATTGTCATGGAAGGAAAGAAGAGTAAAAGAAGGTAAATGTGGATTGTGTGATACTCAAGAAAGGTTACTAGCTACCATCACGTGCATATTATATTCGAGTTACGAAGTTCCGCAACGACTGGAAAATGCGTCAAGCAACATCCTCTGCTTTGTCTCCCTCTCTCTCTCTCTCTCTCTCACACACACACACACACACACAAAAACACACACACATGCATGTAGTACATGTATATATATATATAATATTGAGTGAGTAGTTCCTTAAACGGGATCTTTTGGTAGGTTAAGTTATTAAATCTTTTCAGATCCCATCATGAGGAATAAGGAAGGGGATTGATACTCTTTTACGTTAATTAGTTAGTCCCTTCACTTGTTGTCAAACTGACCTTAGACTTAATTGTTCCACCTGTTGGGATTTGTAAATATAAGGACTTGACTAGCTAGGTAGATCTTGTAGTCCCTTGTTAGCGTTTTTTGTTAATTAGATTCACCATTATATATATATATATACATAAGTATATTTGTACGTTATTAATTAATTTGCTTTTTTAAACCTTGTCAAAGAACTCACATACTTACTTTTATCCTATAAAACTTGAATTCTGACTCTTCTACTTTAAAACGTGAAAAAGTATCATTAGACTAACTTTTTATATGTATATATAATATAAATCATGTAACTCAATTTCCAATCAATACTTTAGTATGTGAAAATTACCAATAAAATAGTCTATTTGCATATGAAGCATGTAACTCCATTTCCAATCAAGTGGAGATAAGATGAAATACAATGTTATAATTCACCTAAAAAAATCATGTAATTTGCTCACTCAAATGTATACATACTTTTATCTTTCCAAGGAGACGCTTATACAAGATTACCTATTTTCATTTAAAAAAAAACTTTCAACCATATCGTACTACCCTTGTACCTTTTTCACATCTATCTTTGTATGAAAGAGCAACATAACTACTGCATGCATGCATATTATATCTCTTCTGTATATAATGTTTTGGATGTAGCTTATAATCATGCCTCTCCTATTTACTATAGATACTTCTGAAATCTAACAAATAAGTACTAGACTATATAACAGTAATTATATTATAGTATAACAGTACTAAATCAACCATAATTAAAGATATTTCAAATTAACAACCTTAAGAATTGATCAATCATGGAAATAACACTTCCTTTGTGAAACTTAAGCTAGCTAGCTTCATCGTTTAAGGGAAATTGCGTAAGAGAGCGAGGCATGCAAGGTGTGCATTGGGGGAGCCAACGGTGATCCAAGCCCTGATATACAACCCTACAAAATTTGTTTAGCCGTACATAACGTGTCGTCACATGTGTTGACTTCACTGCCACCTTTCTCTCCCTATATATATATATATGTATATGTATATGTATATATGTATATGTATATGTATGCACACACACTAGTATATATAAAGGACGATTACTTTGTATTGATAGTTGTCCCACATTGACTAAAATGCAAAATCACATCTATATCATTTCCTATAAATATAGGGCATCTCCTATTATATTGTGTGTACAAATAGAGAGAGAGAATAGAAAAGATACATGTTAGTATTCTTCTTGGTGAGAGTTAGGATATTCCGATGATACAGGCGTGAGTATACACTATGTGTGTGCGTATGTTTGATCTGCTGATCAAATCCCTTGCAATCCTCTCTTTAATTATAGTGAAACGGTGCTCTTAGTGGACGTAAGCTTATTTTGGCCGAACCACGATAAATCTTTGTATCCGTTGTTTGGTGTGTGTTTCTGTACGTTTTCTGATTTGCAGGTACACACGGCTTCTAACAGTGTTCTTAGGCGGGTGTAAAAATTCTAACAAGTGGTATCAAAGCTTCAGGTTGAAGTAAAGAAGAAGCTTGTACGCTCCGGTCCAGATTCGAAGATCAGACTTGTCCTAAATAAGAAACCAACCATACCAGGAGCTTTGTATCGACGAGACGAAGCCAGTAGTGTCAAGCTCGTCCCCAGAAAATGCCGCACACGCCCCCACGCACCGCCTGAAGTTCTGGCCAAATTTTCGGCTCCAACGCGCAGTAGTTTTGTTTCGAGGCTATTTCGTGGAGTATCGTTAATCGAAACAATGTGTATAATATATAGACATAAAACTATGTTGAAAATGAACATTTTGACGCAAAAATAAGCCCCATAGGTGCTTGCACGCGCCCCGATAAGGTACTGAAGTCGTCAGCAATTTTTTGTCTTTTGTGCAAATTTATTTTTTCGCCTGTTTGGAGTTGTTTTTTACCCATTTTTTATTCGGTCAGAGACGTTCTTAAGGTTTTGGACCACTTCAGACGCAACCGTATGATCAGTTTTATGTAATTTGACTCCGAACACCTTGATTAGGCTCAGTGGGAGCTATGGGAAAAGAAAATATTGTGATGATCAACAAGTTTGATGATTCAAACCTTGCCTATTGGAAGATGAAAATTGAGGATGTGTTATTTCAGAAGAATTTGTTCTTACCATAGAAGGGAAGAAGCCAGAATCGATGAAAGACAAGGATTGGACAATCCTAGATCGAAAGACTCTTGGTATGATCAAACTGATGTTGTCAAAGTCCGTTGCCTTCAACATCAAGAATGAGAAAACAACAAAGTCTCTCTTGGATGCTCTTTCGAGTATGTACGAACAGCCGTCTGAAGCGAATGTGGTATATCTCATCACTAGATTGGCAAATCTGAAGATGTCCGAGAATGGGAAGGTCAGTGAACACATCAATACTCTTAATGAAATTGTTGAGTAGTTAGAATCAGCTGAGATGCCAATCACTAGCAAAATGAAAGTGGATTTTCTTATAAGACAATTACCAAAGAGTTGGAGTGCCACAAAGGCTGCAATCAGTAATTGTTCAGGGGTAGAACCATTACAATATGATTCTGTAATAAGTATGATACTCACAGAAGAGATCAGAAGACAGTCAGACTCTTCTAACAGTTGCTCAACATTGAATGTCGACACCAGAGGCAAAGGTTCGAGCAAAAAGAAAGGTGAAAACCAAAGGCGTGGCCGTTCCAAGTCGAGACAAGGAAAACCACATAAAAGATCACAGTCTCGAGGTCCTATAAATTCCAAAGAAATTGAGTGTTGGAATTGTGGCAAGATTGGTCACCTCAAGAACCAGTGCAGATCCCCGCAAAAGGTAGCAGAGAATAAGACTGAGGCAAACATTATCTTAGAAAAAGCTGATGATGCGCTGATATGCTCTTTAGAGAGCAAAACAGAGTTTTTGGTCTTGGACTCTGGAGCATCATTCCATGCCACCTCAAGTCAAGAGATTTTTGAGAGCTATACACCTGGAAACCTTTGCAAGGTTTATCTAGGTGATGATCAGCCCTGCAGTGTAGTTGGCAAGGGTGAAGTACATATCAGACTCAACGGATCGATATGTAAGTTGAATGATGTTAGACACATTCCAGACTTGAGGAAGAACTTGATCTCAATAGGCTAGTTGGCAAGTGAAGGTTATGTGACCACTTTCAATACAGAAGAGTGTAAAGTTTCCAGAGGGGCTATGACTATAGCACGAGGAAAGAAGAGCGGTACGTTGTACACTACCACCAAAGGTAGCACGTTGATAGCAGTTGTAGAAAGCAAGGAGGATCACAATTTATGGCACTAGAGGCTAGGTCACATGAGTGAAAAGGGGCTCAAAGTTATGCTCGCAAAGGAAAGTTACCAGGCCTAAATTCTATTGATATCGACTTCTGCGAGGATTACGTATTTGGTAAGTAGAAGAAAGTTAGTTTTTAGAAAAGTGGCAGAGATCAGAAAAGAGAAGCTTGAGCTAGTTCACAGTGATGTCTGGGGGCCAGCAAATGTCTCGTCTGTTGGCGGAAAGTCCTATTTTGTGACCTTCATCGACGACCATTCCATGACGGTATGAGTTTATTTCTCAAAACATAAATCCGAGGTGTACGACACGTTCAAGAAATGGAAGACTATGATAAAGAATGAGACAAGTTTGAAGATAAAGAGGTTAAGATTTGACAATGGTGGAGAACATCAGGACATCGGGTTAAAAAAAAAATTCTATAAGAACGGTATCAGATTGGAAAAGACTGTTCCACGTACACCATAGTAGAATGGCATAACATAACGTATGAACAGGACATTGACTGAGAGAGCTAGAAGCATGCGTATTCAGGTAAGGTTGCCGAAATAGTTCTGGGCAGAAGCAGTCAGTACATCAGTGTATCTAATCAACTGAGGTCCATCAGTACCATTGGAACATAGAATACCAGAAGAGGTATGGAACGGTAAAGAGGTAACACTTTTATATTTAAAAGTTTTTGGTTGTGTTGCATATGTACATGTTAGTGATAATGTAAGGGATAAGTTTGATCCCAAGTCACAGAAATGTACTTTCATTGGCTACGGCGGTGATAAGTATGGCTACCGCATGTGGGAAGATCAGAACCAAAAGGTGATTCGAAGCAGATATGTAGTGTTCAATGAAAAATTTATGTACAAGGATAAGCACACAACTACCTCAGAGCCTACAACACAGAGTGATCATGTGCGTGTTGAGATAAATGATGTTCAAGATAGTGAGAGTACTAAGTCAGAAGAACAGATTAAAGATAGTATTACTCAACAGGATGATACACCGCAGTCTCCTACTCCTATTATTATACCTATGAGGACTTCACGGCCGCATGTGACGAACAGGAGATACATGAATTATTTGTTGCTCACAGATGGAGGTGAACCAGAATACTGTGATGAAGCATGCAGTGCAACAGATACGAGCCAGTGGGAGCTTGCTATGGAAGATGAGATGAAGTCACTTATCTCCAACAAGACATGGAAGCTAACGAAGATGTCAGTGGGAATAAAGCTCTCCATAACAAATGGGCCTATAGGGTCAAAGAAGAACATGATGGTTGTAAGAGGTACAAGGCGAGACTCGTAGTAAAAGGCTTTCAGCAGAAAGCATGAATTGACTACACCAACATATTTTCTCCAGTTGTGAAACTAAATATCATTCGTTCAGTTCTTAGCATTATTGCAACAGAGGGTTTGCACCTAGAGCGGTTAGATGTCAAAACTGTTTTTGTCCATGGTGACCTAAAGGATGAGATTTATATGCTGCACCCGGAAGGTTTCTGAGTGAAAGGAAAAAAGAAACTTGTGTGTAAGTTGTAAAAGAGCTTGTATGGTATGAAAAAAGCTCCAAGACAGTGGTACAAGAAGTTCGATGGATTTATGCAGAGATATTGTTACAACAAGTGCAACGCTGACCATTGTTGCTACTTGAAGAGGTTTGACACAAGTTACATCATCCTCCTACTTTATGTTGATGACATGTTAGTAGCTGGGTCTGATTCTGGGGAAATCAGTAAGTTGAATAAATAGTTGGTAAATGAGTTCGAGATGAAGGACTTAGGCGCAACAAAGCAAATTCTTGGTATGAGAATCAACAGAGACAAGTAGAAGAGTACTTTATAGTTGTCTCAGGCTGACTACGTTGAACGGGTTCTGAAGAGGTTCAACATGAGTGATGCTAAGCCGGTTAGCACACCTTTGGCTAGTCACTTTCGATTATCCAAAGAACAGTCTCCCAAGTCAGAAGCAGAGAGGAACAATATGGTCAATGTTCCATACGCTTCAGTCATTGGTAGTTTGATGTATGCAATGGTTTGTACGAGACCAGATATAACATATGCAGTGGGAGCAATCAGCAGGTTCATGAGAAACAGTGAAGTGGATATTGCGATATCTACGAGGTACCAAAGACATATGCCTTTATATGGCTATGTAGATTCAGATTTTACAAGTGAAATAAACCGCAGAAGAAGCACTACTGGTTATGTCTTTATAGTAGGTACTACAACAGTTAGTTGGATTTCGCAGTTACAAAAGATCGTAACGTTATCTACTACAAAAGCTGAGTATGTAGTCGTGACAGAAGTTAGCAAAGAAATGATTTGGTTATAGGGATTGTTGGCAGAGTTGGGATTTGAGCAAGAGAATAGTGTTTTGCCCAGTGACAGTCAGTGTGTTATACATCTGGCGAAGAATTCATCATTTCATTCGAAGACGAAGCAAATAGATCTTCGTTATCACTTCATCAGATCTCTATTAGAGGATGAAGTTTTGACTCTTGAGAAGATTTAAGGAAGCAAGAATCCGGCCGACATGTTGACCAAAGTGGTGCCAACAGAGAAACTGAAGTTGTGCGCAACTTCAGTGGATCTTCAAGGTTGAAGACATAAATGAGGGCACCGTACTGCACTGATCATTGATGGAGTTGATTAATGGTGGCAAAGTCGTTAAGTGGGAGATTGTTATATATAAATGGTGACTACTTTGTATTGAAAGTTATCCCACATCGACTAAAATGCAAAACCACATCTATATCATTTCCTATAAATATTGGGCATCTCCTATTATATTGTGTGCACAAATAGAGAGAGAGAATAGAAGAGATACATGCTAGTATTCTTCTTGGTGAGAGTTATGAATAATATAAGCTTATTATAATATAAGCTTATATTATTCCGGTGATACAGGCGTGAGTATACACTGTGTGTGTGCATATGTTTGATCTGCTAATCAACTCCCTTGTAATCCTCTCTTTAATTATAGTGAAACGGTGCTCTCAGTGGACGTAGGCTTATTTTGGCCGAACCACTATAAATCTTTGTGTCCGTTGTTTGGTGTGTGTTTATGTGCGTTTTCTAATTTGCCACACGGCTTCTAACAATGTTTTTCGGCGGGTGTAAAAACCCTAACAGACACAACAAACCATGTATATATATGACAAATAATAGGTAAAGTAAATTGTACTGAATTCTTCTTGAGGTTTGAGGTAACACTTCAACTTTTAGAGTAGGTCCAAAGAATTAATAAAAGATATAGACGTGTATATTATATTTGTTAGTGTAATAAATGAATAGAAAATATTTGGCTCGAGAGGATACTTCTGATGTAGGCCAAGAAAATTAAAATATGTAGTTAACGCAATTTAATAAAAGATTGAGATGAATTCTTTCTTTTATTAGTCTTTCTGTCTTTTGTTTTTAATTTCTTTTTGATAATATATCTATATATACATTATTTTTATTGGGCCACTTTCACCCTCCCTCTCGTGTAACTGAGATTATTGAAATTCGAGAAAGTCAAAATGAGATTAATACAAATTTCAAGAGGTGAAAGTGTGATTAACCTTATATTGTAAAACTAAAGTAAAATGATTATGTAATGTAATACAGTAGACTGCAAAAATAAAAATAAATAATAGGATAAAGTGCACAAAAACTTTGTAATTAACAATCGAATGACTACCAATAACCCCATTGAACAATCAATTTGTAGCAATTAGCCCAATTCCCATACAAAAGACTATTCCACCCCTCTTAATATATTTATTTATTCTTCTAATTTTTCTTATATTTTTTCTCACTAAAAATATTAAACTATATCATTCACCTTTGTTGTATTAGATTAAAATCTATCCTCAATATGAAAAAAGACTTTTAAGTTGTAATTATTTTCTTCAATAATAAATTATAATTTGATATAAATAATAAAACTTGTTTTCCTGAGTTCAAATATTTTTACCACAAAATAAAAAACTTATTGTTTAATAATTACTTAACCATTTTGAACTTTTTATTCAATTTTTATTTTGAAACATAAAAGCATTTTTTATTCAATTAGATGCTAAAACTATGTGTAAATTTACTCACATTGGAATAAAAAGTATGCCATCAAATTTGTATCAATTATTTTTTAATTTATTTTAATAATAATAATAATGCAAAACTATGATCCAATCATAAAAATGACATTGCGGAAGCGAATAGGGGTTCAACTAGGAACCAAAAAAAATAATTAAGACTTTGAAATTCTCAAAGTCTAGAAAGAAATCGCAAAAAAGTTTGCAAAGAAATCTTGAATGATATTATTGAATGAATGAATATCCCTGTGATTACACTGTATTTATAGGCAAAGAAATACTAATGGGCTTTGGGCCTAATCTTAATGAACAAGAAAATTTATTTTTAAAGAAAACTAATAAATCTAGAAAATCTCATAATAATAGGAAACTTAGTCCTAGAAGGAAACTAAAAGATAGAGAATAAAAGAAAAATAAAAATGATAATCAAAAGAAAATTCTAGAACTAAGATGTAGGCAATTGTCCTACATCAAACCCCTCCACTTTAAAAAAAAAACCCGTCCTTGAGTTTAGTGTGAATCATATAGCAGTATGAATAATAATTCATACCAATGAGTACTTGATCGTAATTCTTCAAATGTTTGTTTCTTCGTAGTCCAGATTACCACCACCTGCAACAGAATTTTAATTCTCCTTGGCTTCTCAATATAAAAGAAATTATTTGAGATATCACGTCTTTGAACCTTGTGAGAATTCTCGTCCTCCTCCTTCAAATATAGAACGACGTAGTTATTGGTATTGAATGCAATATTCTCCAAGTATAAACAAAGGATGTATTTCATCACAACACACATTAGAGTCGACCTCTTTTTCCTCCAATGCATCTTTTTTCTTATCAATTTCATCAATTGAAGGAATCTCAGTTTGAGCTACAAGCATGACTTCTTCAACTAGTTTTGTAATTGTATAACCAACTTCTACTTCATCTGCAATAGGTGATACAACAACAAAATTGTGCTCTTCATCAATCTCAAAATCAAAGGTTGTTTTAACACAATTATCCTCTTTTGTAGACTCATTGATAGATGAATTATCTTGTATACAACTTTGATATTTTTCATACATAATTTTCTCATAATTCGGTGGAAGAAATCTAGCCTTTAACAACCTTTTCATCTTGTAACATGACCTCATCGGCTGCTTTCCTTGACTCCTTCGATAATCTTGCGTTTGTGACCACCAACCTGAAACACATCCTTTGAATTTAAAAAAGACAAGAGAAACTTGCTTATTTTCGGGTATGTCGAAATACTCGAAAAAAAATTCAACTTCCTCAATCCAATCTAAAACATCTTCTATAATGAAACTACCATTAAAATTTCATAGATCAAGTTTTTTATTAAACTCACCATAGTTCTCATCATCACAATAACCGTCATAGGCTAGAGGCCTATGTGGATAAACAGGTACACGACTCATGTTCGGTTGGCTGCTAGGAACAACTCCAGCACGATCCCAAATTGAATCACGAACCTGGTTGCCATCCATCCTAGAATCAACAATCTAACTGCATTGTAGATCAAACCGCCATTCTTGAATCTGTTTGGTTATCCAAGAGAGCTTTACTCTGTGATCTTTGTCAACAAAGTGGTTACTTCCAAGACAAGCAATTAACATCAGGCCAAGATAAATCAAGGCTCTGATACCAACAAACGTAGCGAAAACGAATAGGAGTTCAGCTAGGAACCAAAAAAAACTAACTAAGACTTTGAAATTCTCAAAGTCAAGAAAGAACTCAAAAAAACGTTTGTAGAGAAATCTTGAATGATATTATTGAATGAATGAATATCCCTGTGATTACACAGTATTTATAGGCAAAGAAATCTGATAGGTGCTTAATATTGGTCATTTTTCACCCCTATCTTGCGTTTGTTATGACTTTACATTCCATTACTTGGTATTTTTATCCTATTTGTGTGTGTAAGCATGTTTCAGGATCTTAATGAAGAAACAGAGCTAATCTCGGTGAATTAACTGACTTCGTGTTCATTTCTATCTCGAAAAAGGAATCAAGAGGTGTGCTAGAGGAAAGAAGAGCTACCGGAGGCCAAAATGGTCATTCCCCGACATCGTTATCTCACCGAAGGAAAAAATATTATTTCCAGACATTATTACTTCACCCAAAATCATCGGGAGTCAAATGTGACCAGTATAGCTCTAATATGAAAAACCAAGTTTTTACAACAAAGATGCATCATACCATACGTCGTCAGAGGGAAAAAGAGGCAGACTAGACCTGAGCTACTCTTTGGTTTGTGAGCCAAAGGGGGACCCTACGCCCTAGACCTACGCCCAAGCGTAGGTCAGGAGTGTAGGTCCTACCATGTGGCCACGTGATCCCTTTACGGGCAAAAGTTGTTTCGGAATTTTTCAGTTTTGACCCTACTTCCATATTTTAAGTGATCGGTGATTCTAGACCTCTACATACAGGTTTATACACATATTTACATAAGATTTTATAGACATTATTCATGTATTATGAAATTATAGAAAATGGCAACCATTAGGGTTTCCCTCACTTGTTTATAAATATGAGAGGGTTAGGTTTAGAGTTTTAGTTCTGGTTATGATTTTCAAGCACGTTTATTCATAGAGTTCTCACGTTCCAAGTTCAGACTTGCTTCCATTGAAGAGAACCACCATTGAAGACCAAAAGATCCGGAGAAGAAGGCCATGGAGAGCGTTTCTACACCGACAATATAGACTCTCTCCGCCATGATCAACTAACTCAGTATCTAGGGTTTTCTCGCAAAACTCTAGCCAAGTAATGTAGTTCTAATTTTATATTCAATTGTAGAGCGGGGAAACTGTGACTATACTGTGATGATTGTGTGAGATGAGAGACCGTTTTTATTTGTGATACAAGTTTATATATTTGAATTGATTCTTGCCTTAGACTTTTCGAATATATTTATCTTACACAATCTCAATTATTCAATATGGGCTGGAACTCGGATGCTTAATCTATGATTTTCTACATAATGGTGGTCATAAAACTCGAAACCCTAGGTTGACACAGGCCATGCCCTGACAAACTGATATAGACATGCTTTAGTTTTTTTCATGCTTTAATTTACTTTTCTGTATTACTTTCTGTTAGTAGTTGACATGCACTAATCAGTTTAGTCTTGAGATGGGTTGTCGCGATCCGGTTAAGAGTAATCCTTTTTGGGGTCAAATTGGTGGCGCGATGTGACCTGATTCATAGTCAATGGATCACCCTCATGCAATTGATATATAATTTGAACTATATTATGTGATTAGTGGTGGAGTGAGGAAACCCTAGTGTTCTCTCTCTCTGAATCACAACCATTATTCATTATTGCTTTGTGTTTTATTTTCATTAGTATTAGATAATTCACAAAACCACACTCTTTTCAGAAAAATATAATTCAGTGTTTTTAGACTATTGAAGTGAACAATCCTCGTCTCTGTGGGATCGATATTCCCCTACTCAAGCAAAATTGTCTACAATTGATCTGTACACTTGTAGAAGGGTAAAACCTAAAGTGCCGTTAATGTGTCATTTTTAACCACATATTTTGCACACACCTGACGCCCACCAAGTTTTTGGCACCATTGCTGGGGACTTGGTATTGTTCAATAGCTTTAGTAGTTTATTTGCATTGCGTTATTGTAGATTAAAGCTAAAGTTGAATTTTTTATGTGATTTTCAGGTACAATTGAGGAGCGTGAAAGGAAAAGACAAAGCTACTGAAGTTGCGTCTGGACCCTTTGTGAGTTTTGATTTTGCTTGGTTTTTGCATTTCATTTTTAGCTTTGTTTTTTGTTCATAGTTTAGATAAGTTTAGAAGTAGTTTAGTTACTTTGTTTTATTTATAAAAAAAAACATTTTTAGTGTATGTCCGATAGATCGACGCGGTCAAATTCAAATTATGCGTTAGTTGTATACGACTCAGAGATCGAAAGAACTCTAAGGCGTTTAAAAAAATCTATTGAAGAGCGTCGTCAGACAGAAGAAGTCGAGATGGGTGACGAGACTGTCAATCCGTGAAAGGGACCAGATACTTCATTGAAGGGATTCTACGCACCGGCCGCATATGAATCGTATGCTAAATTTCCAGAAGAAGAAGGTGCAAAGCATTTCGAGATCAAGACGAGTGTGATCAACATGCTCCCAAAGTTCTCTGGTCTCAGGATAGAAGATCTGTACCAGCATGTCAATGAATTCTTAGAGGTAGTATCAACTGTTAGGTATGATGGTTTGACTAAAAATGATTTAAGAGTACATCTGTTCCCATGGTCTTTAAAAGACAAATCAAAAAGATGGTATATTAAATTGACCAAAGCAACTAAAAGTGACTGGAAAATACTTAAACAAGAATTCTTAGAAAAACATTTTTCCATAGGAAAGACTTCAGAAGCACAATATGCAATTAAGCGATTCAGACAGTTGTTAGGAGAGCAATTTCGTGATGCGTGGGAGAGATACAATGAGATTTTGTATAATGTCTCCACCATAAGTTTTCTGATCAAGATGTGGCTAGAAATTTTTACTTGGGTCTAGGTGAAAAGCATAAAAATCTGATAGATGTCTCTACACATAGTCAGTTTACCTTAAAACCCGTAAGAAAGCTTTTAGATATGTTTGATAATATCAGTAAAAATGCCCTTCAGTATGAATCTGATCTAAGGTCTAGAGAAGGTTAGAATAGGCGATCTGAAAAATCATTTTAGGTTAATCATGATATGAAAAATCCAGTGGTATTGATATAGGAGAGGTTAGAGCGATTTGAAAAACTTTTTACCCAAAGAAGTCATTCTCCTAAAAAAGAAGTGTATGAGGTTGAACCAAATTACTCTCAAATGAGTGTGAGGACGTAATAGCCGATGATGTCAATGGAACATGAAATTACTCAAATAATGCCCCGTTCTCCAAATAATAGAAATCATCCATTCCTGTCCTATAAGTCCACAAATGTGGGGAATCTTCCAGAAAAAGTTCAACAAGGACAGTGGTCCAATTCCCAATCCAATTTTCAACCAAGGTAGCAATTTACCTCGCAGCAAAGGTACCAACAGAGCCAACAATCATTCCAATCTCAACCGATTATAAGGGCTCGCAATTTTCAATCAAATTTCCAACCCAGATAGCCACCTAATAATTCTCTGGCTCTTCATCCATTCAATAACAACTAGGCTATCCAATCATTCCAATATCAGCTCCAGCCTCAAAGAAGCCAAGCTCCCCCACCCGGCTTTCAAACTAACAGGATAGAGCATACCTTGGTGGACCTCCAAAATCAAATAGGTGTTCATACTCAAGCACTATCCCAAATCACCATGCAGTTAAGACAAATGGAAAATCAGAAAAATACTAGAGAGCCAGGTCAGTTGTCTAGTCAGCCTATCGCTAACCCAAAGATTCAGCAAGTGCAAGAGCTTAGATCGTTTACCAATGATAATCACGAGTCTGTTCAAGCAACTACAACTTTGAGAAGTGGAATGGTAGTGAAGAGCAGAGTAGAGGAAGAACATGAGGAGAGGCTGCATAGAAGAAAAGAAGCTGAGAAAGCTCAAAGGAATAAAGCGGAAGAAGCACAGCAGAAAGAGGTTGAGAGTAGAGAGGCTGAAGTTCAGACAGATAAACTGCCAGTAGATAAGAGTGTCGATGAGATATTGTTTGATGAGCTAGACAGGATGAACTATGAGGAAAAACCGCCATTTCCTCAACATCTTAGAGAACCGGCTAAGTATGGGAAGATGAAAGAATCTGATATGTTGGATACGTTCTGACAAATCAAGATTAATCTGCCGCTCGTGATTGCCCAAATCCTACCTTATGCTAAATTTTTTAAGGATCTCTGTACGCAGAAAAGGAAAAGCAGAGCAAAGAATTTGAAGAAAATACTCTTGACTGAGCAAGTGAGTTCACTGTTGTTAAGCAATACTCCACCAAAGAGGAAAGATCCCGATGCTCCTACTATTTCTTGTGTTATCGGTGACCAAGAAATTCGTATAGCCCTTTTTAATCTAGGTGCAAGTATTAACATGGTTCCTTATTCAGTCTATAAACAGCTAAGGTTGGGAGAGCTTAGTCCCACAAAGATTGTACTGCAGTTTGTCGATCGATCTCTCAAACAGGCGAAAGGAATTTTGGAAGATGTCATAGTTCAAGTGGGCAAGTTTTACTTTCCGGTTGATTTTGTAATCTGGAGACGGAACATGTCCCAGACTAGTAAAAACACATCCCAGTGATCTTAGGCAGACCATTTTTTGCCACGACAAATGTATGCATAAATTACAAAACTAGAGCCATGGATCTGACCTTTGAGAACATGAAAGTCAGGATGAATATGTTTGAGGGGAGCCATCAATTACCTGAGTCTATGGACTGTTTCTAGATAAATGAGTGCGATGAGCTAGATGATATTATACATGATTTTGCAACTCAAATTATGGAGAAAGACGAGCTTAAAGAATTTCTAGCAAATGAAGTGCCGAACGAATAAATTGAAGATTGGGATGCATATATGAAATGGCAGAACAAGGAGTTGGATAGAATTGAGACTGCGTTATACATGCAACCTTGGAAGTACTGCCCAAGTTCCATCACTTACTACTCCGCCTGTTTTAGAACTTAAGTAGCTGCCAGAGAAGCTGAAGTATGTTTTCTAGGGAACCGACAAAACGTTTCCTGTAATTATTTCATCAAAGTTGACAGTAGAACATAAATCAAGTCTGATTGAGGTCTTGACCAAGAATAAAGAAGTAATTGGGTGGAGTGTTGCTGATTTGAAAGGTATTGATCCATCAATTTGCATACATCAGATTTATTTAGAAGATGAGACGAAATCGTCAAAGGAGATGCAGCGAAGATTGAATCTGAATATGATGGAGGTGGTAAGAAAAGAAGTAGTGAAGTTGTTGGGTGCAAGAATCATCTACCTGATCTCTGATAGTAAGTGGGTAAGCCCAACTCAAGTGGTCCCGAAGAAGTCAGGAATCACAGTGGTGCCCAATGAAAAGGGTGAGCTAATTCCTCAACGCATGACTACATGGTGGCATTTGTGTATCGACTATAAAAAGCTCAACTCTAACACCAGGAAGGATCATTTTCCATTATCATTCATCGATCAAATCCTGGAAAGATTAGCTGGACAGAGCTACTACTACTTTTTGGATGGATATTCTGGCTATAATCAAGTGGCAATTGATCCTACGGATCTAGGAAAAACACTTTCACTTGTCCATATGGCACATTCGTGTACAGATGGATGCCTTTTGGTTTATGTAATGCATCAGTGACATTCCAAAGGTGTATGATGTCTATCTTCTCTAATATGGTAGAAATGTTTCTGGAAGTGTTCATGGATGAGTTCTCAGTTTTTAAGGCAACCTTTGAAGACTGTTTGATACATTTAACACTAGTACTTGAAAGGTGTAAATAGACCAATTTAATTCTTAGTTTGGAGAAAAGTCATTTTATGGTTCAAGAGGGAATAGTACTTGGCCACATTATATTAAAGTATGGGATTGAGGTCGATAAAGCAAAAGTCGAGCTGATTTCAAAATTACCTCCTCCCACATCTGTGAAGCATATACGCTCTTTTCTGGGCCATGCCAGGTTTTACAGAAGGTTTATCAAAGATTTTAGCAAAATATCCCGGCCATTATGCAATTTACTGGTTAAAGATGTAGTCTTTAACTTTGACAAAAAATGTCTTCATGCCTTTGAGGAATTGCATGTTAAACTCTTATCTGCCCCAATTATCTGTCCACCGGACTAGTCTCTACCGTTCGAACTGATGTGTGACGCATCAGATTATGCAATTGGAGCTATGCTGGGGCAGAGAAAAGACAAGTTGCCATATGTGATTTACTATGCCAGTAGAACTCTGAACAAAGCTCAAATGAACTACATAACTACGAGAAGGAGTTGTTGGTAGTGGTGTTTGCCTTAGACAAATTCAGGTCGTATTTGTTGGGAACAAAGGTGGTCATGTACTCAAATCATGTCACAGGCATTTGCTAAACAAGAAAGACTCTAAGCCCAGACTGATTCGATGGATTCTGTTGCTACAAGAATTTGATTTGGAGATCAAAGATAAGAAGGGTACGGAGAATGTTATAGTTGATCATTTGTCAAGAATTATTGTAGAGTCCACAAAGGACAATACTCCTCTTAAGGATGAGTTCTTAGATGAACATCTATTCAGTGTGGCTATTATGGAACAGATACCGTGGTATGTAGATATTGTAAACTATAAAGCCACAGGTAGAATTCCTAATGGATGGTCTAAGCATGAGAATGGTCGTTTCTTCAGCCAAGTAAAATTTTATATCTGGGATAATCCGCGAATTACAAATATTGTCCGGATCAGATAATTCGTAAATGTGTTCCAGAAAGTGAAGTTCAAGGCATACTGACATTCTATCATACGCTAGAGTGTGGAAGGAATTTTGGTGCTCAAAAGACAGTTCACAAAGTCCTACAAAGCGGTTTTTATTGGCTCACCATATTCAAGAATGCGTTCGAGTTTTGAAAATATTGTCTGAGATGTCAGAAGTTAGGATCCATATCTCGACGAGACATGATGCCACTGAATCCTATTTTGGTGGTTGAGTTGTTTGACGTCTGGGGCATTGACTTCATGGGACCATTTCCAAAAGTCGGTGATAAGCAGTACATATTAGTGGGTGTTGATTACGTTTATAAATGGGTAGAGGTTGTTGCCACGTCGTATGCGAATCACATTGTGGTTGAGGAGTTTGTTAAATCCAATATCTTTTCTAGATTTGGTATTCTACGAGTGTTGATCAGTGACGGCGAGAGCCACTTTGACAACCGGTTTCTTTCGGCCTTGTGCAAGAAGTATGGTGTCACTCATAGAATTGGAACGCCATATCACCCACAGACGAGTGGTCAAGTGGAGGTTTCGAACAGGGAGATCAAGAACATTATTGAAAAAATGGTGGATCCTGATTTGAAGAATTGGCCGAGAAGGTTAAATGATACACTATGGGCATACAAGACCGCTTATAAGACAGCGATTGGTATGTCACCATTTAAATTGGTCTATGGTAAGGCGTGTTATCTCCCTGTGGAACTCGAGCACAGAGTATATTGGGCGATCAGAAGATTGAATTTTGATATCAATAGATCGGGGCTCAGAGGAAACTACAACTCGCAGAGCTTGAGAAGTAGAGGAACAACGCATATGAGAATTCTAGAATATATAAAGCCCGAACCAAAGCATTCCACAACATACATATCAGACAGAAAAAGTTTGAGGTCGGCCAAAAAGTGTGGTTGTTCAATTCGAGACTCAAATTATTTCCTCGTAAGCTCCAATCAAGATGGGATGGGCCGTACAAAATTACTAAGGTTTACCCCCATGGAGCGATGGAACTTGACGACCCTGACAAAGGAAAGCGATTTGTTGTGAATGGTCAGCGTTTGAAGCATTATATCGAAGTTGAGCTAAAAGAGAATGTTGTTGAGACAGTTGATTTAACAGAACCAGCACCGGAGCTGGATGATTTTGATCCTGAGTACTGAGAGGCGACAACGTCGAGCCAACGACGTTAAATATTGGTACTATGTGATAAAGATTAGCTTTTGATCTTAGTTTGTAGTTGTAAAATAGTAGTTTAATTCGGTTTTTGTAAAATTTTAAGATCGAGTCCGAAATAGTTGTCATCATTCGAAGGAGTTTTACTGCTAGGTGCACAGGAGGATGATGCAGAGCAGGCTATGCCAGATGAGATGCCTGAGGTGGAGGTGCCACAGGTTGAGGAGGCTGCTCCAGAAGGTGATGCGCCACAGGCCCCGGCTGGGGGTGCTGTTATGATGACTCAGGCTCAGTACGACCATTTGATTGGACTTATTGAGGGATTAGAGCGCTCATTTGCAGAAGTGAGACAAGCCCGATAGCTTGAGCACCGTGAGATGATGGATCAGTGGGATATTATGATGCGATACATGGGAGTGACATTTCCACCACCACAGCCACCTCCGGATGATGCTATGTAGTTATAATTTAGTTTAGTTTATTTTATTTTGTTTTTAAGATTTCTTATTTTAGTTGTCCACAGTAGAGATCAATTGTAGAGCAGAGAGTCAATGTTCGTTCTTTTGTGACCGCTTTAACGATCATCTCTAACTATTTGTGATATTTTTGCTTTTGTATAAAATGATAATTTTTAACTGCTTTTACTAATATGCGTGCCTTACTATGTTTATTACATTGAGTATGTGTGATTTTATTTTCGCACTATGAGGACATGTGTGCGTTTAAGTTTGGGGGTGCATCGATTATCGTGAAAATGTATTGGAAAGCATGTCATGAAAAATATATTTATATATATATATATATATATTAAGCCCTACCCTACGCCTAAGGGTAGGGTAATATGTGGGTGGGCTAGAAATTTTGAAAATTTTGTCCGTTTTTTGGATGTTTTGGCCTAGTTTGTACTTATACTTGTATTAGGATTTGTTTAAGATATATTTAGGAATTTGTGTAGAATTTTTAGAGTAATCCTAATCTGACAATGAGACGGACTGCAAATAGAAATTAGATTAGTTATTGTTTCCCCTTTCCTAGTCAGTTAAGGGTTTTAAATCATTTTTCTGTTCTAATTCTACTACATCCATCTATAAATACATCTATAGGGTAGACACAATTCACAATTCACAATTCTCAAGGAATGAGCATTAGATTAGGTATTATTCTTCTATTCTTCTTTTATTATTTCTATTTCGAGGAGGGTTAGTATGGATAATGCTAATGAATATTATTCTGACCCGAAGGAATTCATAAAAGGGACGGAACCATATGTGGTCATGAAGAGCACGAATAAAGGAGCTACGAGTCAGAAGGGAAGTCGAACCACACCAAAATCGTTTTTGCAGTGTCGGTTGCAATTTGAAGAGATATTTCATCCGGAGAGGATTAATCGAGCATTAGTTGCGCCCGAAAGGAAAATCCTTAGAGAATGAGGATTGAAGAGTTTAGAAAAATCGACTGGCAAAAAGGTGTATCCGGGCTTGGTCCGAAAATTCTATGAAAATATGATCATTTCGGGACCGCCAAGATTTGAGGTGATGAAGGCTAAAGTGACTCAGTGGAGTGTTCCTGTTATGATTGGAAGAAGAAGTATTGTCGATGCATGGAATATACCAATCGGTACTCCAACAAACTTACAAGGAATATTCAAGGAGCATCCTATAGTATGGCCACATAAAGATGATGAGATGGTTTGGGAATTGTGTGCAGTATTAGATCCGAGAAATAAGACGTGTGATAATTGGTAGTTGAAGTCGAATCTGCTTTATTTGAATTGTGTCATTGTGGCTCAACTTCGGCCTAATAATCGAACTAACGCAAGAGATCACACTATGCTTAGAACTTTGTATGTCATAACTCATGGGTATGAAGTGTGTGTTCCAACATTGATTATAGCTGAGATGTCGTTTGCCCGAGCAATTGTGAGTAGAGAATGGCTGGCAAAGTGCCATGGACCACCCTCAAGAACTGTGTCTCTTCTTTGGTTAGATTCAAACATGAAGTAAAATAAGCCATTTTTTTTTGCCAAAGACTCCCATTAGTCCCTCGTTAGCCCAAAGCTTTTTTGCAATAGCTTCCACTATAAAAAATGAGAGCTTTCTATCAAGAAAGTAGCCAACAATGCATTTTTCCCACTCAAATCCTCCTTTAAGAGATAGGTCCATTGGTGGTGAAACAATTTTTGAAGAACCAGGGGGGTGGTACTTTAGCTGAATGAGTCTTCTAGGTTTTCCTTGACTGAGCAGGCTTGCCCATGAAGCCTTTGGTGGTTGGGTCTCTGCTGTGGCAACTGGTAAAGCTTGAGATGAAAATGGTGTGCAAGGTTGGACAATGGAGGGCTGCTCAATGCCTTCGGAAGAAGCATTAGGGGTCACTTCCTTCCTTAAAACATGCAAAAGAGGTGCAGGGGTAGGTAGTGTGTCAGAAGGAAAAGGCATTTGGTGGTCATTATCTGCTGGGCAAAGAGAGTTGAGCACATGGTGGTCATTATCTGATGGGCAAAGAATGCTAACAGTCAAACCAACTTCATGCGCCACCCTATCAGCAGAGGAACTGGAAGGTGGAGGAGATCCTGACTCAGGGATAGGAGCCATCAAATGACCGGAGCCACGACCACCTGATCTGCCTCTGAGGCCACCCCTACGACCACCTTGTCCACGTTTGGTAGGTCCCAGAGCATCATTCCTCATACTAGAGGATGAAGAAGTCATGGAAGGGGGGGGGGGGGGGGGGGGGGGGGGGAAGGAGAAGGTGAATTAAAGAGGTTGAAGGTAAAGCTAGAGGAGGAAGAAAACAAAAATCAAGAGAGAGAGGCTCTCACATGTGGAAGGTCAAAACTCAATTTTATTGCTATAATTTGAACAATTACACATGTGGAATTGTGAAGAAGGTAATATGATGTCCTTACACTAAAATACTGTTTTGATTGACTTTTCAAAAAGAAAAATTATTTTAAATGGTATTTGATAAAAGTTTTAGAAGAGTTTCTAGATGTTGAAAGAGATTTTGATATAGGAGTAACAACTTCTCAAAATAATTTGTGTTTTTTTTCTCTTCTCAGTAGAAGGAGAAGTTATGCAAACCCTAATGTCATGTTTGATATAAAGGAATAGAATGGAATGCTCATTCTCTCTATTCCTTTATTTGGTATGATGTTTTGAATGAGAATAAGATACCATTCTCAATGAATGAAATCCTTGGAATGAAAAATCATTTCATTACTAAACCAATGGAATGATCATTCCATTCCTTCAATTATATTTTAAAAACATAAACTTGCTAAAAAAACCCACTCACAATTCAAGTATACAAACCACCACTACCACCCACCCCCTTCTCCTCCTCCACCACCACCACCACCCGTATTTCCCCCCATCACTATTCTCCTTACCTTTCACCATTTTTTGTAAAAAAACTATAAAATAATATATTTATCAATAAGAGGGATATTATTGAAATATTTTGGTTTAAGTTGATTCCATTCTACCAAACAATAGAATGGGAAGGGTTATTCCATTCCATTTTTGTTTTCATTCTATTCCGGCATACGAAACGTAGCCTTGAAGTTGACCATATTACCCTTTCCTAGTTTTCATAAGGATTGATATAAAAAAAGATGAGGGTGAAACTTGCTGCAAATTCTATCTACTTGTTATTTATTAATGGGTGAATGGCGCAAAACACTCCTATACTATAAAAAATGTGCAGAAAACCCCCCTATGGTTCACTTTGTGCATATAAGCCCCTATGGTTTGGCAAATGTGTGCAGATTCACCCCCTGTGACACTGTTCCAACCATTTTTTCGGCTAAAAATGGGTCACGTGGGTTTCATATGATTTTAATTTTTCTAAATCCCCAAAATGCCCTTGCCCACTTACCAAATGACCCTTGCCCTTATATGGATATATGTATAGCTATATTGCAAGATGCTTTGACTTTCTCTCTCTTTTGCCTTTCCAGATCTGCAATATAATCTTCTTCAATTAACATATGGTACCAAAAACTATGCACTGGTTTCTGTATCTTCAAAACCAGATTTTTTTATGGTCCTATAAAACAAGAAAGAAGAACAAAAACCAAATTAAGAAATTTCCTTGCTTATTACATTGCACATGGTCTTCCTCATACCTATATAGAATGTAAATTTGACGTTGTACTCCTACAAGTACATTTTCCAGTTTAGAAGTGTATTCGATGAGTTGTTAAATTCAAGAACTGTAAATTTCTATCCTTATACATAAATCATTGCTCATCAAAACCTTTACATATATAATCCATTAAATTTTGCTTAATTAATCTCTAAATTCTTGTTTCTTTTCTTCTTCTTTTTAATTTTTAAACTACATGATCATTTTCTAAGTATAAGTTACTTTCGAATGAAGAGTCAGTTAATTCAATTATTTTGCGAGAATCCAAGATTTAAATACTAAGCTATACACACAAATCATATAAACATATACACCTTATACATACAAATAACCCTATGCATTTAATATGTATGAATAAATTACCTTAAATATGTCTACTAGAATCAATTTGATTCTCTTGAAGCACTGAAACATATATATATATATATATATAATAGTAACTCCTCACCGAATCAAATTTGAAATTACCTAGACGATAGTGAAAATAACCTAGAGGGGGGATGAATAGGCTTTTTGTGGATTTATTGACAAATTAATATTTAATTACAAAAAAGTCAATTTTAATCCAATCACAAAGCCCTAATTCTCAAATTACATCATTCAAGCAATATCAAACAAGCATTAATATAGTGCAGAAAATAAAGCAAGAAACGACATAGAGAATTATACGTGGAAAAACCAAGGAAATGTTCCAAGAAAAAAATCACGGGTACACTCAGGTACCGATGCACTATGAATCAACAAGTACAGACTCTATCAAAGTTTTAGACTTACAATCACTCCTGATATGCCTTCCTCTACTGTGGTCAGAAACCCTTGAATCACTCATACTTCATGAAGCACGCTTGCTCCGCCAGACACTATGAGAGACTTACAAATCACGCCTGATTTGTCTTTCTCTACTCGAGGTCTAAAATTCTCGAATCACTCCGTACTCGGACGGATCAAAACAACCTTGTTGCAATGGACGGTGTGATAATTTTTCAGCAATCACTTATCCAATCGTGCATAAAGAACTTCGGTGTAGAAGCGCGATTAAAGAACCTCAACACAAGAGAGAACACCAATATGTATGATCACTCAATAATCAACTCTTTATATGTATCACTCTATTGAAGAATAAGAATGATAGAATATTGTAGAGCTCTCACCAAAAACCCTCTTCAAAAATTGTCGTAAAAAATCGTAACCTCTTCTCTTGTAGAACATTGGTATTTATAGACCAAGTCATAGAAAACCCTAACCTTGCCCTCTTATGTAATTTCACAATACCTTGATAAATTCTCTAAAATCTAATGTAAATATGTGTATACATTAATACATAGAGGTCTGAAGTCGTTAATCATTTAAAAACTCGAAATAGGGACCAAACTGGAAAAATCCGAAAGCACTCCGAAATAAATTATGCGTAACAAGTAATCACGTGGCCGAGCATTGGGACCTATGATTGGGCATAGGTCTAGGGTGTAGGGTCCATTCCCAGCTCCAAAAACCAAAGCGTAGTTTAGAGCCATTCTGCCTCTTTTTGCCTTTGACAACGTAGATATGTTGCATCTTTTGCAATTTTTTCATATTTGAGCTAGACTGGTCATCTCGAACTCTTGATGCTTTTGGATGAAGTCATAATTCCTGGAAATGACATTTTTTCCCTCTGGTGAAGTGACGATGTCTGGAAATGACGATTTTGCCTTCCGGTAGCATTCTTTGCTTTGACACACTCCTTGACTTCTTTCTCGAGATAGAAACGAACATACTAACAACTCGATTTCAAATATACAAAACTCTTAAAATGAGAATTCACTCAACATGGTTATTTTCTAGAACATGTCAAACACAAATAATACTATACATGTTCTTACAATCTCCCCCTTGGCATTTCTGAGACAAAACTATGTTATACAATATTGCCTCACAAATAACAACATAACATCTATACCTATGAACACACACCGACAAACATAGATATAAATTGTCACCTTGCTTTCATGACGATCTACCAATCCTGTAACCACAACACTGAACAAACCATTAAACGCAAGTGTGGAAAATAGACATAAAATGATCATAAAAAAAAATCATAACAACAATGCACATATAATGATCATCATTCTCCCCTGAGAATAAACTCCCTTGCTAAATATTTCACCATCTAAATCAATCAAAAAATCTTAACCAAACAATCTCTATGATCTCAAACAATCTCTACAATCTCTCCCCCTCACTTAATACTTCTCCCCTTTTTTGTCACTGAAATGTCAAGCAAAGAGAGTATATTCTATAGCAACAATGTAGAAAAATGCAATGAAGTACTCAATGACAAACACCAAGATATAGAACTTTTATCAAATCATCTTCAAATTCTCAGGGTAACAGAAATCTCTACTATGCATGACTCTACTCTAATGTATGATTGCAAAATGTCATGAATAAAAATAAAATAAAATATTTTTGTTTTTAGAAATCTGTGAGCAAGGCAGTAGAGACACATAGCCAATCATTAACACATCATATTCTAAAATCTAACTTAACCATTATACACACGGTATAGAAGAAAATCAACACACATACCTTGTAAACTCAAGAATGGACAAATCAAGTTTTACAAATATATATATATATATGAAAATTTTCATGTGCAAGCACTAAGGTAAGATGAAAACAATACATACTAAAGTTGATAATCTCCCCACCAACAGTGATGATAATTCAATCCAAGATCCAAACTAGAAGGCAAAAACTAACATATACTTTTTCTTTGTCAGACAACTTCTTCCTTCTTTTCTTTTCAACTTTTTCACCATATCCCTTTTTGTCTATCTAAGTTCCAGAATTTACAGCGAGGATTTTTAGTACCGACCAATTGGGCACGAGCTTCTTCCATGGGATTTATGTTCATTAGTCTTCTCCCCTTTTTACGCGAACACTCAATGCTTACTGAGGCAAGTGGCCCGATTACTCAGATTGAAGAACTACATTTTGCATTTTTAATATTTTAAACATCTCATTTTTTCAACATCACCACAACATTCATACACATACAAAAAATATTTCATGCATAGACCAATCTAGCATAGCTCATGAACCTTCATGCCACTTTGGGTTAAAAAAAAAATAACAGATTCAGCAGGCATTATAATCATCACCAAAGCAACTAGCACCTAAGATTAAAGTTTTGTAACATAAAATACTCATGCCAAGTGATCATCCAAAATTATTAGGTTAGTCTGATATATCTACTTCACATATGCATAATGAGACAAATAAATGCGAAAGTGGAGTAAAATATGACAATTTTGTATTCTGCCCAAGCTCAACAATCTCAAAAAATTTATTTTATGATTTTCTAAAATAAAATGCATGCATGAACAAATATAATACAAATGCATGATTACCTATCAATTCTAGAAAAATAATGCAATGAGTTTCTAGAATGATAGATAAAAAGATATATATTCTAAAGAAAACATACCAATAAATTTCCTAAGACTAACATACTTTTGAAAATCTAATGATTTTATAAAGATATCTGCTAACTGAGAATCTGTGGATATGAACTCTAGAGACATTATCCCATCTTCAACAAGATCACGAATGAAATGATGTCGAATATCTATATGATTTGTCCTAGAATATTGAATAGGAGTTTTAGAAATATTTATTGCACTCGTGTTATCACAAAACACAGTCATCGTGCCTTGTGAAAAATCATAATCCTGCGACATTTGACGCATCCACAAAACCTGAGTACAACAACTATCAACTGCTATATACTCAGCCTCAACAGTGGAAAGAGAAACACAATTTTGCTTCTTATTATGCCAAGCAACTAATTTTCAACATAAAAACATCATCCACTGGTACTTTTTCTATCATCAACATTACCGGCCCAATCAACATCAGAAAAGGATGCAATATCAATATTAGTACCCGATGGATACCACAGTCCGTAATTCACTGTCCCTTTAACATATTTGATAATCCTTTTCACAACAGTAGTATGAGACTCCTTAGGACTTACCTGGTAACGTACACACAAACCAACACTAAATGCTATGTCAGGTCGACTGACAGTCAAGTACAACAAACTCCCAATCATACTCCTATAAAGTGTATAATCGACATCTTTGCCTTTTGTATCCAAGATAAGCTTAACACTTGTACTCATATGAGTGTGAGCATCCTTAGCTTTTTCTAAACCAAACTTCTTAACCAATTCCAAGGCATAACGAGTTTGAGAAACAAAAATCCCATCATTTAATTACCTAACTTGAAGCCCTAGAAAGAAGTTCAATTCACCAATCATGCTCATCTCAAATTCATGTTTCATTTGATCTCCAAAATAATGAGCAAACTTATCATAAGTGGATCCAAACACAATATCATCAACATAGATTTGAGCAACAACTGTATCATTCTCAATTTTTTGAATAAACAGTGTTTTGTTGAATCCCCCTCGACTAAAACTTATACCCAATAAGTAATCATTCAACCTTTTATTCCAAGCTCTTGGAGCTTGTTTTAGCCCGTACAAAGCATTTTTCAACCTGTAAACATGATCTAGACAATAAGGATCTTCAAATCCTTTGGGCTACTCCACATATACTTCCTCATGAAGAACATCATTCAAAAATGCACTATTCACATCCATTTGATACAACTTGAATCTAAAAAGACACGCAATAGCAAACAAAATTCGAATAGATTCAAGTCTTGCTACTGGAGTAAACGTCTCATCAAAATCTATACCCTCCAACTGAGTATAACCTTGAGCAACAAACATAGCCTTATTCCTAACTACTGTACCATGTTCATCCTTTTTATTCTTGAATATCCACTTGGTACCAATCACATTTATCTCATTCAGTCTAGGCACAATATACCATACATCATTTTTAACAAACTACTGAAGTTCTTCTTGCATAACATTTATCCACTCACTATCTTAAAGAGTTTCTTTGACATTTTCAGGTTCCAAAAAAGATGTATAGCATGCATACGAAATCTCATTCCTAGCCTTTCTCCATGTCACCATCATCTGATCAACAGAACTTATAACATTATCTAAAGGATGATACAACTTTACCCTTGCAGATAGTCCATTAGACGGTGTAGGCTGAACATCACAAATTTGATCATGTGATTCTGCAGGACTTGAAGTATCATCATTAACCACATTATCCTCTTTCTCAACCTCAGAAGAATCATTATCCAATATAAAGAACGACTCACTATCTTCTTCCTCAGCAGACATTGGAGACTCATCAGGACATGAGTCATCAACCACAACATTTACAGATTCCATCATAGTTTGAGTTCTAAGGTTAAACACCATTTATGCTCGACTAGTCAATGAATAACCCAAAAATATTCTTTCATCACTCTTAAACTCAAACTTCCCAATAGATTCACAATCTCTAAGAATATAACATTTTGCTCCAAAAATCTTGAAATATTTCACATTGAATTTCTTACCATTCCATAGTTCATAAGGAGTTTTTAAGGTGACATGCCTAAGATAAACTCTATTTGAGGTGTAACAAGTTGTGTTCACCGCCTCGGCCCAAAAATATTTAGGAACATTCCTACCCTGTAGCATAACATTGGCCATTTCCTGAATACCCTTATTCGTCCTCTCAACTACTCCATTTTGTTGAGGATTTTTAGGTGCTGAAAATTCATGTTTTATTTCTCTCTCTTCACAAAACACTTCAATTTCTGAATTTTAAAACTCCTTTCCATGATCACTCCTTACTCTGGAAATAAAACAATTATTCTCAGTCTGAATTTTAAAACAAATTATCTTAAAACTTTTAGGAGCCTTAGACTTTTCACTTAGAAATCCAACCCATGCAAATCTCGAATAATCATCCACCATGACAAAAATATACTTCTTTCCTCCTTTGATCATGGTCCTAGTGGGACCTATTAAATCAATATGCAACAACTCTAAAGGTCTAGAAGTACCAATGACATTTGTCTTTTTGTGCTGACATCTAACTTGTTTACCCTTTTGACATGATCCACACATAACTCCTTTTGCATAACCAAGCTTAGGGATTCCCTTAATAATTTCATTATTTGTAATTTTTGTTAATTCACGAAAATTAACATGTCCCATCCGTTGATGCCAGATTTCAACTTCATCAAGTTTAACTCTAGTGCATAACAATTCAGAATTAGGAACGATGCAATAACAATTATCAGTTGAACGCATACCTTCCATTACACAATTCCCGGAAGAGTCAATGACCGAACACTTATCAGGAGAAAAAGTGATATTATGATTGTTATCACATATCTGACTTATGTTCAACAAATTTTCTTTAAGACCCCTTTATATAAAGCACATCTTCTAGTTTAAGTAGACTAGAAACCACAGTGGTACATTTTCCTAGTACCTTCGACTTCTCTCCATCACCAAAAGTGATTATCCTACCATGACATTCCTCGAGAAATCCAAACAATGACTTATCTCCAATCATATGCCTCGAACATCCACTATCCAAATACCAAGAAGTAGACTTGTGTGATCTAAGTGTAATATGAACTACAAGACAGTGTATCTCACTTTTTCTCACCCAAGCCTTATTCATCTTCGAAGCTCCTTTTGCCAATCTTAACAAATTCTTCATTTCTTCATTCAACATTCGAATTTGATCTTGAACACAATCTCCATGTTAAACTCTTTGTTCCTTCACCGATTGCTGAGTCTTCCCTCTCAACTGAGAACACCTTGGTCGAATGTGACCATTGACACCACAGTGATGACAAATAGGAACAAACTTCCGAACTCCATCAGTTGACTTCCTAGGATATCTAGGGCTAAGGAAAGACTTGTTTTCAACAGGTCTTTTGACATAGGATTGAACCCTAGGATTCCAATTTGAATTTCCTTTTGAAGAACTCGATGTTACTTGGGAGGCTTTTACAAAGGTGGTTTTTGCAGCAACATTCGAATTTTGCAATACTCCAACAAAACCTAGTCCATTTGTATTTCCTGCAGACTTTCTTACACTCAATATATGATTAAGCTTAAGAGTTCCACTAGACCACTTCTGAATAGTTGAGTTAGCATCTTTCAACTCTTTGTCCAAATTTTCAATCTTAGTAGATTTATCAACCAATTCCTTATTGAGACCATTTATTAACTTCAAAGCCTCAGTTTTTTCAAGTTCAAACTTATTCAAATCCTCAATCAACTTAGCCTTTTGGGTCTGCAGAAGATTTAGAGTTTGAGAACTATTGGCTAATTCGTCTTTTAAATAATGTAATTCTTTATCCATGTGAAGACTTTTAGTCAACAGTTTCATGTGATTCTTGTGAAGTTGTGTGGTCTTATCAAGTAATTTATTATAAGACTCTTGAAGCGTTTCATCACAATCTTCATCACTCTCAGAACCTTCCTCTTCAGACATCGCCAAACTTGAAGCAACTTTGTTAATCTCCTTGCTCTATACAGCAAACACAGTTAAATTCTCAGAATCATCACATACTTCTGATTCTGTCTTATCACTAGTTGATCCATTGTCAAAGTCATCATCCCAACTGACAACTAATCCTTTGGATTTCTTCAGAGTGTATGCACACTCTGCAGCTATATGACCATATCCTTGATATTCAAAACATTTGGGTTTCTTACTTTTAGGATCAGACTTATCCTTTCTAATTTGAGTCTTATTTCTACTTCTAGCCTCACCCAACGTATCCCCAAATTTTTATCCCTGCCCATTCTATTTAGCCCTAACAAATTTGTTTAACCTCTTAGTAAACATGACAATATCATTCAGACTCAACTCACTTTTTTCATCAAGTTCAACCTGATCCTCCCTAGTGGTTTTGAAAGCTATGCTCTTCTCTTTTGTGCCACTTGCCTTTTTAGGGGGATTTTTGAACATCTCCATCTCATAAGATTTTAAATATCCAGTCAATTCTTCAACCTTAATTTCTTTAAGACTCACAACCTCTTATATGACAGTGACCTTAGATAAAAAATGTTCAGGAAAAGACCTAAAATTTTTATTTACTATGGTAGTCTCATGAATAGGCTCATCTAGGTTATGACAACCTGTTACAATATCAGTTAACCTAGCCTCAAAGTCTATGAAGACCTCATCTTTCTCCATATTCAGCTGTTCAAATTGAGAATTCAAAATTTGAAGCTTTGATTATTTCACCTTCGATGTTCCTTCATGAGTGACTTGGAGAATGTCTTAAGATTCCTTGGCAATTACGCATGTAACAATCCTCTTGAACTCACTCAGAGTTACAGCATTGTATAACGCATTCAACGCCTTCGATTTCAAATTTGTGATATTCGTCTCGGCAGCAGTCCACTCGCTCGATGGTTTTGGTGTTGATTCATTCGTCGCGTCATCTTTCACAGTAGGAGGTGAATATCCTAGTTCAATAGCATTTCACGCTCTCTCATCTAAATATTTTAAAAACGCTCTCATTCTCGCTTTCCAATATGTATAATTTCAGCCATCAAACAAATGGGACCTAGGTATGGAACCACCTTCATGAGGCATCTCTATCATCTAAGTACAGAATCTAACCTTAGGTAATTAACCTAAAAAGGGGCAACCACGCTTTGATACCAATTAAAATTACCTAGACGATTGTGAAAATAGTTTAGAGGGGTGAATAGGCTTTTTGTGGATTTATAGAAAAATTAATATTTAATTACGGAAAATTCAATTTTAATCCAATCTCAAAGCCCTAATTCTCAAATCACATCATTCAAGCAATATCAAACAAGCATTAATACAGTGCAGAAAATAAAGCAAGAAACGACACAGAGAATTATACGTGAAAAAACCAAGGAAACGTTCCAAGGAAAAAATCACGGGTACACTCAGGTACCGATGCACTATGAATCAATAAGTACAAACTCTATGAGAGTTTTAGACTTACAATCACTCCTGATATGCCTTCCTCTACTCGCGATCTGAAACCCTTGAATCACTCATACTTCACGAAGCACGTTTGTGCCGCCAGACACTATGAGAGACTTACAAATCACGCGCTGATTTGCCTTTCTCTACTCGCGGTCTCAAATCCTTGAATCGCTCCGTACTCGGACGGATCAAAACAACCTCGTTGCAATGGACGGTGTGATAATTTTTCAACAATCACTCATCCAATCGTGCATAAAGAATTTCGGTGTAGAAGCACGATTGGAGAACCTCAACACAAGAGAGAACACCAATATGTATGATCACTCCATAATCACCTCTGTGTGTATCACTCTGTAGAAGAATATGAATAATAGAATATTGCAGAGCTCTCATCAAAAACCCTCTTGAAAAATTATCGTAAAAAACCGTAGTCTCTTCTCTTGTAGAACTTTGGTATTTATAGATCAAGTCATAGAAAACCCTAACATTGCCCTCTTACGTAATTTCACAATACCTTGATAATTCCTCTAAAATATGATGTAAATATGTGTATACGTCAATACATAGAGGTCTGAAGTCGTCGATCACTTAAAAACTCGAAGTAGGGACCAAACTGGAAAAATCCGAAAGCACTCTGAAATAAATCTTGCGTAACAAGTAATAACGTGACCGAGCATTGAGACATACGCTTGGGCGTAGGTCTAGGGCATAGGGTCCATTCCCAGCTCCAAAAATCAAAGCGTATGTTAGAGTCATTCTACCTCTTTTTGTTTCTAACAACATTGGTATGTTGCATCTTTTGTAGTTTTTTCATATTTGAGCTAGATTGGTCATCTCGATGTCCCGATGCTTTTGGATGAAGTCATAATGTTTGGAAATGACATTTTTGACCTCCGATGAAGTGACGATGTCTGGAAATGATGATTTTGCCCTCCGGTAGCTTTATTTGCTTTGACACACTCCTTGGCTTCTTTCTCGAGATAGAAATGAACATACAAACAACTCGATTTCAAATATACAAAACTCGCAACATGACAATTCACTCAACATGGTTATTGTCTAGAACATGTGAAATACAAATAATACTATAAATGTTCTTACAAAATTAAACTAATCCAATTGTTCATTAATTTTCGATTGAAAAAAGAAAAAATTTAACAAATTGACGAACTAACTTCAAGCGGATTGAGCAGAGTTATCGAGAAAAAACCCTAGAATCCAGTAACAAAGTGATCGAAATCGATAGGTGAAACCAGAAGCCCTCACTTTCTGTAATATCCCGTATTTTTATTATTTATATATATTGGGTAAATTTAATTAATTGTTAATTAGTTGGGCTTATTAGCCAATGAGCTATAATATATTTTTGAGTTAATTAGTTGGGCGTATTAGCTAATGGGCTATAAAATATTTTTGGGCCCACGGGAATTATATAAAATAAATATACATATATATATATATATATTTATAAGAATTATGTAAAATAAATATATATATTATAAAAAAAAAACCCTAAGTGAGTCCTACGTTCTGTCAGACAAATAGAGGAGATAACAGAATCGCAGTTGCGTAGAAGAGAGAGAAGAGAGCATCGATCAGCCTACAGTTCGTGTGTGATTTAGCCCAACGATCAGGCAAGTAGAATGTTCTTCTCTTCCCCTTTGAACCTGTAATTATATCATTTGAATATTTAGTCTTTCTTAAATTCGTGTATGTATATATATATATATATTTATTTATTCTGGATGGCGTTCTCAAGAATCAATAGATATAAATATGTATGTATATCTTTGTTGGTATATGTCGACAGCTGATTTGTGGTAATATGTATGGTTTATCTGTGCGCCGCTGTACATATGGTTTTGAGATTTATGTACTTGCACGAGTGTAGGGTACCACCCTTATTGATTTGTTTGATAGTGTTGTGCTCTTAAATCATATTTCTTTGATTTTTCATGCTTTACATGTATACGGTACACATGATGACCTCCCATGCCCAAGATTGTAATTGTAAAAGAATTGGGTTATCTTTAATAGATTTCCAAAGTCAAAAAGGTGTGACGTGGGATTGCATACTAGCATGGTCTTGCCGTAATTTGTTTGTATATATATATATATATATATAAATATATGTGCATATATACATGTGTCGCTCTTATGATTTTAGATGGTTAAAGTCTATTAAATTGTTTTTCCAGAATTGAAATATTTTGGTTTTGAAATAATGACTCAGTGTATAACGTAAGGGAATTGATGAGTTCTTTCGTACATGATAAGTATTATGTTTATGTTAAATCGGTAATATTATTATTTATAACGGAATGGAGGAACCACGATGGGCTGACTATTAATGCAGTCTCATCTGTACCATGACATGGAGTTCGGGTACGTGGTTATGGTTCGGCATGGATTAATTGCCTATGGACTTGTAGTTTGGTTATTGTATTATTTTATTTGATTTGCCTATTGATTTGTGATTTGATTTTTGGTTGCGCTTTATTTATTTTTTTTATTTTTGTTTATTAACTTATTATTATTTAGTTACAATTGTACCTTATTTATTATGCTATGTTCTGGAGGATATATATATATTTAAGTGTGGTACTTATAGGAATTATAATATTACTCTTAAATTTATAATGGGTAGATGATGGGATTATTGGTACTCTGTTTGGGATCATGTAGAGTCTACTCTGCTCGTGGGTCTGACCCACTATTGTTGTTTCAGGTTCTCAGCAGTTTCAGCCACAAGGTTGAGGTCTCTTATCATTTATTCGCGAGTTCTCCTATTTTGACTTCAGTTCAGTGTAGGGACTCAATTTAGTTATATTTTTTTCATTAAGGTTTAGGGGTCCATAGATATGGATTCCCGAGTTGTACCCTTTGGGGGTTTTGATTTCTGAATTTATTCATTCATGATAATTAAATTTTGACACTATGTTATTCATTAAATATGTCTTTTGCTTCTGTGTTCATTTATTATCGGGTGTTGATGCGCCCTAGTTTTCGGTATAGGCCTGGCCAACCTATGCACGAAAATTAGGGGGTATCACAGTTGGTATCAGAGCCAGAGCCCGGCCGGAATTAAGTGTGGGTGCATGCACAAGCCCGTGGGTAACACCAGCGAGGACGCTGGGTCCCAAGAGGGGGTGATTGTGATGTCCCACATCGCCCGGGTGGAGGTCTGGGGATGTGCTTATATGTGCAGTGTTGTCTCCAATTGGTATGAGGCCTTTTGGGAGGAGCCCAAGAACAAAACCGTGCGGGCTGGGCCCAAAGCGGACAATATTATACCAAGTGTTGGAGCGGGGTGTTACACTTTCTCTCTCTAGAAACCCTCTCTCTCACCTCTTTCATACTACCTCTCTCACCTATTTCATACTAGAATCCAATAACAAAGTGATCGAAATTGATAGGTGAAACCAGAAACCCTCACTTTCTCTTTTTTAGAAACCTTCTCTAAAACACAGGGGTTTTTCCATCTTTTCGCAATTAACCGGTATTTATATTAAATTATAAAATAACATTTTAAGGGTATAAGGGTAAATGCACAACTCCGTCATCAGAAAATAACTTCAAGGGGTCAAAACGCACATTTTACAAAATTTAGGGGTGTTTTGAAACCTGTAGGGGGTTTTCTGCATATTTTTAATAGTATAGGGGTTTTGCGTCATTCACCAATTTATTAACTAATGTATAACTAATATTCTTATACGCAATAAATAAATAAATAAATAAATATATATATATATATATATATATATATATGATGACGAATGAAGCATGCTTGAAAGAGTGGTTACGAAATGGGACCTTTTTTAAAAGGGAAAATTACACAAACTACCCTTGAACTATGACATAATTGCATACGATATTCCTTACGTTTCAATAATATAATAAACTACCCTTAAAATCAGCACCGGTGTAACACATAATCCCTTCCGTTAAAGTCAACCCCTTCCGTTAAAAGTCAACGACGAAAAATTTTCTTTTTAGTCAATAAAGCCTATTTGTTGGAGTGAACTTCCAATTGTGCCCTTATATATGCATGTTCCAATTTAACCCTTACTTTTACATACAAAATTACTTAAATACCCTAACTTTTTTTACCAAATTGCCCTCACAATTTCATTTAAAAAAGGGTTAATTTCAGTAAAGCCCCTATACTATCCAATTTAATTAACTAACCCCTACTGTGTCCATTTTGCCCCCTATACTACTCAATTTCATCAATATGCTCGCTCATCTCTCAAAATACCTAAACTACCCTCAATAGTATAAGGGGGTTCACTGAATTATCTCAGAAGAAATAATATATACTTTTTCAAAAGAAAAAAATTTCAAAAAAAAATCATATTTTTGCGAAAAAGTATATATTATGTTCCAAAATATGAAATTTTTTTTCGAAAAATAAGTTTTTTGCAAAACATATATATTATGTTCCAAAATATGATTTTTTTTTGAAGAATAATTTTTTGCGAAAAATATATATTATGTTCCAAAATATGATTTTTTTTTGAAGAATAATTTTTTGCGAAAAATATATATTATGTTCCAAAATATGATTTTTTTTCCGATAAATATTTTTTTTGCGAAAAAATATTTATTATGTTCCAAAATATGAATTTTTTTTTCGAGAAATATTTTTTTTGCAAAAAACATATATTATGTTCCAAAATATGATTTTTTTCTGAAACATATTTTTTTTGCGAAAAAATATTTATTATGTTCCAAAATATGAATTATTTTTCGAAAAATTATTTTTTTGCAAAAAATATATACTATTATGTTCCAAAATATGATTTTTTTCCAAAAATATTTTTTTTTGCAAAAAATATATACTATTATGCTCCAAAATATGATTTTTTTGAAAAATAATGTTTTTGCAAAAAAAATATACTATTATGCAAAAAATCATATTTTGGAACATAATAGTATATATTTTTTGCAAAAATATTATTTTTTTTAAAAAAATTATATTTTGGAACATAATATATAAATTTTTTCGCAAAAAAAATTTTTTCAGAAAAAAATAATATTTTAGAACATAATATATATTTTTTGAAAAAACAATTCATATTTTGGAACATAATATATACATTTTCGCAAAAAAAATATTTTTCAAAAAACAATTCATATTTTGGAACATAATATATACTTTTTCGCAAAAAAAAAAAATTCATATTTTGGAACAAAATATGATTTTTTTTCGAAATTTTTTTTTTGCAAAAAGTATATATTATTTTTTCCAAAATAATTCACTAAACCCCCTTATACTATTAATTTCACTAAAGCTCCTTATACTATTGATGGTAGTTTAGACATTTTGAGAAGTGATGTGGCATATTGATTAAATTGAATAGTATAAGGGGCAAAATGGACAGAGTATGGGTTAGTTGATTAAATTGGATAGTATAGGGGGTTTACTGAAATTAACCTTTTAAAAAAATATAAAAATTAAAATTGCTTGTTCCAAAAAACACAAACATCAATGTTTTAGCAAATTCAATATTAATTTAAACCCCAGAGCTTAAATAAAAAAAAATTATAAATTATATTTTCCGTAAAAAGTATAAATTTCAAAATATATATATATTTCGGAAAATATGATTTTTTCCGAAAAATATATATTATGTTCCAAAATATGATTTTTTTATGAAAAATATTTTTTTTGTGAAAAATATATATTATGTTCCAAAATATGATTTTTTTTGCGAAAAAGTATATATTATGTTCCAAAATATGAATTTTTTCTGAAAAATAAATTTTTTGCAAAAATTATATATTATGTTCCAAAATATGTATTTTTTTGAAAAAATTCATATTTTATTATTTTTCCAATAAAATAATAAAGCAAAATTAAATTAGTCCTAGTCAGGAAGGCCCACAATTCAGTGGGTCCAAAACCACCTTGTTTGCCATAAAATGGGCTCGTGGGTCTGTTGTGGGTCTGTTTACATAAACAGAATATCACACACATACACACATATATATGTATATACAAAATTTCTAAAAATGTGGCCACGTTGACACTTATTAGCTCCATAAAACGTTGACACAAATTCATATTTTGGAATTCATATTTTGGAACATAATATATAATTTTTGCAAAAATATTATTTTTCGGAAAAAACTCATATTTTGGAACATAATATATATTTTTTCACAAAAAAAAATCATATTTTGGAACATAATATATATTTTTCACAAAAAAAATATTTTTCGTAAAAAAATCATATTTTGGAACATAATATATATTTTTCGCAAAAAAATTATTTTTCGGAAAAAAATTTATATTTTCCGAAATATATATATATATTTTGAAATTTATACTTTTTACGAAAAATATAATTTATAAAATCTTTTTATTTAAGTTTTTGGGGTTTAAACTAATATTGATGTTAATGGAATTTGCTAAAATATTGATGTTTGTGTTTTTTGGAACAAGCAATTTCAATTTTTATATTTTTTTAAATGAAATTGTGAGAGCAATTTGGTAAAAAAAGTTAGGGTATTTAAGTAATTTTGTATGTAAAAGTAAGGGTTAAATTGAAACATACATATATAAGGGCAAAATTGGAAGTTCACTCCAAAAATAGGCTTTATTGACCAAAAATAAAATTTTCCGTCGTTGACTGTTAACAAAAATTGTTGACTTTTAACGGAAGGGGGTTATGTGATACACCGGAGCTGATTTTAAGAATAATTTATAATATTATTGAAATATAAAAAATATCGCATGCAATTATGTCATAATTCAGTCATATAATTCAGGGATAATTTGTGTAAGTTTCCCTTTTTAAAATAAGTTTGGCTAGACACAAGTCCAAGCGAAGTTTATTAGGGTAGCATGTAAAGAAGGGAGGGGACCTACTTTTTGTTGGGAGCTTTGCAGACAGTTGAGTTGTTCCCTCTCAGTGCTACACGTCTCTCTTCTTTATTGGACACGTGGCACTAAGAGGAGTGCATGGCATCTGTCTTAGCATAGCACGCAAGTCAATTATTAATAAAAGTAGAAATGAGCTAGCTGTATGGTCTTTTTTTTTTAGATATATGTATACATAAATTTATATCATAACACGTGTCACTTTATGTGTAAAAGGAAACCTCTTCTCCTATACGTGGCATCATTGTCTGTATTAGTAGACTTGATTCCGTAATTATTTAGGGTAAAGTGGGGAAAAAAAACCTAAGTATGGTTAAATTCAAAAAGAACAATGACACATATTATAAAAATAAATTCATGATAATGTCACCAAACAAGAAAATGGTAAGTATGTGATATTAATTAGTTTACATTTTATTTCTTAAATTCTAATTTTAATATCAGTTCAATATTTACTTACAAAAAAAACACTCATCCTTTCACTTCCTTTATATTATTTTATTTAAATTTTTTACAATAGACACGTGTCAATTCATTTATACATCCACTGTTGGAATATAGTTTTGAAAACTGAAAATTTTGAGCAACTTTGAGCTTAAATAAAAGTAGGATCCGTACTCCGATATGAACGAGACCAAGTACAAACATGTTTTCCTTAGTGAGGAGATTGATTTGGTATATTTATATGTTCAAAACTATTAAGAATTGAATGAGAAATTATCTCTCAAAATGACCCATTTGAACTTGGGTATGAGAGTGTGTCCCACATCAGAAAGAAAGTGAATTAGCAAGGTGCTTATATATAATTGTATTGGTTTGAATACACAGAGTCATGGGAGGAGGGCTGAACCATTGGACCACCACACATGTGCGCTGCCCCGTCGGGGTCGCGACGCCGGTGTTAGTATGGGTGGGTCTTTTGATTATCTGGGTTTTTCTTTTTGCCCACATATTTGACCTATTTTACAGAGAATTACTTCAACTGTTTGGACAGTTGAAGTGCCTTTTCACCCAATACGGTTTCAGCACCTCTCCCAACCATTGCAAACACAGTTTATGTGCCTATTCAGTATTTATAAATACACATGCTTAGTTCACATCGAAATTAATTCTTTTCAGGAGCTTTTCAGATAAAATTTTCATCTTCTTCTCACTCTTATACATATTAGTGCATATATACATATACATATATATATGAGTGTCGTTTGGTTTGAGTGCAAACACAGAAATTGCATTCGCTAGTCTTTTTAAATTGGAGTGCAACATCTTTGAAGACAGAAATTCATTCTATCTTGGGAGATAATTACTCGGCAACCTTGAGCACCGGAGATGGAGCAAATCTATCTTAAGGAAATTATGAGTTTCATAGAGCTCGGATTTGTTTGTTCATTCCTATCATACCTTCTCGGTTATTTTTCTTTTATTCTCTATATTTTAGTTTCCGGGTTTCCTATTATTATGAGATTTTCTAGATTTATTAGTTTTCTTTTAAAATAAGTTTTCTTGTTCATTAAGATTAGGCCCAAAGCCCATAAGGATTTTGGTGGGCGTAAGGTGTGTGCAAAATATGTGGTGAAAAACGATACATTAACGACACTTTAGGTTTTACCCTTCTGTAAGTGCACATATCAATTGTAGACAGTTTTGCTTGAGTAGGGAAATATTGATCCCACAGAGACGAGGATTGTTCACTTCAATAGTTTAAAAACACTGAATTATATTTTTCCAAAAAGAGTTTGGTTTTGTGAATTATCTAATACTAATGAAAATAAAACAGAAAATAATAATGAATAATGGTTGTGATTTAGAGAGAGAGAACACTAGGGTTTCCTCACTCCACCACTAATCACATAATATAGTTCAAATTATATATCAATTGCATGTGGGTGATCTATTGACTATGAATCAGGTCGCACCGCGCCAGCAGTTTGACCCCAAAAAGGATTACTCTCAACCAGATCGCGACAAGCCATCTCAAGACTAAACTGATTAGTGCATGTCAACTACTAACAGAAAGTAAATACCGAAAAGTAAATTAAAGCATGAAAATAAACTAAAGCATGTCTATATCAATTTGTCAGGGCATGGCCTGTGTCAACCTAGGGTTTCGAGTTTTACGACCACCATTATGTAGAAAATCATAGATTAAGCATCCGAGTTCCAACCCATAGTGAATAATTGTGATTGTGTAAGATAAATATATTCAAAAAGTTTAAGACAAGAATCAATTCAAATATATAAACTTGTATCACGAATAAAAATGGTCTCTGATATAACACAATCATCACAGTATAGTCACAGTTTCCCATCTCTATAATTGAATATAAAATTAGAATTACATTACTTGGCTAGGGTTTTGTGAGAAAACCCTAGATACTGAGTTAGTTGATCATGGCGGAGAGAGTCTGCATTGTCGGTGTAGAAACACTCTCCATGACCTTCTTCTCTGGATCTCTAAGTCTTCAATGATGGTTCTCTTCAATGGAAGCAAGTCTGAACTTTGAACGTGAGAACTCTATGAATGAATGTGCGTGAAAATCAGAACTAGAACTGGAACTCTAAACCTAACCCTCTTATATTGATAGATAAGTGAGGGAAACCCTAATGGTTGTCATTTTCTGTACTTTCATAATACATGAATAATGTCTATAAAATCTGATGTAAATATGTGTATAAACCTGTATGTAGAGGTCTAGAATCACCGATCGCTTAAAATATCGAAGTAGGGTAAAAACTGGAAAATTCAGAAACAACTCTGAAATAACTTCTGCACGTAAGGGGATCACGTGGCCACAAGGTGGGACCTACGCTCCTGACCTATGCTTGGTCGTAGGTCTAAGGCGTAGGGTCCCCCTTTATCTCACAAACCAAAGCGTAGGTATGATGCATCTTTTGTTGTAAAAACTCACTTTTCATATTTGAGCTAGACTGATCGTCTTTGACTCCCAATGCTTTTGGGTGAAGTAATAATGTCTAAAATTGATATTTTGTCCTTTGATGAGATAACGATGTCGGGAAATGACCATTTTGGCCTTTGATAGCTCTTCTTTACTCTGGAACACCTCTTGATTCCTTTCTCGAGATAGAAATGAACACGAAGTCAGTTAATTCACCGATATTAGCTATGTTTCTTCATTAAGCTCCTGAAACATGCTTACACACACAAACGAGATAAAAATACCAAGTAACGGAATGTAAAGACATAACAAACGCAAGATAGGGGCGAAAAATTACCAATATTAAGCACCTATCACACCCCAAAACTTACATATTGCTAGTCTCTTAGCAATAAATTCAGAGAAAACTAACTGTGATGATTCTTATTATATCTAGCTTATCTACTCTAACCTAATCCTTTAATTTCGCGAGGGTCAACGATTTCATTTAATACGTGTAACAAGCCTTTTAAACCCCTAGGTTACCCCTAGTGGACGAGTGAAGTCTCGTGAAGGTTTCCAGTGATGGTACCTACAAACATCTCAATTCTTTTGCAATTACGCATTCATGAGTTCACATACACAAGTCAAATAAGTTATGATACAACACGCAAGATAATATGAATGCAAATATTTCCACTCACTACCAAACAACAATTATATCAAGCTTCGTATTATGAATGGTCCCCACTTAAGTGAATGATTTCGCTACTTTCTAGTTAAAATCCAGACAACCTTCTGTGATTTTGTGAATATTCAATTACAATATTTCAGTTTCTTTTCTCCTACTTTATTGATCAAACTTTGTCATTTTTAGTAAAAACGTACTATTTCCATCTTTCCACTTTTCATCCATTTTTGTCTTTCTAAGTTTCCGGACTTTCCAGCGAGGGTTTTTAGTCCTAACCAACTAGGCCCGAGCTTCTTTCATGTGATTTATGTTCATCAGTCTTCTCCCCTTTAAACACAACATTGATATTGGTGATACCAAAGCCTGGTTACTCAAATAAAAGAACTGGTTTTTTGCATTTGATTAAGAACTGGTTTTTTGCATTTGATTTTCTCAATTTTTTTTTTCAATTATCTCCATTTAAAAAAAACAACTCATTTTCTCCCCTTTTATTGAGGAAAAATTATTTTTCAACTACATAGTCAAAAATCAATCTATTTCTCATAGTGAAAGTGTGCTTGTGTTTATAGGTCAAAGTCGTCCTTCTTAATTTCAATTTCACTAATCACTCACCCATGTAAACCACACCACTTCACTAACTTGATATAATCATTATTCTCATGAGCGGGAACATCACATAACATACTATTTATGTATCATAAACATAAACTTAATGAGCTTATCATGCGAAACACTCATGCGTAAAAATAAAGAATTTATTCAAAATTGTCAAAAAAAATTTATCACTATACCCTCACCCCCAAACTTAAATGAGACCATGTCCCCATGGTAAAAAATAAAGAATGAGAACAGATAGAGCTACCCTTAAAGCACAGTCCTGGATTTATGAAGTGCTCAATTCCCTCCCCCAAACTTGATTTGGATTACCTGTAAAGATTGACAACAAACACATACCAACATCATAACAAGGGAAAAGAAACCGCAAAAAGAATATCCAAGAATTGACACACACAATTTTCATGGGAAGTTTAAACTTCCTCTTTTTGGATTTTATTGATTTTTTTTTAAGACAAAAATCATAAAAAAATAAGAATAAAAAAAAATAATAATAATAAAAAGAAATAGACATGGCCTTAAGGGTCTACCGTCCCTACAAATAAAATAACCTAAAAATCCTAAACTTAAATCCTAGTCCGCCTCTTCTTCTTCATCACTTGACACGACACTCTTCAACCATATCCGGCAATCTGCATTTTCTTTCAACTTCCATAAATCTTCCTCATGATATATTTTCATAATTGTCCACCGCATCTCATCCAATTCCTTCATTCTATAACCCAACTGCTCAGCAATGATCATTGATAGTAAAAATGGGTATGGAAGATAATATTCAAATTTATCGGCACCCGTCTTAATGGCACTCCAAAGATGGAGGAGGGGTATGTCATTATCCAAGGAGGACATTCAAAAAGTCCCTATTTGGATCAAGTTATCAAATATTCCACTTGAGTATTGGAATGAAGAAAGCCTAAGCCACCTAGCAAGCATGGTTGAAAATCCACTCTATACTGATAGTTTAATTGAAGAGAAGAAAAGATTGAGCTTTGCCCACATTTGTGTTGAGATTGACATTGAAACTGAGCTTATTAAAGAATTCCAATTGGAATTGCCATGTGGTGAATTGGTTCCCATCTTTGTTGACTATCAATGGAAGCCACGAAAGTGCTCCCACTGCAAGAGATTTGGTCACACCATCGATAAATGCACTGTTTTAAAGCCCCAAGACAACAATCAAAGCTTGGGTACAACTCATAAAGGGCATGTAAAACAACAATGGATGGTTGTCAATAGGAAAAGAAAAATTATCATTAATGCAGATTTGTCGCAAACTAAATTAATAGAACCAGTGGTATCCCCACCAATGATATCTCCACCTCATGTTGAAAATCTTGTTGTTGCTGTTGAGGAAACAGCTCAGAATGTTGTTACTTTTGAGGACAAAAAAGCTAAGAATGATGACATTGATGACCCTCAGCCCACCAGGTATTATCTCCCAATAAATTCAGTTGTCTTGAAGATCTAGATGATTTAGAGACACTTGAATCTTCACCTCCTACTGTTGTTCACTCTGATTTATCCACATGCCTTCCCACTGCAATTATCCCCACTAGTGCTACTGGTGAACTTGAAATTAATGTAGTAATCCCTATTGAAATTGGGGGACTAGCAAAGCAGGGTACTGGAAAATCTCTATCTACAACTAGTACTAGATCTAAAAGAGGAAGGAGAGGGTTAAATGCCCCTAGTGGAAAGACAAACCCCAAGTCTTAGCCATGATATGTGCATGGAATGTAAGGGGCTTAAATAGCCCATCAAAACAAAGTGAATGCAGGAAGCTTATTCAATCCCTTAATCTTTCTATTGTTGCTTTTATAGAAATTAGAGTCCAAATCAATAACAAAGCTAAAGTTTTCAATTCCATTTGCCCTGATTGGAATTCTGTCGATAATTACTCTCATGCCGAGCTTAGTAGAATATGGGTTAGCTGGAACCCTTCTTCTTGGGATATCACTATTTTGGGTATTAATGATCAAGTCATCCACTATTTCATTGAAAACAAAAGTAGAACCTGCAATTCCATAATCAGTTTCATCTATGGTGATAATGATGTTGTCAAAAGAATAAGCCTTTGGCTTGAGCTCAAAGATAAATCTATCCTATGGTCCAATACTCCATGGTGTGCTATAGGGGATTCCAATACTATTAGATACAAAAATGAAAGATTTGGTGGCTCTGAGAAATGGACTCCTACCATGCAAGAATGCGACCTCTCTCTCAATTCTGCTGGCCAAAATGAGCTCAAATTCTCTGGTCTTAGATTCACATGGAATAACAACCACATTTTCAGGAAGATTGACATATGTGTGGCAAATGATTTTTTGATTGATTCATTTCCCAGCTATGAGGTGCACTTTGGTGCCCTGACCATGCTTTCATCCACCTTAAACTTCACACCTCGGGTCCAATAAAGCCTAAAAAGCCTTTTAGATTTAACAATTTCCTTACCAACCACCATGACTTCATCCCCACAACCAGTTTGCTTGGAATTGTTCCATTAGAGGAACAAAAATGTATTGTCTTTTGAAGAGACTGAAGCTCTCCAAAAAAGGCCTCAAGAGACTTCATAATGATAATTTTCAAATCTGGACAACAAAGTGAATGAAGCCAGAAGGAAAGTTTTGAATCTTCAAGTGCTTATAGATGCTAACCCTCAAAACCAAGACCTCATCAACAGTGGTAACGTTTACCTTCATACTTTTTTTTGTTTTGGCCAAAGCTGAAGAGTGTATCAAAAAGAAAATCTTCAGAGTTCAGTAGCTCAACTTAGGTGACCGGAATACCTCATACTTCCACAGAATTGCAAAGCAAAGAAGATCCTCAAATTTTATCTCCTTTTTGACTTCTGATGATGGTAGTATTATCAGAGATCATGGTGACATTAAGAATATGATTTTTGGATACTACAAAGCTATGTTCTCAAAGCAATACTCTCCCATCAGTGAATTGTTTGGTTTAAGATAGTACATCAGCTCTCATCTCTCCCCTTCACAACTCAACTGGATGAACATACCTATAACCATAGAGGAGATTAGCTACATCATTTTGCACATGAAAGATGATAAAAGTCTAGGTCCTGATGGACTTAACTCAGTCTTTTTTAAACATGCCTGGTCTGTCATTACAACAGATGTTACTAATGCCATCTTAAATTTCTTTGAAACAGGGCTTATGCTAAAGGAAGTCAATGCCACCTACATTGCTCTTATCCCAAAGGTGAGCAACCCCTCAAAAATGGAGGACTTCAGGCCAATATATGTTTATAATGTCATCTACAAATGTATTGCAAAAATCATTGCCAACAGAATCAAACCAGTCCTTGATGAATGCATCGATTCAAACCAATATGCCTTCATTCCAGGAAGAAACATTATTAATAATGTCCTTCTGGACCAGGAAGTGATGTTGCACTATCATAAAGACAACAACCCTGACATAATAACCATGAAAGTGGACTTGAGAAAAGCTTTTGATACCATATCTTGGGAATTTCTTGAAGTTGCTCTTAATGCTTATGGTTTTCCATAAAGGATCATCAACCTCATCATGACTTTCCTTAACACTTCTAGATTCTCTATCAACATAAATGGAAGCTTTGAAGGGTATTTTGATAGCTCTAGAGGCCTCAGACAAGGGGATCTAATGTCCCATTACCTCTTTATCCTTGCTATGGAAATTTTTTCTAGAATGCTCAACCAGCTTAGACATGATGCCTCTTTCAAGTTCCACTAGAGATGCAATAAGCTGAAGCTCATCCATCTCATTTTTGCTGATGACTTGCTTCTATTTTGTAATGGTGATCCCAAATATGTTGTTGTTATCATGAGTAAGATCCACTTGTTTAGCTCTTTTTCTAGTCTTAATCCCAACCCCTTTAAAAGCTCTATCTTCATGGATGGTATTCCTCATGAAACCAGGAGCTTTCTGTTGAATCTCACTCAATTTAGGCCTGGATTTCTCCCTATAAAATACCTTGGTGTCCCTCTGATCTCTGGGAAACTCAAACTGGAGGACTGCTCTGATTTAGTGCATAAAATCACCAAAAGAGTCCATGCTTGGAGTTATAGATTCATCTCCTCTGATGGAAGGCTACAGTTTATCCAAGCTGTCATCTTCTCAATACAAGTCTATTGGTCCTCAGCTTTTGTTCTTCCAAAAGCCCTTATGAAATATATTTCTGACATTATGAGGAAGTTTTTGTGGAAGGGACCTGAGCTCACTAGTGGTGGTGAAAAATTTGTTTGGGATCATGTTTGCACCCCAAAGAATGAAGGAGGTCTTGGCATTAAGGATCTCCCACTTGGAACAATGCGGCAATGTCAAAGCATTTTTGGATCCTCTTCCAACCTTTTCCCTCCTCTCTATGGACAAAATGGGTTCATGCTTATACTATAAAAAATAAGAGTTTTTGACAGTTGAAAAGCTCTAACAATCGATCATGGGCTTGGAAGAAGCTTCTCAAGCTAAGAAATACTTTTGAGGGTATGTTAAGGTTTAAGATTAGCAATGGTGCTAAAGTCTTTCTTTGGCTTGACCCTTGGTTCTTTGACCAACCTCTCATTGAGATATATGGCGAGCAAATGGTGCATATTTCTAGTTTGGGTATGAGAGCCAGAGTTAGCTCTATAATCCAAGGCTCCTATTGGGTTTGGCCTAACTCTCTGGATATTTCTCACCTATTGGAAGCCACTGTTCTCATTCCTCCTCCCTCTCCTAACGTGTAGGACACCATTAAGTGGCTCCCTTCTACTAAATATAGCATATCTGTTTCTTGGGATAAGCTCAGACAAAGGAAAGAAATTTTTTTTTTGGCTCCTAGAGTGTGGTTCAAAATTTATATCCCAAGACATGCATTCATCAACTAGATTGTTGTCCACAACATGTTTTACACCCAAGATAGGCTAATTCTGATAGGTTTAACTACTCAAAATAAATGTGTTTTTTATAATGGCTATGAAGCTAGAAACCACCTTTTTTTAGTGCCTTTTCACCTCTTCAGGATGGGATGTCATCAAGCTCAAAGGTTCTTTGAATTGCCCTTACTATGAGTGGAATTCTCTTATCTCATGGTCTTCCAACCTCAAAGGTGCTAGCCTCCACACTTTGCTTTGCAAATGGAGTTTTTCTGCAGCTGTCTATATCTATTGGAGTGAGAGATGTAGGAGATACTATACTAGAGAAACTAGGACTCACTCTCAATTATATACTGAATTCTTGGACACTGTTACGTATAGAGCCTACTCCCTTTAAATGATGCAGCCCACAGCTCATAGCAAGGCCTTGGCCATTATTTGGTCTCTTCTAAAAACTATTTTCTCCTGATGAGCATGATCTTCTCCAACATCTTTTTTGCTCTCATTATGCCCAGGATCTCTATGCCCATAAGCTCTGTAAGAACATTTATTGTAATTTTTTATGTATGACATATTCTAGACAATAACCATATTGAGTGTTAGATAGGTCGTGTTGGTTTCAACGACATCTACAAGTTTCGACAAAAGTGAAATCAAGCATTGAAGTAGTGAAGAATACAAGTGAAGTGTAAAAATGAGTGTATTGATAAAAATGTCTCCCGGATGGCAAAAACGGAATTTTCCAAAGCCGTCAATTCAAGCAAAAAGTCTCAGGGATTTAAGAGGGTCATTTTGGCACAGTTGCAGAGAAAAGTGATTTTTATGAAAAAACCAACGCTCAAGCCTACGGTTTCAGAATCAAAAAATGGCTGGAAAGTGGAGTTTTACGCTTGAATGTACACTCCAAGATATGCTTGAACCTACGCTTCAAACATAACTAGACTATTCTTCAAACGTAGCTGGGGCAGGATGGTTAAGTGATTTGTTTGCAATGAAAAATTATTACGTATTGTGACCTATTATGACTTGGGTTACACTCTTATATATCCTAGAACATGTATAAATGATATATACACAAAATTTGATTAGATTAATTCCTAATTATAAGAGGATTAAATAAGGGAGAATCCTAATTCAGAAAGGAAACAGTGATTTCATCAAGATTTTCAGTAAATTTCGGGAGCTCATATCTCGGTCAAAAAAGGTCCGATGGAGTGATTCTTGATCCTAACATCAAGATCTTGAAGTAATATTTCCAAAAATATACTACACTTCTCCATTAAATGTGTATAGCTCCAGATATGATTAAAAGAGTGAGAGGTGTTCTGCAAGATAAAGCTAGAAATTTCAAAAAGGGCTAAAATCCTATTTTGAGTTGGATTGATCCGTGTTGACCCAAATGACATTGAGTTTGACCTAAAAACCTATAATCACATGTATATCACATATTATACATGATATTGAAAGGTTTGGCTTAGTTGAGTGTGAAATTACTAAAGAGGGCGAACTTTGGGTTTCTCCTCTACATTGCCTATAAATACCAAGGTCTATAATAGAGGAGGCCACTATTTTTGAGAGATCTATGCAGTATTTTATTATTCATATTCTTTTACAGAGATATACACACAGAGAGAAAAGATTGAGTGATCATATATATTCAAGTTCTCTCTTGTTATTGAGATTTTCCAATTGTGCTTCTACACCGAAGATCTTATGCACAATTGGATGATTTAGTTGCTGAAAAATCATCACACCGTCTATTGCAACGAGGTTGCTTTGATCCGTTGAAGAACGGAGCCGTCTAAGTGGGAGATCGGAGCGAAAAGCTTCGTGGTTATTTGATTTGTTGAGAAACAAAGTCGTCAGAGTACGGAGCGGAGCGAGAGTTTCGTGGAGCGTGAGTGAATCTAGACTTTCAAACGTCGAGTGAAGAACAGCAGATTACATCGGTTGTAAGTATTGTTTTCATAGACTCTCTACAAATTCTCTGATTCATAATGTATTGATACCCGAGCGTATCGGTAGTTTTTACTTGGAATCTTTCCAAAGTTTTCTACGTAAAAATATCGCGTGTCTCTATTGATTTATTTTTAGTACTTAGATTATTCTTTGCATGATTTATCTTGATAGATAATTGGATTCAAATTAACTTTTTGTAGTTATTATTAATTTGTCAATAAATTCATAAAAAGCCAATCCCCCCGGCGTTTATTTCATTGATCGTCTAGGTAATTTCAAACTCTACATCTTATAGTTTGGGTGGTGGTTCTCTTAGGACTATTTGGTTCACCTTTTGCTCCAGATTGTATTTCCTTTTTTGGTTCTTGTTTTTGTGGTGGGTCTATGGAATTCTTGATGGGGTATGCCCCAGCTTTAGTGTAACTGTGTAACCCTCTAGGCTTTTCCCTCTTCTCTATACAAAGATATCTTTTCAAAAAAAAAAAAAAATGAGTTTTCACCTAAGAATAAGATACTTAAAATATATCATATTTTTTTACTATTATAACCTAACAAATTTTGTTGCTATGCTCTCACTAATATTTAGGTTTCGGTTTTATCATTTTTAGTGATCGTTTAGATAACGGTTTATTTTAATATATAAATAAGTAAAGTGTTTATATACATATATAGGTGATGTGTGTAAGACAAAGATAAGGGGATGTACACTTAAACTCTACTCCAAGATCAAGTGATATATATATATATATATATATATAGATGATAGAGTGAAAAGTAATTAGTTTACCGGATTAAGATGGGTCTGATTTGTTCCTAACATATATATATATATATATATATATATGTATGATAGAGTGAAAAGTAATTAGTTTACCGGATTAAGATGGGTCTGATTTGTTCCTAACTTCCTATATGTGATAGATAGAACCTTCATCTGTGGGTGAATAGCGCCTTGTTACTTGTTTTCACCTCTTCGCTCACTTTCAACGTCTTAATTACTTTTATGATACCTGATCGACAAAGCTACCATAGTAACATGGTAAAAAGTAATAAATTTTTATTTTGCATGTTTAATGCATAAGCCATTCACATGCTTAACGTGAGATATACTTGACTTGATCCTATTCCTGTCTTTCAATGTTCACTTCAAAGTACAACCATTAATTCTCTTTCAAATTAAGTAAAAGAAGCTACTAGCATTGTCGACTTGGGAACAGATTAAACTTAGATTTCAAGCGTTCAATAATTATATTATTGTTTCTTACAGTTGTAAAAGTTTAGATTGACAAGTGTAATGCTAGAAACAGTGGGTTTTGATTTGACTACATATATTTTATTATTATTATTATTATTATTAATATTGTTTAATAATTAGGGTATTTCGGTCGTGCCTCCATTAGTTTATGAAATTTCTGAAAGCGACTCATTCCACACAGATTGAGTAAGTTTATACTGGAGTTGCGATCGATATACTTACTAACACACCACTAATTTCAAAGTCTAAGAAAACCTAATGGATCATGTTAGTCCAATGTTATTCTTTAAATTTTATTGTATATGTATCTTCAAATTGATCAAACATAAAATCCAAGCATGAAATATATATATATATATTATACACACAACATACATTATATTATCTACAATATTGATTAAATTGCACTGGCTTCTTCGAATTGGGTAAATTGCACTGGCTTCTTCAAATTGGGTAAATGACAGATAGATAAACCGTTTCATATTTATTATTGTAAAAACATTCGAGTGTTGTGTTTATTAATGACATGTTCTGATAAAAAAATCATGTTGATGTTCGCTCAGAAAAATAATATTCAGCAGCTGAATAGCAGGGCCGATAATAATTATGATTTTCGTAGGATTCCAAAAAATAATGATCATCGGCCGAATAGTAGGGCCGATGATATTCTTCGTATCTGTAGGGTGCGGGAGTGCCAGAACCGGTGACAGAGTTCAACCGGTTCAAAAGGAACGAATCTTCGTCTCTTTTGAAGATGTGGAATAGAATCAGGCGATTTGTGCGAGAGAGAACTCAACTCACATAAATGGGTATTGATTGCCTCAACAAGTGGACTTTTGGGTAACCAAAAGAAATCGCGAAAAGAATTGAAAAGTGCAATTGTAGGGAATTGAAATATACTAGAAATGTAAATTTGGTATTGAAAGTGCAAGTGCGATTAATATAAAAGACGATAAAAAAATAAAATATAATGAAAAACTGCTATTGTAGCAAAAACATTTTGTATTTGGTCGTGGAACTCTAAAACAGAAGTCTATGTATATTATTTATAACCTAAAACTAACCTAAAGATAAACTAGAAATAAATAAATAAAAGATAAAAACAACTTAAATTCTAATCATATCTAAACACTATCATCAACTCAACTACATCTTTTTTTCAAAAGTGTTCAATACTCCACAAACTTTGTAATCTTCTAGTCTTGATCAACAAGGTTACTTCATGATCTGACCCATTTTCGCATCCCAATTTCAGCACACCTTCTGGCCTATTTCTGGCCCATTTTCGCAGCCCATTTTTGGCCCAATTCGCAGCCCAAAACAGCCCAGTTCTGGCCAAAATTTGGTCCATTGTGTTGGCTCATTTAGGGTGTCAACAGTTGAATGTTGTGAGTTTTGGGTTTGGTTAATCAAGTTGACTGAATAAACAAATACATCAAAACGATATCAAAAAGTTCTTCAATCACGAATCAAGTATAAAGAAAGCTAACATACAAGAGAAGTGAAGTGGAGTTGGTTGGAAGGCGGCAATGCAAAAAAATAATAACAAAATTGATTTTTTTTGTACTGCACGAGGTCTCGCTGAGATCTCGTATTCGGGACCTCGTAAAAGAAAAAGTTCGAGATCTCGGGAATTAAAAAAGTACCGCCTTGGTGAAATCAATGGCACAACTATCCAGAGATTTTGAGACGCTATCCAACGCCATCTGAAGCTCTCGATATCTCAGGAATTTAATACGAGATCTCGTATCCTGAGATCTCAAGCTCGCCGACTGCAGTTGTTGAAGATGATTTATTCTGATGCTTTATAAACTCCTATTCACTTAAAGACTTGTCTAAGGATTAATATTGATATATTGGTCAATGTTTTGAGACGTTATTGTTAAAAATCAAAGTTTTGGAGGAAAATAAATCCAAACCCTAATTGGGAATGATCTCTCTATATACGGGAGTTAAACTTGAGAGAAGAGGTGTGATTCTTATATTGTGATTTTTGGGCTCTGTAATTCTCTCAAATATCAGATTCGTTTGCAGAGAGAGAAAGATTGTTTGATCATTCTATATCAAGGTTCTCTCTTGTTTTTGGAGTTTATTCAATTGTGTTTAAACGTTTGAAATCTTTATACACAATTGGAAGATCTAGTTGCTTAAAAATTATCACTCCACAAGTTGCAATGTGTTTGCATTGATCTGTTGGGAAACGAAACTATTGAGAAGCGGAACTGCCGGAGTATGGAGATCGATCGGAGTGAGAGCTTCGTGGAGCGCGAGTGAATCAAGATTTTCAGACAATGAGTGAAAAACGGAAAATTAGAGTTATTGTAAGTCATAACTTCATAGAGTTTATACAAATTCTTTGATTCATAGTACATCGATACCGAGGGTATCTGTGATTTTTTACTTGGAATTTTTCCAAGGTATTTTCACGTAAAAATATCGTGTGTTATCTCTTACTTTATCTTCTGCACTTATATTGATCTTTGCATGATTTGGCTTGTTAAATAATTGGATTAATATTGACTATTCCACAATTAATTTTTAATTTTTCATTAAATTTGTCTCCTCGGTAATTTCAATTATTTTGACTTTTCCTAAATTCGTTTATCAGTTGTCGGAAACTAGTTTTGAATATAAAAAGTTGGTTATGTCCTTGTATTAAAATTATATACTCCTTCCGTCTTATATTAGTTAAGGGTTCACACGGTCTGGTTTGGTTTGGTTCCGACCAAAACCGGAACAGAACCAATATTTTTTATTCCTTAAAAATGAGAACCGGAACCGAATCATTAATGCAAGGAACCGAATCGAACCAAACCATTTTATTTCAGTTCAATTCAGTTTCGATTCCAGTTCCTACTATCATTTTTAAAAAAATAAAAAGGTCAAAACATATAGTTCTTAGAAAAGTTAAAAACGGATATTTTTCTAACTGAGTTCTCAGAATATTGCAACAAAACAAGAAATGTTATTAGAAAATGAACTAAAACAATCTATGATTTGTTTTAGTGATTATAGTCCTTTACCATCACATTATAGGTAAGATACAAGGACCAAAGATGATGCTTCATCACTCTTAGGTCCCGTTTGGCATAGTTTTTGGTTTCGGCTTTCTATAGAATAAGAAGTGAAGTAGAAGCCGTTTTGAGAAGCTAATACCCCCTAGTATCATAGAGGTTAAGTTTCAACATGAAATTTTGCCCTATGATGGCACTTGACACTAACCAAGTCAGTCAATTCTCACACTTAGTGTTCTTGAGTTATACTAAGTCTTGCACAAACACACACACACAGTATATGAAATGCAATATAATAACAACACCCACGAATTTACAGGCAACCATAATCAATGGTTTCCCAACCTTCACTATTAAACACAAATAGTACAAGGATTCTCTTTCACTCAGGCCACACTACAGCATTTACAAGCATTTATTCTCTCTAAAATTTGTTGCCTATACAATGCCATACATATGTGCCTATATAGGCCAATATACAAAATTGCCTATATCTAATGTGGATGACAGCCCCATCCACCTAGGTTGTGTTAACACCAATCAGAGGTTGTCAACACTTGGCACACAGTTGCACTCCCAACTGTCAGGATGTTGTGGCATTTCCCTGCAATGCCACCTTGTCTCTTAATGGTTAGAGTTAGTTGTGTGTCACCAAACTGCCCAAACTGCATGTCTGAGTCACACATTGGCCTTAACCAGTCTTTGTCTTGCTTTAGTCTGAACTATGTTGCACCATCTTGAGCCAACTCAATGCCAATCATATGCCAACACTGCATAATGTTTACCTTTGTTGAGCTAAATGCCTTGTCCCAACTCCTCTCAAGCCTACACGCACTTGAGAGCTTTGCCAAGTTTGAACCAATGCCTTCACTATTGAGCCAACACCTAGCCACACCCATGTCTTAGTTTTGTCAATGCCTTGGCACATAGGTCATGTCGCGCCATGCCTATGTCTTGAATCAACACCAACCATTGCATGTCTCGTGTCATAGTCTTGTCCCAAGGACAAGTTGGCCTAGCCAAAGCTTGGTGTGCACATGCTTTGTCAAGCTAAGTGCATTGCATGCCAAGCTAAGACATTACCTTGCCAAAGGCAAGTTGGCACACTTGTGGGTATGCACACATGACTTGTCAATCCATGCATGCTCCAGCACAGCCCATAGTGTCTAACCGAGCCATCTTTGTCAACCGTGCCACCGAACTATGTCAAACCATGTCTTTACAAGCCAACAAGCTTCCCTATACATGCCTTAGTCAAGGCTTGTCCATGGCCTTGCTAAGTGGCTGAATGTCTACTTGGGTCAGAGACCCACCCCTCCCTATATATGCAGAATTCACAAATACAACTCTGACTAGAACAAATATTAAACTTGCTTGAGGAGTTATAATGGTCTTTTTCGAAGCTCTCGAATTCCAAATTCGGATTTTCTTTGACAGGTCATCTTCTTATGATATAGATCATCTCCAATTAAATTTCCATAATTTTCCAACACTCCTAAGCTCGACTTCCAAAGTTGGACTTATTTACCAAAATTGCCACTGTGTCATCCTCCCATGTCACACTGGCATGCCACAGCCTACTTGAAGACTTCACCAGGTAACAACCCCCCCCCCCCCCCCCCCCCCACCACTTGAAGAAGTCCAACGTCCTCGTTGGAGAAAATCCATTATGTGATTAACCTTTGTGGCCACAACCTAACACTCTACAATTCAAGTGTTGCCCTGAAACCTTAACCTCAGTTTCTAAATCAGTAAAAAGTCAGCACCTCCATGCACAACTTTAAATAACATCTCTGCAACAAACACAGCTGCACATTTGCCTTGATCACAAATTCGAACTCTGCATCAATTTTTGAACAAGTGTATCATATTTTTTAGCCAAGAATCCGTCCTCCGCATCAATTTTGACCAAATTTCAATCAAACAATGTCAGTCAAGAATCCCCTCATACGCATCAATCCTGACCAACATTTCACAAGCAGCACCATGACTTGTCTGAATCCCATCATCCGCTTCAATTCTGACCCAGCCATCACCAATGTCACGCCTTGTCAAAAGTCCCAACCTCCGCATCAACCCTTGTCAAGCCAAACATACATACAACATGGACTCTGTTTCTGCAGTCAGCAGCCCATCACAACAAAACATAAACTTAAGGAAATTAACATTACCAAATCTGTAGTAATGCCATCTTTTTCTGGTGAGTATCCTTGCACAGCCTTTCCTTGCATCCACGCACTCACCACAGCTACTATGTTTCACTTCTTGGCACGCTGGCCTCCAGCCTGCCCATCATTCACCACCATTAGTGGACTAAGTCGAATAGGAGCGCCGCCACCCCCATCTGAGTCAGAACTTCCTTCGTCTGGACCATCCGTTGTCATGTTATTAGAAGATGAACTAAAATAATCTATGATTTTTTTAGTGATTATAGTCATTTACCATCACATTATAGGTAAGATGCAAGGACCAAAGATAATGTTTCATCACTCTTAGGCCCTGTTTGGCATAGTTTTTGGTTTTAGCTTTCCATAGAAGAAGAAAAGAAGCAGAAGTCGTTTTGAGAAGCTGATACCCCTTAGCTTCTTTAAAACATTCTTCCAATGCCCATAAGCTCTTCTAAATTTTTTGTCAAACACTGTTCAAAACAAATTTTCCCTCTAGGAAGCCAAAAGCGGCTTCTGAAAAGTCAATCCAAACAGGGCCTTAATCCTTAGTGTTATTGATATTGCCAGAATTACTCAAAATGAGAAAGGAAAAAAAGTACCAATGGTAATTCTGTAAATTACATTTTTAATTAGAACAACTAAATGACCAAATCATATGTATGATGTGCGATAAAAACTAGGTTAAGAACTTAAGATAAAGAAGAGTTCTTAATTTGAAATTGTCTTTCATATACTGATATATACATAATATATATTATACATCACTTATATAACTTTTAATTATATTATATATATCACTTATATAAGTTATAATTTTTTAATTATATTTATATATAAGTATAAGTATTACACTAATTAAAAAAGGATAATATCACTAATTTTCACTGTATTTAGGCCTAATTACACGCGATACCCCTAACGTTTGTGAAATCCCACTCACCATACTTACCTTTAGCTCCAGTGTAACAGTTTGCCCCTTTCCTCATAAGTCAACATCGGATTTTGATTTGTTAGGTCAATAAAGTTACATTTTTATGTGTAAACCCCAAATTACCTTTAGAATATATACAATGATATTTTTGCCCTTACTTTTTTAAGAAAGATTACCAAAAAAATCATACACACATTAATAAAATGTCTTTCAATGAATTCTTTATAAACCTAAATGCATATCCTCTCTCTCTAAATTCTTTTTCTCTCTAAGATTGATCTCTCTCTTTGTGTAAAAGCTTTCTCTCTGAAATATATGAGTGTCTATTACAATCTCTCAATCAAAGCTTCACAAGGGCAAAGGAGTAATTTCGCTGCATTCCATAATATTATATATATATGCTTTTTTTAGGGTATTTAGGTCATTTCACATTCAGTTTTGGCCGGACCTCTTTTCCGATACTATGAAGGGAGGTCAGTGGGATTTTACAAACATTGGGATACCGCCTGTAATTAGGCCTAATTAAAAGGGAATTTTGTGATATTTACCCAATTAAATATATATATATATAAAAAAAAAAATCGGTTCGGTTCCGGTCCGGTTCTGAGTGGTTAAGAATCAGAACCGAACCAAACAAACCGGTTCTTGAATTTTGAGAACCTGAACCGAACCGAACCACTGTCGGTTCGGTTCTTCGATTTTGTGTCCACCCATAATATTAATTGTTCACTTCCTCAACTTTACTTGTTCCAAAATACTTATTTAGTTTCAGATCCCAATCTTATATTTTCTCAAATTATCTCTTTCTATTAACTTCAAAAAGCAATGAGTTCCACTAAAAATTATAATTATAATATATTATCAAGAACAAAATTAAAAATACAAAAAAAATTGTTGAAAAATCAAACTTGAACAATTAATTTGGGAAAGAAGGAGTATTTTCATTTTATACATGACAAGTATGAAAAACATCATTTTATAATATGGCACCAGGTTTACCATGAAAAATTAAAATAGAAATTGTCATTGAGTACACGCACCAAATGTTAACGAAGGTCGGGTTCAAACTAATAAAAATTGAATTTCCAACCAAATGTCATTAGTGGTTAATTCCTTTAAATTTGAAGAGAGACTGGTATATTTAAAGCTCTGATGATAAAAAAAAAAAAAAAAAAACCTTTGTTAGCAAAAACTAAAATTAAAGGAAGATATATAGGTATATATAATTTTTGAAGTGTATTAATTAATTTATAAATATATTAATATATATATGTGTGTTTGTGTGTCTATAAACGAGTAAGAAGTTATACTTACCAAACTTAAGTTGGCTAAAGTGCGTCCTCTTTTATAAAGACAAAAACGTCAATCTTGTATTGTCCCTAGCATGGAGAAGGTATCAATCACAATAAGTGGCCGGGCCCCCTTTTTTTTTTCTTTCTTTTTTTTTACAAATTAAAAAAAAAAAAGAAGCCTACTTGACACTCGTCAAAATAACCAATGTTATTATCGATTAAGATAACCATTTCACACCAGCCTGCCACGTGTCAGTTGAGAAAACAACCTAATCCCAAGTTCTATCTCTAACTAAGAAATCCTTCACGCAGATTCGTTCTGAACAAACAACCAAAGGACTCCTGCAAAGAATCCAATACCGAATTATTATTATTATTACTATTTATTTTTTTATTTTTTATAACAGTGATGTCTGGGTTAGCTTACGCGCACATCGATTAATTCACGGGATCCGTATAAGGCGACCGAATCGGGTAAGACCCGGACTATGGCCGTTGTCGTAGCTCTAATGAATTATTTGCACCTAGTAAAAATCGAAGAGACCTCATACTTCTTAAGACATCAAATCTCAAATCTTTTTCAACTAGACCAACCCGCTCGAGTTCTATTCCATTTTTAATCCTGCACACAATTACAAATATATAATACGATAATAGCAATAAGTAAATATATATTCTGAAATAACATTTTCAGAAGACATCAAGTCTCAAATCTTTTTTACCTAGACCAACCCGCTCGAGTTCTATTACATTTTTAATCCTGCACACAATTACAAATATATAATACGATAATAGCAATAAGTAAATATATATTCTGAAATAACATTTTCAGAAATTTTGAGGATAGACTACAAATATATCCCTATCATAATTCACCGTATGTAATGTGGTTTGAAAGATATTAATATTATTATGAAACACCAATACTCATATGATTTGGAAGATATTAATATTATTACGAAGTATCAATATTCATATGATACTCATGTTTAAAAATAATATTATTCGAATTTGATATCACAACTGAAATTAATACGCGACTATGAAGTATGGTTCATATATATTTATATATATACATACATACACATATGGCAGGATATTGTTTAACCGAATTATTATTTAGGTATTTTATACATATGCATACATACATATATATATAGAATAGGGAGAGGAGGGGTGTTTGTCGGAAAGTAAAAAAAATGAGAAGAATAATTGAGAAATCATGGAACCTAGACCAAAAGCCAACCTATCAAAGAGACATAAAACAAGAACACAATCTGGAGAGAGAGATCTTCATTAAAGACCAGATCAGTTGGAAAGAAAAGGATTGATGGGGAAAATAGCAAAGAAAATAATGGTAGGTCTTTTGACTTAATGTAATATCAGATATTTAAGTGTTAGTGCCTCAATTCTCATCTATTTAATTCCCGTAATAACCTTACAATTCATGTTTGATTGAAATAACTCGGTGAATCTAATAGATGAGAATAAGTGACGTCAAAGCCTTAATTAAGTAAAGCTTCCTCCTTTATAGTAATGATCAAACTTATCAAATTAATCCGGACGGTGGGTTAATGGAAGAGTTTCTGGTTCCTTCACCATGAGGTTTAAATTCTTACAATTAAGTTTTTGTATGGACCACTAGAGATTTATCTAGTCCTTAATTTCAGGGCTCCGGGGATTAGTCGAGGTGTGCGCGCAAGCTGGCCCGGATCACACCGGTTACCCAAAAAAAAAACTTAGCAAATTATACAAATTTAAATTTTATTTTCTTAAATGCAATGGATTTTATATAAGATAATACACTTCACATAAGAAAAAGGAAAATACAACTAACATTAAATATTAGTTATTTTTTGGGTAATTTATACAAAACTCCCTAAGGTTTCAAGATTTAATCACCAAATTCCCTGTCGTTCGCCAAACTCCCTGACATTTCATATTTTAATCAAATATCCGGCTTCCAACAAATTTTCATGTCAAAATAACTTAAATGTTCATCACATAAATTACAGTTTCATCCCTCTTGTTTGGAAATAGTACACTTTCCCCCCTATTGTTTGGATAATTACACTTTCCTCATCTATAAAATATATATATATATAAAATTCAAAAAATATATTTAAATTTGAAACAATATATATATAATTCGAAACAAATACATAAATTTTGAAATATATATAAAATTCATAAACAATATATTAAATTTTGAAAAAATATATAAAATTTGAAAAAATATATAAATTTATAAATATATATATATAATTCAAAACAAATATATAAAATTTGAAAAAAATATAAGATTAGAAAAACTATATAAAATTTGCAAACAATTATATATAATTCGAAACAAATATATAAAATTCTAAAAATATATATAAATAATATATTAAATTTTGAATATATATATAAAATTCAAAAAATATGTATTAAATTTTAAAATAATATATATAAATTTCAAAAAAATAAAATAAATTTCAAAAGATATGTATAAAATTTGAAAAAAATATATAAAATTCAGAAAATATATATATTTCAAAAAATGAATTTTATTTTTTTATGTCACCACGTGAGTGGCACGTGACAGGGTATATGGTTTGGACCAGGCACGTGACAGGGTGTATGGTTTGGACCAAGCACGTGAGGTTGAATGAGGACCATGTCATGTTGTGTACTTTAATTTTTATTTTTTATTGTATTGTTAAATGGACAAAAAAATAAAGAAAAAAGAGGTAAAGGTGCAAAAGTTGGATAAGAAGAAGTGGGATAGGGTAAGATGGTGAGCTGATCGCTTGTCTCTTCTTGGATATTAGTATCATCATTTTCTTTTTCTTTCCTTTCAATTTTTTTTGGGGGTAAATTTATATATGTTTTTCGAAATTTACATATTTTTCAAATTTTATATACTTTTTCAAAATTTAGTATATTTTTCCAAATTTTATATATTTTTTAGAAATTTAATATATTATTTATGAATTTTATATATTTTTTTAAAATTTTATATATTTGTTTCGAATTATATATAATTTTTTTTGAATTTATATATATTTTTCGAATTTTATATAGTTTTTCTAATTTTATATATATATTTGTTTTGAATTATGTATATTTCAAATTTCATATATTTATTCAAAATTTAATATATATTTTTCGAATTTTATATATTTTTTGAAATTTAATATATTATTTATGAATTTTATATAATTTTTTTCTAATTTTATATTGTTTTTCTAATTTATATATATTTTTTCAAATTTTATATATTTTTTTTGAATTATATATATTTCAAATTTTATATATTTGTTCGAAATTTAATATATAGTTTACAAATTATATATATATATATATTTCAAAATTTATATATTTGTTTCGATATATATATTTCAAATTTTATATATTTGTTCAATTTTTAAATAATTTTTTCAAATTATATATATATTTTTTATAGAGGGGGAAAAGTATAATTTTTCAAACAAGAGATGGGGAAATTATAATATGTCCGAAAAAGAGGGGTTAAACTGTAATTTATGTGAGGGGTATTTAAGTCATTTTGACATAAAAATTGGCTGGAAAGGGTATTTGATTAAAATCTGAAATGTTAGGGGGTTTAGTGAACGGCAAGGGGTTTGACGATTAAATTCTGAAACCTCGGGAGATTTTGTGTAAATTACCCTTATTTTTTTTTGCTTTTCTTTGGTTTTTTCTCTTTTGTTTTTGTTTTTCTTTCTATTTCCTATTTCTTTTGTAAGTATTTTTATAAAAAAAAAACATTTTGAATTAATACGGGGGTATTTAATAGGTAACACTAAATATTGCAATCTTTTAAAAAAAAAAAGTAAATACTGCAATTAATTTGGGTACTGTAGTAGATGAGTGTAACGTGAGTGGACCATGTTATTTCACGAGTTAACTCACTTTTGCGTGTTCTTCATGCGTGTGAGTACCCCTGATTGTGGGCTGTCGTGGATACGGTTAGCAAGATGAACACTGCGTGGGCTCCAGTATGAAGCATACCTCCAATATTGTACTAATTGGACCATATCCAATATTGTACTAATTGATCCCCACATGAACTTCCATGTGTGGTCCACATCACTATTTGAGATGTAAAACATTTCTATATTTCATCACGTGAATTCCACCTATATGCCGGTTCTAATTTGCATGTAACATCTTTAAGTTATCGTATGTCTAAATCCTACGTACCTCCTCATCCATTTAACCAACGACTCTTTCGTCACATCCTTTTTATCAAAAAAAATTATAAGAAATACAATATATAAATATAAATTTACTTTAAATACAAAACTCAAAAACATGTGAAATGAAAAATTATTTAAAAGTAAATTCTACCACTAAAAATATTTCATCAATAATAAAATAATAAATTGATAATAAGAAAATTATATTATTTAAGTACTATTTTTAATTCTAAATAAATTACTATATAAATGTTTCACACACACAAAAAAAATTAAAGAGTTATAACTAATAACCATTTTAAGTGACTTTCAAAAAAAAAAAACATTTTAAGTGTTACTTACCTAATAACATATACGGTAATTCTTATGAACGAATAAAAAAAACTTATATTTATTTATAAATAGTATAGAATTGAAATAATCAATAATTTTAGTGGGATTTGACAATATAATTATATTTGTTATTCAATATATTTAATAATAATAACTAATTTTAGTGGGAATCTCAAAATAATTTTGTAACATTAAAGTATAAATATAAAATAAATAAATATGTATAATTATTTAGATAAGTAATAAGAGTAAACAAAAAAAGAAAAACTCTATAAAATAAATAAATATTGATTTTACTTTTTAAGTAATATATAATTTAGTAGGATTTAGTAACAATTAATATATTTCGTTGGAAGTTGAAATAATTTTGCATTTGAGATAAATATAGTTTAATTGAATTAAGTAATATTTGATATACTTAGTGGAAAGTTCAAAAGAATGTAACATGTGGTGTGTGAATTTTTTATACATAAATAACAAGAGTTAATTAGAAAATAAAAATTTTATAGAAAAAGTAAATATTGCTTTGACTTTTATAAATATTTTATAGTTTAGTGAGATTTAGTAATAATTAATATATTTTATGGGAAGATGAAAAGTGTGTTGTACCATTTGGTGTAAATGTTAAGTAAATTATTGATTATAATTATTTAAATAGATAAAAAATAAAAAAATGTAGGAAAAAGATTAAAATTATTTGTTCTTTTTATAGTGTATAAATAATAAGTGTGTTGTAATAAGGATGATTAGTATAGTGGGGAAGCGTGAGGTTTAGGTAGGTGGTAATTTAGACATTCGAATGCAAATTAAAATAATTAAGGATACTAAAATTATTTTATGCCTCTAGGAGGTGTCAATGCAACAAAATGTAAACCTCAGGAGTGTTGGGACTACACTCGCATTGACCGGTATCTAGGTGGAATTGACCAAAACCTCAGAGTATATGGGTGCAATTTTGGATCTAACTATTGCTGAAATATCTACAAGATTAGCTCTGTCTCATTATATTATTTTTATTTTTATTTGTTTATATATATATATGGGTAATTATAGTTACCTTCTCTCAGAATTTATTAAATTACGTCCACATCCCCTATTTTTTGAATAATTACAATTTATTCCCTTTTGACATTCATATCCGACCGCCGAAAATATAAAATTACCCTTATACACATGTTGTTTTTTTTGAAAAGAATACACATGTAATTTTTGCATGGGCATATAAATGGCCTTACAAATAAATAAAGGGTATTATAATTATTTCGCCAATAAAAAATTATGGAAAGTTAGTCGGAATGAAGTATTTGTTGCAAAATATAAATTAAAGGAGAAGTAATAGAAAAAAGATGGGAGCATAATTTGACAAATCTCCAAGGAATGTAATGATAATTATCCCTAAGTTTTCTTAGGACCTGTTTGGAAAACGGTCTGGTCTGGTCTGGTCCGCTAATCTGAAATTCTGTTTGGTAAGCGGTTTGGTCTGATTTCAAATTTTATTGAATATATATATACACACATACACACACACACACACACATATATATATATATATCTAGAATTCTCGTTGGGTGGAGAGGAATTGATTGGGGTAATTGATGACCAGGTAAGATAAAAAGAGATTAAAGTTGCGAGAGAAGAGTGAGATTGGAGGGATTGATTGGTTGCGAACAAAGATGTCTAAATATATGGATTGGAGGGTTTGAGAATAGGATTTTGAAGGTATGTGATCAGACTCGATGTGGAAGAGAGAAGAGAATGAATCGTTGTAAAGGTCCTGGAATGCTATTAATGGGTTTTTGGATCGAACGCCATTGATGAGGTTTGTGAAGCTCAATCAATGGTAAAGATGAAAACAGAGTAAAGAAACATATTGAGAGAGAAAAAAAGGGCAAGAGTTTGCACTGGTGTGGGTGGTGCGTTGCGGTGGTGGTGGTGCCTGGTGCAGGTGGTGGTGTAAGTAAAAACAAGACCAACAAAAATCAACATTTTGATGGTTTTGAAAAATGGGGTTTCGGTTTTGTTTTGTATTATTTAGATCAATCTTGTCAAATATGGTCTGGTCTAAAAAATGTAAGACAATACCAAAAAAATCAAGACAAGACCAAACATGCCCTTAAAGAATAAGATTTTATTGTTTGCACAACCGTACCCTGGATGGAGAACATGACTTACGGAATGTGATTCACCAAACACCATGAATTCCCTCTCATGTGGGCAATCTCTACCATCATTTGAGTATGGCATCGTTTTGTGTACAGTGAATTCAAACTCCTTTTTTTATTCTTTATTTCTCTACCTTTTCCCTTATTTACTCATTTTTTATTGTGGGTTTGAGAGATTATTTCTTCAAACCTTTTCCTAATCTAATTTAACGCAGTACAACTAATAATTACATTTATGTTCTTTTTACAAGAAGGAAAGTGATAAGATTTAAAATTTAAGATTCAACACACTTTCACAGGAAAATTAATCCGATGTAGGGAAATGGTGAAATGTGAGTCCCATGGGCTGAAGCAAAATCAAAATCGTTGATGAATGATAGTGGATCCTTATTAGTACATCAAAAATTTTACACTCATTCAGATCGTTGGATCTATATAAGGCCCGCACTTCATCATTTCACTCCATTATATCACTACAGCAGAATCGTGTCCCTTTCATAGTCCTAAAACAACTATCAAAGTTTTAAGCGATGTGTGATGTTTGGAGTTGTGTTTCGTGCACCTATTCCAATAAAAAAATGAGTGATATTTTCTCTTGCGTATGATGACCTTTACCACTTGTTCCGATGGCTAGCGGAGGATTTGGTATAATAGCTCACATTTATTTGCGCTAAGCATGTTATAAGTTTTTTTACAAGATTAATAGCATACCATTTAAAACAATTTTAAAATGCAAAAAGTCAAAACAAAATATTTAAAAAATCAATCCAAATAATGCCTTAGAATGGTAAGAAATTATTTTTGACAACTCCATTACTGATTTACTCACTAATAATGCCAATGAAATATAAAATCTCGGCCATCTTTAGATCCAACAAGTGTGACAATTTATAATGACATTTGAATAGAAGGGGGAAATTGGAAATTTCATCATCATCATTACTAGAATAAATATTTTATTATAAATAATGGAGGAGAGGATAAATATTCTAATAAATGGAGAGCAACACAAACACAAGCCACGAAGTAAAATAAAAAAACTCAAAATAAAGCTGAAAAAGAGTGAAGAGAAATTTTGGTTTTGAAAAATGAAAAAGTAAGATATGTTTACATATACGTATAACATTATTTTTCAAAGATTTATATAGTATTTTACTAATTTCTGCAAAGAATTGAATGGGATAATAAAGGTGTTTCGAAATCAATACAAAAACAACCGGTAAAAAAAACGAAAGTAAAAAGTAAAAACGTCTAGAAAACAAAAGGAGAAACTACTGAATCATCTAGTTTGACCTCCACTTCTTAGAATTCGCTAGCTGATTTGGTTTAATTCAACACTCTTCCCCACGTTCCATTACTGCGTGTGCATGCCACGCAAACTACTTCTTAGATGTCATTAATCGAGCGTGAACTACACGCGCCATAGATAATTACTTCACTCACCCCCACACTACACTAATCTTAGAGAGAGAGAGAAACGGTCCCCTCTCTTCCCCCCTGTATATATATATATATACGCCTATATCTAGTATTTATATACGCAAGAGTGTTCACCTATACATATATATATATATATATACACGAGTGTTCCTCTGACGTGTCTCTCAGTGTAACTTATAAGCGACGACGGTGAACGGGCCGATGTGGTCAAAGCAGTTTGACCGAGTTCTGATAGGTACGACAAGTAGAGGGCTATTATGGTAAATAAGTACCCTTCTTTCTGGGCTATTTATTCAGCTACGGCTCTGTCTTTGCTTCTGTTGGTCTGTTTGATAAGACCTCTCCTTCTTCTTCTTCTTCTTTATATATAACCTCTACATATATATATAAACGATATAGAGTGAGAGAGATAGGGGATGAGAACAAGGAATGGGCTCGCTTATCCCAAAGTAGTGAAGATGGGTTTCGCCAAGAGAATGGCCTTCGCCGGAGAAAATGAGAATGGCCGGAAACGTTTCAAGCCGTCGCCGGACGTGGCCGGAAATTGTGATTTGTTCGATTCACTACCGGACGATCTCGTCCTCTCCATTCTCGGAAAACTCAGCTCCACCGCGACTTGTCCGGCAGATTTCATCAACGTTTTGATCACGTATGTCACTCCAACAATTTCTCGCCGGAAAATTCAAATTTTAATTTTCAGGCAGTCACATGAAATGTCTTCAATCGACTATTTTAGATCTCATAAACTAGTTTTACCTTATCAAACTCGTAAAAAAGATATGCTTTTCTTCAATTTTTTATTTTTATTTTATTTTTTATGGATAATCTATACACACATAGATATATATATATATAGTGATTAGTTCTGATTTTGTTTGTTTTTATGAAAATAGATGCAAAAGATTAAATGGGTTAGGCCTCAATTCTCTAGTTCTATCCAAAGCTTCTTCGAAAACGTTCGCTGTTAAAGCCAAGAACTGGTCCGAGTCCGCTCACCGATTTTTGAAACTCTGTTCCGATTCAGGCAACGTTGAAGCCTGCTACACTCTTGGCATGGTCAGTATATATATACATATATATAAATATATATAGAAATATAGATTTATATCTATAAATGCACTCAACATTCTATTTTTATGCCCATTAAATGAGTGAATCAACTGTGATTTGTGCAGATTCGCTTCTACTGTTTGCAAAATCGAGGCAGCGGCGCGTCGCTGATGGCGAAGGCGGCGATTAACTCTCACGCGCCAGCGCTGTACTCCCTCGCCGTGATTCAGTTCAACGGCAGCGGCGGCTCCAAGAACGACAAGGACCTCCGAGCCGGCGTGAGCCTGTGCGCGCGAGCCGCCTTCCTGGGCCACATCGACGCCATACGCGAGCTCGGCCACTGCCTCCAAGACGGCTACGGCGTGCGCCAGAGCGTCGCCGAGGGGCGGCGCTTCCTCGTCCAAGCCAACGCGCGTGAGCTCGCCGCCGTGATCTCCTCCGTGGCTCCTCCCTCGGCCCACGCCACGCGCGCGTGGCTCGAGTGCAACACACTCGCATCTAACAACAACCGCCACGTCACCAGCCCGCCGTGTCCGTTGTTGAGTGATTTTGGGTGCAATGTGCCTGCTCCTGTGGCCCACCCGGCGAGCCGGTTCATGAGCGAGTGGTTTTTGGGTCGGGTTGGGTATTCGGGTTCGGGGCTCCGAATGTGCTCTCACGGTGGTTGTGGGCGGCCGGAGACTAGGCAGCATGAGTTTCGGCGATGTTCGGTGTGTGGCGCGGCGAACTACTGCTCACGTGCGTGTCAGGCGCTGGATTGGAAGTTGCGGCACAAGGCGGAGTGTGTGCCCATGGAGAGGTGGGTCGAGGAGGACGACGACGGCGACGGTAACGGTAACGGAGGGGTTGACGGTGAAGTCGACAATGGTGGTGAAATTCATATGGTTGAGAGTTAACGGTAACGGTAACGGCAAGAGGCTTTAAAGAATGGGCAAGCTTTGGTGGAAAATTGAACTATGTTCTAGTAAGTACGGACTTTGGGGTTGTAAATATATGAGGTAATTTAGAGGTTTTAAGGGGGCAATTTTGTACAATTTTCAGTTATTATGCTGCCTTGAATTTTCCTTTAATTACAAGAGTATAATTTTCTTAAATTCCAAGTTATTTCTTTTGTTTAATTCTTTAGCTTATAATAACACAAAATGAGAGTAGTAAATTAATGTGAAAAATATTTTATTTGCTGAAAATTGGATTAAAGATCAATAAATTTTTAATATTTTCTTTTGATAATATAAATTACTAACAATTACTGGGAACTACTATGGGAATAAGAGCTTGGTTAACTACAAAATTAGGTTTAGGTAAGATAATGTAGTATAATTTATTAGAAAATTACAGAATTAGGTAGGAGGATTAGATGAATAACCAACTGCATGCATGTGTATTGTGGATGAAATGTGGCTTAACTTTATAGTAAAGTAACTTGGTCTTAAATTGAGATATGTAACAACTTAGATATGGATAGCCTTTGATTTCAGCAAAGCCAGTTGTGAAACTTGTGACGCAAATGAAATGGAAAGGTAAAGGTAGTCAAGTACGTACTGGTAACAAAGGAATCCTAGGTGTACTGTTATCATTCAATATTACTATGTTCTCTGCTCTTTAGTTTGTGTATATGCGTGTGCATGTGTATATATCAATATATATTTGGGTCAAAAAGTGAGACAAAAGAATGGTCAAGTGAAAAGAAGCAAAAGAATGGACTACAAAGAATGGAAATGAACAGTGGGAAGGACAAGTTCGCTTGCAAGTGGAGGAGACGATGTCATTTTATTGCTAACTTTATGTCCCTACTGGAACCCCAATGAAAATAATATGTGCATGTGTGTATTAGAATTAGATATATGCGCGGTTTTGATATTGGTGTAGCGGTTTCGGTATTAGTATAACGGATTCAAATAATATTGAATTTTAAAATAAATATCGGTACTAAATAGCATTATCGACATTTTTCTAAAACAAAACCATTAAAACAGAACCATTATATATGTGAAGTTAAATTTTATTTTAGCATTATATTCAAAACTTAGACAAAGATGAGTGGCCCAATGCCCTCTAGGTTTAGACTCTGGAGCCACAATTTGGGTAGGGGGGGTAGGGGTTGCAATTCCTATTTGGTTAAATAAATCTGTAATTTGTTATAATATTGTTGATCGACTTATTTGGCTGATCTCGATAAGAGTTTTGTGGATTTTGAGCACTACATTATGGTCATGAGAACATTGTTTACTTATTAGGGTTATTTTCATTTACACCCCTTCAGGTATGTCCTAATTTTAATCACACCCTCTCATATTTGAGTATCTTCAATAACACTCATTTGGACTTGTTTGGTTGGCTGATTTTTATTTTTTTTTGTTCTGTTTGTGGGTTTTAGGTTAAAACACATGTTTGGTTAGATTTTTTGGGCCCAAGTATTGAATGTACAGTAAATAAACACATGCCCTTTTTAGTAAAAATGAAAAAACAGGAAATTGATATTTTTTTTAACTGTTGGAGCAACACACGGACAAACACACAGATAAACAAAAAAAATAAAAGAGAAAAAAATTAAAAACAGACCCAAACACAGACCCTAGCTGCTCGCTTCTTGCCGTCTCGCCATTTCTAGGGTTAGAGGTGACACAGTCGCACTTCTTCCTCAAGCTCTTGGTCTGGAGCTGTGATTATCTTCCTCCTCAAGCTCGCGACAGCTCTAGGGCTTCGATTTGGGCCAATTCGGGACAACACTAGCTTCGATTTGGGAATCGCACTTCCTCCTCAAGCTCAAATCAGGTTCATTTCTTTGCGTATCTTGTATCTATAGCTGCGTATGTGTGTGTATATGTATGTGTATGTGTATATATGTGCTTACATGTATGTATGTGTTGTTGTATGTGTGCCGACAAAGCTAGGGCTATATGTATATATGAAGGTGTTGTTTCTTTATATGTGTATTGCTTCTTTTTTCATCTTATATATCTTTTCAAGTTCTGAAATTGAAAAAATTTCACCCCAACCAAGCCATAGTTATTCTAGTTTCAGTTGAGAAACATTGAGTTTTAGAGGTCCTACTAGATGAAAGAACATTGTTTCTTGGGGATATTTTGATTGAATTGTAGTTTCAGATCTTAGTGTTGGCTGTAGTGGAGGGAGTTTTTAGCTCAAATTTGGGTTCTTTTGATTGATTTGGGTAGTTCTTAGTTGGTTGATTTTGATTTTGACTCTTGCATTCATGTTATTAAGATGTAACTGGTGGTTGTGTGAGAGTGAGACTTAGGGCTCAAATTAAAGTTTTATTTCCAATATTTTCTACTTTATATAGTTTTGTGGGAAACTTGAGTTACATCAGTAACATACTAACATCATTTTAATCTCCCACTCTTTTTTGTTGATAAAACTGTTAAGTATTAGATCCGTAATGTAGAAAGCTCTTTTAGAGTGTGTGATGTACCAATGTAGGTTAGGAGTTTTAATCAGATCCCTAAAGACTTGCCATTGTCGAATCACATATATAATGATTTGAGCGTTTCAATTCCAGCACCAGTTTGTATTAGTGTCCTGCACACAACCGAACTATAATATATATATATATATAGCCTCATTTTATCTCCAATAGGTGTTACATCCTATTTTTTACCTGTGCCCACTTCTTAGTTTTTCATTTCTTGTATTTCCATTTGGCATCTCTTGTGGGGCATTGCAATGCAGGGCTGCAATACCTATTGGATCTTCTATTGGTATATGGAGAACTTTACGGACAGTTGTGATCCTTAAACTTTAGACAGGGCCACTGGTTCATTGTACCAACATGTATATTAGTAGTTTAATAATTGTGGCTTAATTAGGAGTAATTTCATTATATTTAGTAAATTCATATTTTCAGCATTACAGTTATGAACTATTGCACCAACTTACTAGCACACCATGTAACAAATATTTTCTTAATTATATCAGTAACATACTAACATCATATACATATATATATATATACATATATATATATATATATATATATATATATATATTTTGGGAGTTTGATAGATTGTTAGCTTCTGGATCTTCATTACTTTTGAATGTCTGATGTCCTTTTTTTATGAATATTTGGATCTGATCTTCAATGTTTAGAATATTCAGGGACTTCATTTTTTTAAAATTTCTCTAAATATATAGGTATATATATATATATTCATTTTCTAAAACACCAATATATTGAACCTTGAATCATTAATGGAATTTTTGTTGGAACAAATTTAATTAAAGTGAAACATCATAATTATTGGCTAATGTTTTCCAAACATTAGGTAATACCCTTGTATTTAGCCATCCAAGATTGAGTTATCTGAAGATGGTGCATTAGCCTTTAGAAACATTGTATGTATCCATTAAATAGTTTTTTCCCTTCTTATTTCTCTCTCTTTTTCCATTATGTAGACATAAAAGAAAAATTGAATTTAAGGCCTAGCAAAATGTTGTTCGATAAAAGTTAACAGCCTCGTTTTGAATGATCGCTGCCAATGCGAAAGGGGCATTTTGATGCTCCTTTCATATCACAACGAACATGATTTTGAATGTGAATTAAAATTTGGGCACTCTGATCTTCCTATTGATTTTGGTAAAGAGAGAATAGAAGAAAGAAGAAGAAAGCAAAATGCTTGAGAGTTTTTGTCATTGAAGGCTTTTGTTTTATTCTTTGTCCAACTTTTGTTTGTCTTTCCATTTATAGACTATTTGTTGATCGGCCATGAACTAGGTTGTGTTTAGCTGGATAGTTGGAGACATAATTGTGTTTTTTAAACACAAATTAGGTATTTATTTTCTTGAAAGATTCATTAGGGATTCATGTTGAATCTAGACACTGAGTAAAATAGTAATTCATGTGATCTGTTTATATATTTTTAAAAATTTTAATTTAATTTAATTTTGTGTGTACATGTTCCCACAGTATTGCTAAATTGAGTCATGTGAGTCTGGAAAATTTCCATTATAGTGTCATGGCCATCATTGACACACCAACATGCATTTCAATATTTCACTTTCCTAGTGTATATTTCATTTTTGTTTTGAATGGGAACTTAAAACTTCTATCGTCATTAAATCAATGCTATTTTCTTAATATTTTTTTGTGTGGCAAATGAAAAGGGCATTGTCTAGTTTAAGAGTGGTATTTAATTAAGAACTATCAACTTAGAAAATTGGAGTTTAATAAGTTTACGAAGAAACCCGAACATGAATTTTGATTGGATTAGATCACCGACTCGGATCATCTAATAGTTTCTCGAATATTTATAATGTCGGGAAACATGCCTTGATATAGTTTTAGGGGGTGTGCAGGGCTGTTGTTAGGGGAACTTAGTTTGGTATATCACCTTGTGCATAGATAACCTTAACTCCGCTCTTTCACATATTAGCGGCTCTGTGAAAATGATACGTTAATTTGATATTGACATATACATGGCAACGTAGATATAAACCCCTAGATTTATGAGAAAACAACGAAACTGCAAATATATATATTGAGAGTTTTTGTCATTATTAAGCATTTATTAGTCAATTTCCTTTTTCTTATTGTTCATACCTGCAATCTGATGGCTATCTATCAATACTGATCATGTGCTTAAGTAAAAACTTGCAAACTAATTAACCACACAGTTGGTATGCCTGAGAATTTAAAATATTGTCTGTTTGTATTCAATGGTATTATCAATTGGTATCTAATTACCTTTTAATATTTATTAGTGATGGACTTGCGATATGTCTTATTGAAAATGTAGATGGATACCACTAACATGAATGAGGAGGTAGATCATCTTCGCATTTGGGGGAAATGGCCACTTGATATATTGTTCAGTTTGATAGAGGAATAAGTCAAGTTGGGTTATAAGATAGAAGGATTTTTCACAAAAATTGGGTGGTCCCATATTCGTGAAGGTGTCAAAGCCAAACTCAGATCTGGGTATACTCCTGTTATGATTATGAACAAATGGCAAAGTCTAAAAAAAGACCACCGTTTGTTTCTAAATGTCAAAAAGGCAATAGGAGTTGGCTTTGATGAGGTGACGAATATGGTGACTATGGAGTTTAAACAATGGGATAGGTTGGATCAGGTTAGTATTCTTGAATATAGTTTTAGAAGTTGAGATTACAATTTAATAATATCATTTACTAAAATAGACGGTTTATATTATGTTGTAGGTGCACAAGGGTTGCAAGGAAAAATTCCAGGGTAAGCCTTATGTTTACTATAGGCAAATGACTCTCTTAATGGGAGGTACTGAAGCCACTGGTGAACACATCCGACCTTCTACTAGGTTACCCTCATTCTTTCCAGGGTCCTCGTCCTATGCTCATGTTGACATAGATATTGATGATGAGGATGATGTGGTCGATACTCCTGAACCAGTCCATACCCGAAAGAAAAAGAAGCATGATCCAATGTCAAAGGCAATTTATGATTTGATAGTTGTTATTAAATATATTAGTACTGCTAAGGTTCCGACTGTGAGTCAAAGCGTGGGTAGTGTTGTATCCGCCTATGAAAAAGGGCAAAACTCAACTCCTAAGACTCCCTGCAGTGCAAACAGTGATGAGGCTATCTCACCACCTAAAACTGACAATACTTACCAACATTTTGAACAATGTGCTTATATATTAGGGAAGCTGGTAGGAGTGGATGATGCCCATTTTGCTAATGCCATTGATAAGTTTGAGCATTCTGAAATTTTCCGACGTTTCTTTCTTAAGCTTTCAGATGAGAGGAAAGTGGTCTGGATGATGAATCTGTAGCTGTGTGTGTACTTTTAAATTTGGAGGATTGTGTGTGTATTTTTAAATATTGGATGATTGTAAGACTAAATGTGGATGATTTTTATGTTATGCCTATTTTTAAATTGGATGTTTATGTTTTGGTCAAAGAGTCAACTATTTTGTATTGTACCAAGAGTAAGTTGTGCCTTATGATGAACTATAGTTTTTCTATTTTATCATTTTTCTACAAGGCCTGGAAACCTGTTGAATGTTTGCTTTAATATTGTATCAGGACATCGTCAGTCCTATTCTGCGCCATGAGTAATGATGGCCGTATGTTACAGGAAATTGTCAACATTGTTCTTGAATCACTTGTTGATGATTGAGATGAAAATTCTTGCCTCGCTGCAGTATGTCAGGTATTGCAACAATATAGGACATGGAGAAATAATATATCGTGTAGGACTTCGGCTTTACGTGGTCAACAATATGTTACTGAGTTAATCCGCGGGAATGAGACTAGGTGTTATGAAAATTTTGAGGATGAACACTGATGCCTTTGAAAATTTATGTGAGCAATTGAAGGGATTAGGGTTAAGAGACTCCAAATGGTTAATGACACATGAACAGTTAGCTATATTTCTTCTAACTTTAAGCCATAATGCTAGGAATCGATTGGAAGTTGAACGATTTCAACACTCAACATGGACTATATTCACTCACTTTCACCGTGTTTTAAATGTTATTGGAGTTCTTGCAACATAAATAATTGTTCCTCCTAACTTCAATGTCGTGCCACCTGAAATCTTGGCGAATACAAAGTATTTTCCTTTCTTTGAAAATTGCGTGGGTGCAATAGATGACACCCATGTCGATGCCCATATCGAAGCAATTAAACAAATTCGATATAGGGGCAGGAAAGGGTTTTGTTCTTATAATGTGATGGTCGCCTGCTCATTTGACATGAAATTCACATACGTCATAGGTGGATGGGAAGGGACAACCAATGATTCAAGAATTTTGAATGAGTGTTTTGCACGAGGGGATTTAGACTTTCCCATGGCTCCTGAAGCTATATATTAACAAAAATATAATTGCTCCATGATTTTTTTTAAAACATATTTTCTTAAGTTCATTCTATAACATATTTTATGTTTACCAGGGAAGTATTATTTGGTTGATTATGGGTATGCCAATCAACCGGAATTTCTAGCTCCGTATCGAGGTCAAACATATCATTTGGCCAAATTTCGTACTGGAGGTAATCGTGTTCGCGGCCGTGAGGAATTGTATAATTTCAAGCATTCTTCATTAGGTAATGTGATTGAAAGATGTTTTGGCATATTGAAGATGCGATTTTCAATTCTTAAGCAGATGCCTTGCTACAAGTTTCCTACACAGGTCGACATTGTAGTAGCTTGTTGTGCACTGCACAACTTCATTAGGATGCACGGACATGTAGATGTTATATTTGATGGTACATCGGGTGAGATCTCGGGTGAAGGGAATGAGGATGATGACGGAGATGGCAATCATGCACCTGGAAATGTTACGCCTATGAGGGGTACAATGAATGCAGTTCGCGATACAATAGCTGACTTAATTTGGGCCGAATGATAGATGTTTTATTTATCTCATTTTGAATAATTGTTTAAGTGTATGTGTTATGGATTTTCTATCTTTAATTTGGATGACTGTAATAACTTATATTATCTAAATTATGAATTATTGTAATAACTTATATTATCTAAGTTCTTAATAACTGTAATAGCTAATATTTATGTCAAGTTCTATTGTTTTCTAACTTACTATTGCTACTTTTGTGATTTCAAAATAGAAATGTATTAGGATTTGGGGCACGACCCTCCATGTTGTTGTGGCATGGGTCCTATGATTCTTTATCGGGTTGGGACAATACAAAACGAAGAATGCTACTTTTATAGATGTCCAAAATGGAAGGTATGATTTCTAATACAGAGGGATTAACAAAATAGTTGATTTGAAGTAATTATAATTATTTTATATGTTTTGAAATTGTAGAAACACCGTAATAGTTTTATATGGTTGGATGATGTCCCCACAGGATTTCAAGGAATTAGACAGCAGGTTGAACAACAGGAGGACAATGATTTAGACAAACGTAGTTGTTGTTATTCAACATGAACAATATCGACAGAAGTACATTATATATGGTGGTTGTATTTGTCTAAGTTGTTTGTTCTTTCTTATGTGTTTTATCGTACTTCTTGTGGTTATTGTTATTGTAATTGACTAATGATATTTCATTTACTCGTTTTTTATTCGGCCATGTAATAAATATATTCAAATATGGGTATATACTGAATGATTGTAAAATATTATTGAATTTTCATCTCCATAATGAGATATGTTGGAGGACAATGTCTTTGATATGTCTTGTGATATTGGATGTCTTGTGATAATTATTTTTTAATATATCTTGTAATAATTCTTACTATCAGGTGAAAAAAAAATTTGGACTTGTCATTTTTATGGGGAGGTGTTGCCGGAATTTTTTTATTTTCAAAAGTGTTTATGATGAACAATACCAACTTGTCATAAAAGATATTTGGTAAAGAAATGTCTTTCAATTGTCAAAGATTTGCCATAATTAATTTTTGTATTTTGAAAAAACAAAAAAAAATACATTTGAAGTCACCAAACGTGTTTTTTTGTTTCTGTTATTTGAAATTCAGAATAAACAGACTCTGCCAAAGATGTTTTTCTGTTTCTGTTATGAAAAACAGGGCTCTGCCAAACATGTTTTTTCTGTTTATGTTATGAAAAATAGGGCTCTGCTAAACGTGTTTATTGATTTTTAATTTTTCAATTTCGACCCAAAAAACATCCCTACCAAACATACTTATGTTTTTGGATGAATAAACAAAAAAAACAAAAAAACGTGTTTTTTGTTTTTTTCAACACAAACACAAACACAGCTCTACCAAACAGGCCCATTGTGGTTTGAGATTCTCATCATTTACACCCCTGATCACTTTTGGGACTAAAATGCCCTTACCCAAACACCCACTATCCTGATTCCTAAAAATATCCCTATTCCCAAACACCCACTATCCATATTCCTAAAAATATATATAAAATTCAAAAATAATATATAAAATTCAAAAAATATATATAAAATTAGAAAATAATATATAAAATTTGAAAAATATATACAACTTGATATATATAAAATTTGAAAACAAAATATAAAATTCAAAAATAATATATAAAATTCAAAAAATATATATAAAATTCGAAAACAATAGATAAAATTCGAAAATAATATATAAAATTTGAAAAAATATATATAAAATTTGAAAACAATATATAAAATTCGAAAAATATATATAAAATTTGAAAACAAATATATAAAATTTGAAAACAATATATAAAATTTGAAATATATATATAAAATTGTTTTCGAAAAAATAAATGGTGAAGGTATACAAGACGCAATAGAGAAAGGAAGTGTGAGGTTACAACACTTGAATTCCAACCAATGGTGTCAGGTGCACATATAAACCATGGAGGTTTTGATTTTTTGAAGGCAAATGATGTTTTTGTCCCTCAACTACATTTATTTCAGTACAACACCAAGCAAACACAAAAGATATATTGGCAATCTAAGTGGTCTATATTGAACTTCTCAAGTGGCAACATCATGTGCTTCCCCATGATTCCCATGATGGCTTGGAAAAATAAATAATATATAAAATTGTTCGAATTATATATATATATATATATATATTTGAATTATATATATTTTTTGAAATTTATATATTATTTTCGAATTTTATATATTGTTTTCAAATTTTATATATATTTTTTGAATTTTATATATTATTTTTGAATTTTATATATTTTAAACAATTTTATATATATTGTTTTCGAATTATATATATATTTTTTGAATTATATATATATTTCGAATTTTATATATTATTTTCAAATTTTATATATTGTTTTCGAATTTTATATATTATTTTTGAATTTTATATATATTTTTTGAATTTTATATATTATTTTTGAATTTTATATATTTTTCGAATTTTATATATTGTTTTCGAATTTGATATATATTTTTTGAATTTTATATATCATTTTTGAATTTTATATTTTTTTTTCGAATTTTATATATATATTTTTAAGTTGTATATATTTTTCGAATTTTAAATATTATTTTTGAATTTTATATATTTTTCGAATTTTATATATTGTTTTTGAATTTTATATATATATTTCAAATTTTATATATTATTTTTGAATTTTATATTTTGTTTTTGAATTTTATATATTTTTTTCAAATTGTATATATTTTCGAATTTTATATATTATTTTTGAATTTTATATATATTTTTAGGAATAAGGATAGTGGTTGTTTGGGAATAGGGATATTTTTAGGAATATGGATAGTGGGTGTTTGGGTAAGGACATTTTTGTCCTAAAGTGGTCAGGGGTGTAAATGATGAGAATCTCAAACCATTAGGGGTGTAAATGATGAGAATCTCAAACCATTAGGGTTGTTATTGAAGATATTCAAATATGAAGAGGTGTGATTGAAGTTAAGACATACATGAGAGAATGTAAATGAAATTAACCCTACTTATTATTATTCTTTTTTACCGCAACAATAAAAACTTATAGAAATAATTACACAAACCTTCCCACTAAGTTGTATACAGATCCTCTAACGTTTCAATAATATCAAAAACCTTCCTTAGGGCCGTTTCAGAACAATAAAAACTTATAGAAATAATTACACAAACCTTCCCACTAAGTTGTATACAGATCCTCTAATGTTTCAATAATATCAAAAACCTTCCTTAGGGCCCGTTTCAGAACTTGGTTTTGGTTTTGGTCTTGTGATTTTGGTTTTGGTAGTCTTGGGTGGTTTTAGGTAAATCTAAAACCTATATATAATATTTGGTAATGAGTTGGTCTTGGTCTTGGTATAATTATATACTAATACGTATTAAAAATATATAAATATGAAAAATATATATATAAAATTGGAAAAAAATATTAAAATGAAAATATATATATAATTAAAAATATTTAAAATTCCCGAAAACATTTGACATTTTTAATTTTTTTTATTCCAAAAAATATATATATAATCGAAAAAAATATTTTAAAATGTGAAAATTATATATAAAATTCAAATAATATATCTTAAATTCGAAATAATATATATAATTCAAAAAAAATATAAAATTCTGAATAATTTTATTATATATTGAAAAATTTTAAAAATTTAGAAAAAAGGATATAAAATGAGGAAAAATAAATTGTTTCCGAAAAATATTTTTTTTTCCGAAAATTAAATTTTTTTGGGAAAAAAATTATTTTTCCCTAAAAATTATTATTTTTCAAAATAATTTATATTTTCGGCCATATATATATATATATAGAGAGAGAGAGAGAGAGAAAAGTCAAAATTGGTAGGCCAAAACCATGGTTTTAGTGGTTGGTTTTAAAAAGTCCAAAACCCACAAACCAAACATGGTTTGGTCTTGAAATCAAAGACCAAAACCAAAACCAGGCCCAAAACCACCTATCCAAACAGGCCATTAGTATCATCGGAATATTGATCCGAAAAGAAATAATAATAAAATGACATGTATACCCTCATACATGTAGAGATATTTAGAGAATTTTCTAGAAGATTGTGAATTTACTACCTTACCCTCAAATATATTGGCGATAATTATGTGTATCAACCAACTGTCATTTCATATACGCCATTTATCTTTCCTAAATCATGAAAGAAAGCTTGTTGAGAGAGAATGAATGATTTTTAGAGAGAGAGTATGTATAAACAACCACTCAAATGGGTATATATAGAATATATATGAGGGTAATTTGGTAAAAATAATTGGGATATTCTAGTAATTTTGAATGCAAAAGTAATTGTTCAAATGTTAAGGATAACAAGAGTAAAATAGGGAGTTTAGTCCATAATATGTTATTATTGACCAATAAAGTAAATTTACGGCATTGACATTGAATAAAATGGGTTAAATGTTATAATAGAGGTGCAATTAAGGAAGATTTTTTATATTATTGAAACATAAGAGAATCGCGTTTAATTATATCTTAATTGAAGAAGAATTTGTGTAATTATCCCAAACTTTTACTATCACATTCTCTATATAGATCCATTTGGAGAATCTACAACATCATATTGTTCATGAATATACCATCTTAATTGATAATAAGATAATTTGCACTGAGACCCTCTGAAATTTATGTCAATTGCATCTAAAAATTGGTCAAGATAATTGGTGCCCCAACGCCCCCTGAGGTAATAAGGTAATTTTCACTCTTTTGGACATGGACAGTACTTTTTCTTTTGTTATTTTAGATAGTGACCGTTAGCAGTGACGGACAAATCAGTGGGGGCTAAATATGAATATATTAAATTTAAAAGTAAAAATATAATAAAAAAAGTTTCAATGGGAATTAAATACTAAATATTTCAAATTTTAGAGTAAAAAATATAGAAAAAACTTTTTTTCACTGGTTGCATCCGTCACTGATTGTTAGGCTCTTTTGGATAGAGACATTTATTCAGATTTTTATGTTCACTATTATTTGTAAAAAAATTACATCACAGTAATAGGGGTTCACCGTCTCCAGGAAATTTGAAAGCAGACACAAAACTAATAATTTAGGTTTTAGTAAGGACGAAAATGACAATCTTAAAAAGTGCATTTCCCGTGCCTATGCTTAGTCGATCTCTCGGGAGTGACATTCATAACTTAATGTTATATCCATGCGGGGATATTCTATCTTTCCAAGAGTTACGTCTGTTTTCTTGCAATTTTTATGTTCATGTTGTTGTTCATGTATTGTTTATTGGCACCATTTGGTTAAGAAGGCACAATGGCTGTTTGGTCCATTAATTTAATCAAAAACATGTTTTGACTAATTTTTAATAAAGTAAGGGTACAAGAGTAATTTCAATGCCAAAAAACCTCTTCAGGGGGTGTCATTGCGAGGAAAATGAAATCATTCTCAAAGTCAAGAAAAAAACTCGCAAAAACTTGTAGAGAATTCTTGAATGATATTATTGAATGAATAACTAAGTTCTCTACAGTAACATGGTATTTATAGGCAAAGAAATCTCAATGGGTCATGGGCCTCCATGAGCCTAATTTTGGTGAACAAGAAAACTAATAAATCTAGAAAATTCCATAATAATAGGAAACTTATTCGTAGAAGGAAACTAAAAGATAGAGAATAAAAAGTAATAAAATCTAAATTATAAAAAAATAAATAAATTCTAGAATTGAGATGTAGGCAACCGTTCTACATCAGTTTTATTAGTTTTTTAATTTTCTTTGCTCTAAACTTTTCCGTCGATGGTGAAGATGATACTGATAATTAAGCTTTAATGGGTCGGGAGGGGCCGACAAGGGTATAGTGAAATGCTAATAGGGCGGGTATAATTTATAAAAATACAATCCGCGACAAACCCGTAAAAAATATAATATTTTAAAATTTTAAATGAGACGGATAAATACACACCAATTACCTGCCCAATTGCCATCCCTGGCTGGAGGAACTGATTTTCTATAGAGTCCATTCTATCTGTATCATGATTTTCATAAGACATAATCACGAGACAATTTAATTTGTACTATGCCTCTTATCATTAATTTGCTATGCCTCCTATATATAGAATTCTCATAAGAAATGATTGTGGTACTAATTAACTACTAACAACTAGCACATGCCTGCATGATAAAAAGAGAAGTGAGTCCAGAGCATGTGAGTTTAAAAAAAGGAGAAACACGTAATTATGAACTCTCACTGAGGTTGCGTTTGGTAACGGTGCGGTGTGGTGTTAGTTTTTGATTTTGGGTTGGGTTGAGTTAGATTTGGTTTGGTGTGGTTTTATTTTGATTCCAAACCATGTTTGGTGCAGATGGTTTTGGTGTGAGAAAAAGTGATGCTAAATAACCAAACCATGTTTGATAGAGTTTGTATGGGTTGAAATTCCGAAACCAAACCATGTTTGGTAACTTGAAATGATTTCACATTTTATTTATAAATATTAAAATTTATAATATTAAAATATATTTAATATTAATATATTAAAATATATTAATTTTTAGGAAAGATAATAAAACTATAATATTAAAATATATTAAAATTTCAAAAATATATTTTAATATTAATATATTAAAATATTAATAATATAATAATATTAATATATTAATTTTTAGGAAAGATAATAAAATTATAATATTAAAATAACTTCCAAAAATATATTTTAATATTAATATATATATTAATATATTAATATAATAAAATTTTAATATTAAAATATATTTTAATATTAATATATTAAAATATATTAATATTAATATATTAATTTTTAGGAAAGAGAATAAAACTATAATATTAAAATATATTAAATTTTCAAAAATATATATTAATATTAATATATTAATTTTTAGGAAAGATAATAAAACTATAATATTAAAATAACTTCCAAAAATATATTTTAATATTAATATATTTTAATATATTAATATTAATATATTTTAATATTAATATAATATATTAATATGATGCAACTATTTGGTTTTGGTTTGGGGTGAGATGGTGCAACCATTTGGTTTTGGTTTTGGTTGCTACAGTACCGCACCACCAAAAACCACCTCATTTGATGGTTCCAAAATCATGGGCTGGTACCATCATTTGGTACCATTGGTTTGGTACTGTTGTACCAACACCAATCCTACCAAACATGGGTTGGTACCACCATTTCGTACCAAAACCAAAAAACTGGTACCAAAACCAGTTACAAAACAGGGCCTAAAGGATTGCTAAAGTTGATCCCAACATATTGGACATTAAGGATGTTGAAACGTTTTTTATTTTTATTTTTCTAAGAAACATAAATATATTTCTATTTTTCTTACTGGGAACAAAAAATAGAAATAATGTTTATTAATCATTACTATTCTTATAATGTTGAGAACAAGAAACAAAGAACACGTTTAATAAAACAATTGTTTCACAAATTTCTTATAATAATTCTTTATAATTATAGTATGTTGTTTATTGCATACTAATTTAAAATATTATATTTAATAATTAAAATTATATATAATAAATTATATATTTTTGTCTAATAAATTCAAACTAGTATATAAAATTTTATATATTAAAATTTATTTTATATAATTAAAAATATTTTATTGTTTAATGAATATTTTATTATTTAAATAATATATTATTATTTAATATAATATATTTCATATTTAATAATATGTTATTATATATAATAAATTATATATTTTTATCTCATAAATTCAAACTAATGTATAAATTTTTTATATATTAAAATTTATTTTATATTAATTAAAAATATTTTTATTATTTAATAATATTTTTATTATTAATAATAATATTTTATTATTTAATTTAACATATTATATAATGTATTATATATTTAAAATAATATATTAGTTGTAATGGGAAAAAAATTGAAAGTGAAAGAGACAATGTGAATTTTGAGTTAAATGAAGAAAATGCTTGAAAGGTGAGTTGGTGAGAGAATAAAGCCAATTAATAAAAAGCATAAGGATAAATAGTAAAAAGCAATAAAGGTAACAATGAAATAAACGTTTCTCTTTTACAGTAGAGAAACATGTGAAACACCTTTTTTATTTTTCTCATTTTCAAGTGAAACATGAGAAACATTTCTCATTATTTGAAAACAAAAATAATTTATTAAACATTAGTATTGTTACTTTTTGATAGGTGGGAACAAAAAACGTGATCTATTTATTATGATTAATATTATTATACTATAATTCTTTTTAATGATCTATTTATTCTGATTAAAATTAAATATTCTGCAAATAATTTTAACTGGTCATTAAATTCATAAAAAACCTATTCACTCCCCTCTAGGCTTATTTCCATTATCTCTAGGTAATTTCAAAAACATTCATTCTAATTAAGAGATTAGCAAAACAATATATATATATATATATATTGATATGCATGGTTAGAGATGTGACACATTTCTATGTTAATTAGGTTATTATTTTAGAGCATATTTTTTAATATAATTTCGTGGTAGAAGAAAAATCTTATTCTATGCCCAATTGCAACAAAACAATACTTGTGTCCTATCATATGAAGACCAAGTTCGTCATCCCTATTAATATGATCAAATATAAATTGGACACATGACTGAATTTCTTTATGAAAGAAAGATGCATAAAATTCATAAAAATATAAATTAATGTCAATTTATTTTTAATTTTTTTCAGTCATGTGTCCTAATTGTAATGTATCACATGCATTATTAGAAAGGATAAATTTGGTCCTCATGGTGAAGGATCCAAGTAGTATTGTTCATTGCAATATTTGTTGAACAAGAATATAATTTTTCACTCTATAAATAAACTATTAGGTTTAAGAATTGAGAACGAGATAGAAAGAAATGCATGTAGCCTAGCAAGAATGTACTTAATTTGAACATTATGAAGAACTTGTAAGTTATTTAGAGTTAACATTAATAGAGAAAGGCTCGTGCGAGAAAGTGTCTCAGGGTATACCAAAAAAAAATCCAAAGGTAATATTGGTTGTGTGGGAGGTACCTTGGCCATTAGGCACGACCCAAGCAATTCATGTTAAATTCCGAAGAAACTAAACCAAAAAATCCTATTACTGAACTTCTGATGACTATTGCAAATCTTCCTGACTCAGGACCTGCCTGTGAGCGACCTGACATTCTCATTAAATGCAAAGACAAAGCCTGTATCTGTGGAGTTGCTTCTAAGAAGCCCAAACATTTTCAGAAATGGAAAATCTTAACCCTACCAAAGCTACCCATCATGGTATGAATCCTGAACATTATCAGTTTCTCTCTTCCTTTCTTTTTGTTTAAAAGTTTCTTAGTATGATCCTTCCTACTTTTTGTTTGTACATACTTTGTGTTTATAACCGTGTACCTACTTTTGGTAAGAGGTGGAGGTGACCCCTATTGGATTTTTTAGTTTTTTTTTAACATTTTATAGCCTAAAGTTTGTTATATTTATGGTTATGCCCCTACTGATTTTTTTTTTTTTTTGGGATTATACCCCACTGAAAGTTAACAATATCTCTTATCTATTGCATTGTAAATAATTTTTCTAAAATATGCCCCCACTTGTGTAGAGTTCTAGGTCCGTCACTGCTTACCATGTTATTCTCACTCCATCATATGGAAAACTCCTCCCTAGTCCATTTCTCTCTCAAATCTTATGAGCCCAAGAACTTAAGTTCATACGATTATTCAGATTATAATGTGAAATCAATTCGTAACTAAATTATTAATCTTTGTCACCAATTTTATTTCACCATATTTACTAGAAAGTAGTATTTATAATAACAGAAATGATAATAGTATTTGTTTAGAGAGACTTAAGGCTTTTTATATTTTGTAATATTAATTATGAAAATTCAGTGATACCTATGTATTATATTATTTTTTAAAAAAGTACTAGGAATATTAAATACGATGTAATAATAAAAAAACTTTTGAATTCACCGTTCGAAAAAAAAAAAAACTTTTGTGAACAATTTAAAAACAAAATTTTGACCTCACATGATTATCCAATATCTTATGTAATAATTATTTTCTTACTTTATTAATAATATATTTAACAGTTTAAACCAGTCACCAAAAAAATTGTAATAATAATCATTATAATAATAGTAACAATGAAAATAATATTTTAAGTGACAAATGAGTAATTTGCAGTATATGAGAATATTTTTTGTTGCACAGGTTCTTCTTCTTTTTATTTCTTTTTCCTTTTTCATTTAACCCAAAAAGGATTTGACTAATTGCCTGTATAAGCATGCGCAGCCAAACTTGGAAAGTCAACTAGGCAGATGAAGGTTGGGAAATTGATTTCGTTTTCTTTACGTCCTTTAGATGTAACAGCTTCTAGATTTGGAATTGCCATACTATATCATATTCATGACTATAACATGAACAATATTTTAATAACTTTTTTATACAAATTTAAAATTGTTTTTTTTTTTTTTTTAAAAAAAAACTCATAGTACGGCACAGTTTTAAGTTTAAACTAAAAAGTTAGCTAACTCAGCTAGAATCACTCGCCTTTTTTTAAATGCAATGGTGTTTAGGGTTTAGACAGAAATATACATATACAATATATATACATATACATATATATATATATATATAATTTTTTTTTAAAAATTAAATAGCAAATTGTTCTACGAGCGCTAAACATTAATTTTGGCTCACAAAGTGTCACCATGAATTTTCAGTTTTAAGGATGATGAAGTGAAGACAATAGAGCTGTAGCTTTATATTTATTTGGTTTCCATTTGTGTTTAAGTAATTATCTTTTCTAATTTTATATGGGTGGTATTGAAAGAATTAAACATGGAATGTAAATATAATAGAGTGGTTTTGATGATATTTAAGAAAGAATTGGTGCTTTAAATATGATCATTAGGTTAAATCTAAGGATCAATATTAGAAGTAAGTATATATTATTTTACTCATTGGAGAGCAAGAGATCACTCAACTATATATATATATATATATTATCTTGGTTATCGGGAGCAAGAGATTAATACTGTGTAACTAAAAGAAAATTATATCTTTGTATGCATGCGTTGGGCACCAAAAGAATTTGTTGATTAATGTCATCTTCAGAGCTTCATGATATCTACTCTTAATCCTTAAATATTGCCTAGACAGATAATTAAATTGAGGTAGTAGCAATCACATAATCCCATGAGAACATCCTCAATAATATAATAATAGAAATCAATTATGATCATTATATACAAATAACATGGTGACGACACTTGGCCGTCCAGAAACCGACATATATGTTGATGTTAAGTGAAAAGGTTGAAGGAGTCATGTTAGTAGTAGGATGGTGGAGCAAGCAAAGCAACAACTATGTCATTGCCTACCCTATATATAATTAAAACTTAGTTGAAGTTCTCTACGGATAATTTGAAAGCTTAACATATTTTCTAATAATTTAGTAACTTTCACCATTCACATATATTTATGGTTTGTTTTGTTCATTTTTAGAATGTAAATAACATAACAAACCAGGAGAGAAAAAATAATAGGACAATATTTAGTTTAAGGACCAAGTTCCTTGTCCCTATTTATATGATTCAATACAATTTGAATACCTGACCAAAATTTTTTTTAAAAAAATTCAAACTAATTAATGTTTTTATGAAATTTTGTCTAACTTCCTTTTATAAAAATATTTAACCACGTATTGAAATGGTATTGGACCACATCACCGGGGAAGGACAAACTTAGTCCTCATGGGCAGAACCCAAGTCTTGTTAAAAAAATATTATAAGATTTGTGTAACTGGAGGAGAGTGCTTAAATTTAGAAGTCTGGCCAAGAATTTTATTAAGTTCAATGTTATTGATGTATTGATGGTAAAAGTATATCCCTTTGGCATGACTTATGGATGCCTCAAGGTCCTCTAGCTGACTTGGTTTTTGATCATGTGTTTGAGCATGATAGATGGAATGGTGCTGCTAGGGTTAGTCTGATTCTGAGGAGGAATTCATGGAGGATTCCCATATCTCTTCAATGCCTTCTTCCTGCAAAAACCTTCGCTCAAATGCCTCCTATCCAGATTGGTGCTGGGGACTGGCCTGAGTGGAAATTATCTCCAAATGGTAAATTTAACTTGAAGCATACTTATTTGGCTCTTATTGCTCCAGGCATCACTTCTGCTACCTACCATGCTCTCTGGTTCCCAAACCATGTGCCTAGATACTTTTCCATTGCTTGGCTTGCATGCAATAAAAGACTCTATACCAAAGATTCTCATGGTGTTCCTACAGGCTCCTCTACTGAATGTCTTTTGTGTGAGGGTGATGTTGAGACACATGACCATATTTTCTTCTAATGTTCTTACTCTTCTTTGATATGGAAGTGGATTCAAGAGCAATGTGGCATGTATTATGGGTGTGGCTCTCTTTTTTCTATAGTACAGTGGATTGCTTCCCTATGGAAACCTGAGACTACTTCCATTACTGCTACTGTTTTCAAGTTGTGTTTCACTACTGGGATTTACATGTTATGGAGGAAGAGAAACTCTAGGGTGTTTTCTGGTAGAAGAATTTCCCCTCATGGTGTGATCAAAATCATTGATACTTGCATTAGAGATAAGTTATCCCCCCTCAAGTTCAAGGACACCATTCACGCTAGAAGAATTGTTCATGCTTGGAGAATTTCTGATACTGTTTTTGGGCATATAGATATGGCTTGAGTTGCTAGCTTCCTTTGGGTGCTTGCTGTTTAGTGATTCTAGCTTTTACAGTGCTTTGTTTGGAGCTTGTTACTCGTGATGGCTCTGTATGAGCTTGTATTCTTTGTTGTTGTTTTCCCTTTTGTTGGGTTCTTGGGTTTTGATAAAGATTTATTTACCTAAAAAAAAAAAACTATACATAGATGTGAATTTTGTTAGGAATTAATTCCCATCTCAACAATTGTTTTGTTCTTCCTTTCAGCAACTCCGTTTTATTGTGGAGTGTGGGCAACTGTTAGTTGTCTTTCCAAGCCAATATCTTCACAAAATTTATCAAATTTATTGGAGTTGTACTCTCCACCCCTATCACTTCTCAATACTTTGATAAGGTATCCACTTTGTCTTTCTACAAGTCTTTGAAACTTTTTGAATATAGAGAATACATCTGATTTTTGTCTAATGAAATAAATCCATGTCATTTAGAAAAATCATCAATAAAAGTAATAAGATATTTATTACCTCCATGACTTGTTGTTGTCATTGGCCCACATACATCGGTATGAACAAGCTCTAATGATGCTTTTGCTCTCCATGCCTTTTCTTTAGGGAATGCTTCTCGGTGATGTTTGCCAAGTGCACACTTAACCCTCACAAACTTCTTTTACTTATTGAATCTTTGGTAACCCATACACCATGTTCTTTTGTTGTAGATACTTCATACTTTGAAAATTCAAGTGACCTAGTCTTCTAGGCCAAATCCAAGTCTCATCAACTACGTCGAACTTCATCGCAACCGTTTTGGAATAGGGTAATGTTAGTGGAAAACTTATGTTCTTCTCCATCTTTACCATTGCTACAACCTGATTTCATCAACTAATTTGCATTCACCATTAAAGGAGTGCAAACTGGTTTGCTGAAAGGAAGAACAAAACAATTGTTGAGATAGGAATTAATTCATAACAAGTGGTATCAGAGCTTGGTTGTGACTGTTTTTACTCACCGGTGTAGATGAAGAAGATACAGATGATGAAGTAGATGAAGAAGATGAAGTGATCGTGTAGTAGGCACGGTGAAGATGATGAAGATAAAGATGAAATGCGCAAATGCGCGGTGGAGAGACACGCAGCAAGCTCGCAGCTTACAACAAGGTCGATGGTTCATATTGGGATGTTTTGAAGAATATTCAGAAAACACCGGGAGTCTCAACTTGTGTTGTAACGGATCTCAGTTGGAGGTGGAGTCAATTAATTTTGTTGTCACAATTATCCAGAGATTGCGATGAATTCATGGCATGGGGTTGTAGTCATCAAGGTGGAGCCTCAAAGAGATGATTGATGCAATGGAATTTGAGCCAGATGGAGATTGTTAGGAAAGTGTCTCGAATTTCTATTGTAATTAGGTTTTCTATTTTTGAGTATATTTTATATGGTAATTTTTTGTTAGAGGAAAGTCTTATTCTCCAAGGAATTGTAATCCTTGTCCAATAAGAAATTGGGTTTGTAACTCTATAAATAGACACCTAGGGTTGATATTTGAGACTTATGAGAATGAGAGAGATGTAGCCCCATGGAGATGTGCTTTGAAGGGTAGAGAGTTTACGGGTTGGGTAGAGTAGACACCGATGGCGAAAAAGAGTCTCGCATGAAGGATTCGTAGAGTATGCGCAGGAGTTGTGGGTACACAGGAAAAACTTAGGTGGAGTTTGTGTATGTTTACCGGTGTTGGTAATTCTCTATTGATGTAATATCTCTACATGATTATAATAAAATATATTCTCATCCGTGGATGTAGGTTAAAGTTGGGGCTGAACCACGTTAAATATTGTGTGTTATGTGTGTGATTGTATGTGTGAATAAAAATATGTATGAATGATCTTGGACGGGATTAATTCCTCAGTGTGAGATGAATATTAATTCCTAACAAATTTTGGAGGGAAAAAAAGTAACAAAAAAAATACATAGATTTACACTTATTTTTGGCCCTCGTCTTATTACTTCTAGATCCAATAGTATAGGTTTAAGAGAGCACAGAGTGAAGGTCATATGCAAATCATTCTTTACTTTGGATTTTTGTATGAGTTTCATATTGATCTCAGAATCCTCTAATATGTTATGTTTTGTCGTGGGATACTTCCAAATGAAAGGTCAGAAGTTCGTGTTTCAGTGAAGGTAATGTGTTTGAGTAAATGCTTAACTTTTAAAAATAATAATAATAATAATTGAAGAGGGATCGATGTATATATGAGACGAAAAATAGAAATTTTTTTTTTTGTTTGGTTAGATGAAAGAAAAGATAGAAAGGAAGTAAGGCGAAATGTTCTCCTTCACAATTGTATGTCTAGCCACATTTGAGCAAAGATGAGAGAAAAAATAACTAATTAGCTAGTCCAAAGTATATAAAATGATTATTTTATTATTTACAATAAATACATAAAAAAGTACAAGTTTTAGAAAAATAAACTATAAATTATAGAGAGAGGAAAAGACCCTCCATCTAGCTTCAGATTATTTGTACATTGTCATTTGTACAACTTCATATAGATTTTATAGGATCAAATAGGAAAAACCATGTTTGAACTATTGCACCCCAAAAGTACTATCAAATTGTTAATTGCAATTAACTAGCCAAAAATGTTCACCGACTGAGCCTGAGCCTAATCTTGGTGTTCAAAGCTTAATGTTCAAGCTACCAAAGGTGGATGAACGGAGACTGAGCCTGTTCACCGACTGTTCGGTTGATTTACAGTGAGTAGAAGCCCTACCTAACAACAAATGGTTTTAAGAGAATTTGTGGATGCTGAGACCCCACATAGTACATTTGACGCTCCAATGTGCCAATATCATTGGAGATCAACTTAGAGGCTGTGATATTCGCACTGTCACGTATGAAGTGATGTCCATCGAGTTGTGATGCAATATTTTGGCACATCGGCCATTGCATCTTATGCCAATTTCTCCCACCACAATATATGTGAGTAGTCGCAACAACTGGGTGTTCCGCATTGAAGAGTTCTTCTTTGTCCGCCATCATGGAGAGAATCCAAATTCAGGGTCGGCTCAGTAAAATTTGAGGCCTGAAGCAAAAAGTAAAATAAGAACTTTTTATATAAGTCATTAGCTATTACTCCATCTGCCTCATTTAAGTGTCTGTTTTGGGGGATTCAACTTTTTAAGAGGATAATTTTTAATATATTTTATTATATGAATAGTGTATGAATTGATAACTTTATCCATAGTAGGGTCAATGATCATCTTCTAGTTCTCTCTTGTTTAGGGTTTATTCAATTGTGCTTCTACATTTATGATCTTATGCACAATTGGATGATCTAGATTTTGGAAAAATTAACACACCACCTATTGCAACGCGGTTGCATCTATCCGTTGAGAAATGGAACCGTCTGAGTGCGGAGATTGGAGCAGGAGGCTTCGTGGTTATTTGATTTGTTGAGAAGCGGAGCCGTTAGAGTACGGAGCGGAGCGAGAAGCTTTGTGGAGTGCGAATAGATATAGACTTTCAGACGTCGAGTGGAGAAAGGCAAATCATGAGTGATTTGTAAGATTAAAACTTTATGGAGTCTGTATAGTTCTTGATTTATAGTGTATCGATACTCGAGCGTATCCGTGGTTTTTACTTTGAGCTTTTTCCAAGGTTTTTCACGTAAAAATATCGTGTATCTCTATTGCTTTATTTCCTGCACTTAGATTAATCTTTGCATGATTTATCTTGTTAGAGAATTGGATTAAAATTGAATTTTCCGTAATTAATTTTAATTTATCAATAAATCCACAAAAAACCTATTCACCTCCCTCTAGACTATTTTCCTTAGTCGCCTAGGTAATTTCAGTACGAGGATGGAATAAAATGTAAAAAATAATTTAAAATTTTAGCATTGTATAACAATCAGATTTGTAATATATATATATATATATATATATATATATTCAATATAATCTAATACAATTAATATTTAATTAAATTTTAGTGATAAAAATTTTAATACATAATTTATAAATAAATAAATGTTGATGTTTTCAAGTATCCCCATATAATGTTTGTTGAAAAATTTGCTGGTACTTCTAAACAATATTTACATTTTTTGCAAGTCTTTTAATGCACTCATGAATCACAGACTGATCACTTAAGCCACTGGATTGACCTTTTATTAATGTTTTTTTTTTTCCGGTAACCGGGGTGATCCGGGTCAGCTTACACGCACCTCAACTAATCCCCAGGGTCCTAAAGTTATCGATCGAGTAAACCTCTAGTGGCCCAGACGGAAACGTAGTTGGGAGGATTTAAACCTAAAATCTCATAGTGAAGGAACCATAAATTCTTCCATCCTACCCACTCGTTCGGGTTACCTCATATTAATGTTCCCAGTTTCCTTTTGGGAACCACATTGAACTCTCTCCATGTGCTGAAGCCTGAACGCATAATTATGTCCTTCAGAGTTTAGATAAACACAAATAATGAACATGATGTTATTGTGTCCCACCTGAAGTGATTTGGCTGAATTCTATTATAGTATTCATCACAGCCACCCAATGATATTGTAGGGTTATGTAATACCTTCAGAACAATTTCATGCAACTGCAAGCAGTGTTTTTCTGGCTAATTCCTAGCTCAATTATGTGTCAAGGACATATCTTTGCTTGTTGAAACCGCAATCAGCAACAATGGAAACCCTACCCCCCAAAACCGTATTTGTTTGCAAAGTATTATTACTTCATTTTAGGTCATTAGAAAAATGTTCAAAACATTAGTTGATTTATAATTATAGTTTGATCCCTGGCATATTACACTCGTACTCCCTATCCTTCGAAAAATTACAAATTGAACCCCTCTAGTTTGTCATGATCAACACTTGCTTCAGCAGCCGATCATAAGTGAAATGACCATAATACCCTCACTTAACCACCCTCTTTGCCATTTCCACACCACCACCTCTTCCCTCTCTACCCACCACCATTACACCACCACTTCCCGTAATTAGCCCTCTACCCACCACTATCCTCTGGCCACCACCGAGTCCTGCTACACTCGCCACCGCATATCACTGCCACCACCTCCCACTCTACCCACCATAGCCCCACCACCTCTTCCTACGATCACAAACCCACCAATTTTATCACCGCCACAACCTCCTCCAACCACCACCAAATAGTCCCCTGATGCCTCTCCTTCACCGACCTCCAACATTGCAAAACCCACACTCGCATCCCAACTCTCTTGCCCTCCAAAACCCTCATCATCACCAAAAATTCCCCCTTCAATTTTACCATCAACAACACCCCAATCACCTACCCTGACCTCTATGCCACCACCATTGTCTCCGTCCACGACATCAAGACCGTCCTCGACTACTCCGCCTACATGCAACGGCAACGACATCATGTCTCGACGACCTCAAGATCAAGTGACACTTCGGAATTCTTAGGTTAAAACAAATTGAGAGATTAAAAACGTAATTCACTAAATTCTTATTTTTTTATTTTTAAATGAAATTTAAGTATGGGTAAATAAATAATTTCAAATCTAACCTTATATGAATGTCTATCAACTTGATAGGGTGTAATTGTAATTTCTCAAAAGACAAAGTGCGGGTGTAATTTGCCATATCCGAGGGGGTGCAATTGTAGTTATCCCAATAAAAAAAAACTGAATTATGCGATTGTTCCATAATGCCCCCTGTATTAATTAATTGTTGACCAAGTTAGTAGCATCAACTATTAAAATAGAGCAATTTACCAACTTTAATTGTTACTAGGGGTCAGAATTATTTCCCTTCTAACAACTACCTCAACTTCCCCGGCTTGTGACTGTTATACTCGTATCAGCCCTTTGAAAGTCTATTTGGCTACGATCCACTTTATTTTATTTATTTATTTTTATATTTTTCATCATATTTTGCTCTAACCATACCGGCATAGATGTGTGTTTACTTCGAATAATTTTTGAATTATTTATTTAATTAACATATATTTATATATATTCTCATTAACGAATTTTTGCATACATGTACAACTTTCATACAATATTTGTTTTTGTCATCTCATAATTTTGGCCTCTGAATTTGATAATAATATAGTAGTAATAGTATATGAAAGAGAATTTTGTTTTTATCTTTTTCCTCCGAAATGTTTGGGCACCGTTTTAATAGCTGGAGAAGGATGACAATTTATACCGCCCTGCCGGAGCTCCGCCCAGTTCCACCCCTTTATTTAAGGGTTTGTGAGCGCTTTTTATTTCGTAGTGGTGGGTTTGGTACAAGAAATTGAAACTGTCACGGGTTATGGGGCGGGGGACGGATTATGGTAAAGATCCGCCCCGCCCGTTTATACTAACTTTAATATTTTTTTCTATTCATATATATATACAAACAAAAAATCAAAATACTTTATTAGTTATTACTCTATTTTTTTTCCATAGGGTTAATATCTCAAATCAAGGAGAAACGAGTAGTTATGCAAAGAAAAAAAAATTAGAGAGTGACTTCTATTGTTGGATGATGAGAAGAAAGTTCATAGGTTTAGTTTATTCTCAGATTTTTTTTTATGTGTATTTAGGGTTTTTGACGTAACGGAAGTGAATAGAGGTTCAGCTAAGAAGCAAAAAAATAACTAAGACTTTAAAATTCTCAAAGTCAAGAAAAGAACTCGCAAAAACTTGCAAAGAATTCTTGAATGATATTATTGAATGAATGACTAAGTTCTCTATAGTTATATGGTATTTATAGGCAAAGAAATCCCAATGGGTCATAGGTCTCCATGGGCTTAATCTTGGTGAACAAGAAAACTAATAAATCTAAAAAATCTCATAATAATAGGAAACTTATTCGTATAAGGAAACTAAAAGATAGAGAATAAAAGAATAATAAAATCTAAATTATAAAAAAGAAAATTCTAGAATTGAGATCTTGGCAACCGTCCTACATCAGACCCCTCCACTTTAAAAGAAACTCGTCCTCGAGTTTAGTCTGGATAGTATAGGAGTATGAATAATAATTCATACCATTGAGAACTTGATCGTAATTTTTCAAATATCTGTTTCTTCGCAGTCTAGTTCCAGATTACCACCAGTTGCAACAGAATTTCAATTCTCCTTGGTATCTCAAAATAAAATAAATTATTTGATATATCAAGTCTTTGAAACTTGTGTCAATTCTCATTCTCGTCCTTCAAATATGGATCAATGTAGTGATTGGTATTAATTGCAATATTCCCCAAGGAATAAAAAACATATTGTATTTCATCACAACACAAATTAGTGTTGACCGCTATCTCTTCTGATGTATCTTCTTCTTCTTCGAGCAAATCTTCAGTAATGTTTTTGACGTGAATCTCCAAATTTAAATTACTAATATCTTTTTTCAGCATCTCGATCGTTGGAGACACCTTCCCATCTTCAACAACCAATTTCTCATCACCGTCTTCTTCTTTGACTTCATCTTCAATCACAAGAACCGAACCAACATAATTTTGTTCACAACTCACTTTTTTAGTGGTATTAGTTGGTTGAACAAAATTATACGAATCAACATGTATAAACCTTCCATATTTGTCATACATAATTTGTCCATAATTCGGTGGAAAGAATTTAGCTTTCAATAATCGTTTCATCATGTACCATGATCTCACCGGTTGTTTTCCTTGTCTCCTCCGATTATTTTGCATTTGTGCCCACCAAGCCAAAGCGCATCCTTTGAATTTAAAAGCCACAAGAGGAACTTGTTTGTTTTCGGGTATGTCAAAATACTCGAAAAATTCTTCAACTTTCTCCATCCAATCTAAAACATATATCTTCGATAATGAAACTACCTTTAAAATTTAATAGATCAAGTTTTCGATTAAACTCACCAGCATTTTCATCATCGGAATAATCGGCTGGAGGCCTACGTGGATGAACAGAAACATAACTCATGTTCGGTTGGCTGCGAGGAACAACTCCAGCACGATCCCAACTTGAATCACGAACCTGGTTGTCATCAATCATAGAATCAACAATCTGACTACATCGTAGATCATACCGCCGTTCTTTAGTACGTCTGGTTGTCCAAGGGACCTTCACTCTGTGATTTTCGTCAACAAGGTGGTTGCTACCAAGACGAACAATTAACATCAGACCAGAATAAATCAAGACTCTGATACTAACTGACGTAGCGGAACCGAATAGGGGTTCAGCTAGGAACCAAAAAAATAACTAAGACTTTGAAATTCTCAAAGTCAAGAAAAGAACTCGCAAAAACTTGATATTATTGAATGAATGACTAAGTTCTCTACAGTTACGTGGTATTTATAGGCAAAGAAATCCCAATGGATCATGGGTCTCCATGGGCCTAATCTTGGTGAATAAGAAAACTAATAAATCTAGAAAATCTCATAATAATAGGAAACATATTTGTAGAAGGAAACTAAAAGATAGAGAATAAAAGAATAATAAAATCTAAATTATAAAAAAATAAAATTCTAGATTTGAGATGTAGGCAACCGTCCTACATCAGTTTTATTAGTTTTTTTTATTTTCTTTGCTCTAAACTTTTCTAGTCGATGGTGAAGATGATACTGATAATCAAGTGTTAGTGGGTCAGGGAGGGGCCGACAAGGGTATAATGAAATGCTAATGGAGCGGGTATGATTTATAGAATTGTAACCCGTAATAAACTCATGAAAAATATGGTATTTTAAAATTTTAAATGAGACAGGGATAAATACAGACCAATTACCTGCCCAATTGTCATCCCTGGCGGGAGGAACTGATTTTCTATAGAGTCCATTCTATCTGTGTCATGATTTTCATAAGACATAATCACGAGACAATTTAATTTGTACTATGCCTCTTATCATTAATTTGCTATGCCTCCTATATATATAATTCTCATAAGAAATGATTGTAGTACTAATTAACTACTAACAACTAGCACATGCCTGCATGATAAAAAGAAAAGTGAGTCCAGAGCATGTGAGTTTAAAAAAAGGAGAAACACATAATTATGAACTCTCAGGCCTTGTTTGGATTGGCTTTTCAAACGCTGTTTTTGGCTTTCTGGAGGTAAAAGTTGTTTTGAATGGTGTTTGGTAAAATTTTTAAAAGAACTTTTGGACCTTGGAAGAACGTTTTAAAGAAGCTGGGGGTATCAGTTTCTCAAAACAGCTTCTACTTCTTTTTTTCTTTTGCGGAAAGCCAGAAGCAAAAGGTATGCCAAACAGGACCTCACTAAAGGATTGCAAAAGTTGATCCCGACATGTTGGACATTAAGGTTATGTTAATTAACTTGAAACGTTTATTTTTTTATTTTTTTAAGAAACATAAATATATTTTCATTTTTTTTATTGGGAACAAAATATAGAAATGATGTTTATTAATCATTATTATTCTCATAATATTGAGAACAAGAAACAAAAAACACGTCTAATAAAATAATTGCTTCACAAGTTTCCTATAATAATTCTTTATAATTATAGTATGTTGTTTATTGCATACTAATATAAAAATATTATATTTACTAATTAAAAATATATATATAATAACTTATATATTTTTGTCTAATAAATTCAAACTAGTATATAAAATTTATTTTATATAATTAAAAATATTTTATTGTTTAATGAATATTTTATTATTTAAATAATATATTATTATTTAATATAATATATTTCATATTTAATAATATGTTATTATATATAATAAATTATATATTTTTGTCTCATAAATTCAGACTAATATATAATTTTTTTATATATTAAATTTTATTTTATATTAATTAAAAATATTATTATTATTATTATTAATATTTTATTATTTAATTTAACATATTATATAATGTATTATATATTTAAAATAATATATTAGTTGTAATGAGAAAAAAATGAAAGTGAAAGAGACTAATGTAAATGTTGACTTAAATGAAGAAAATGCGAGTTGGTAAGAGAATAAAATCAAATAATAAAAAACATAAAGACAAATAGTAAAAAAGCAATAAAGGTAACAATGAAATAAACGTTTTTCTCTTACAGTAGATAAACATGTGAAACACATTTTTTATATTTTTTATTTTCATATGAAATATGGGAAACATTTTTCAATATTTTGAAATAGAAATAATTTATTAAACATTAATATTATTACTTTTTGGTTGGTTATAACAAAAAAGGTGAAACGTTTAACGTTAGGAACCACCCTAATTGTTGGTAGATCTAGAACCCATCTTGAGAATTTCACCAAACCCTAATTACATCATTTACTAATTGACAGACCAATTATATATCTACCAACATTTGCTTCCTTAATTAATATAATTGAAGAGGGACAACGAATTGAATAGGAGGTTATGCTGTTCCATCTTGTTTCTTCTTTCTAATACATGAATGTCGGTGGTTGTTATTCATTTAAGATTTTTCAAAGATTTATATTTGTTTATTTTGATAATTTAAGTTAGTGCAGTTATCAGAAACCCCGATGATTTCAAAATTGTTCAAAAAATCTCCTATAATTTTTAATTTGATCAAATTATTCTATATCCTCTATAAAATTATAAAAATATATTTAAAATATGTAAAATGATCAAATTACCCTCAACTAAAAATTTTAAAAGATCAAAATATCCTTGTTTCCTACATCTACCATCATTCCAAACCCTAAAAACAAACCCTAAATTCTCCTCTTATTTTTCCAACTTTACACCATAAAAATCCTTTAAATTCAACTTTCTCTCACCTATTTACTCCAAATTCCATTTTGAACCACACCCAATTTTAATTTAAATTTTAACTTCAATCCATCAACTAATTCACTCACTTTCTTTCTCTATATATCATTATATATACAATTATGGGAAAATTACACAAACTATCCCTAAACTATGACCTAATTGCAGAGAGTACCCCTAACGTTTGAATAATATCAATACTACCCCTTAGAACAGCCCAGTGAGATTTGTGCGTGAATTTACTTAAAATGCCTTGTTTTATATTATATTTTAGGGTTAATTTCAAGAAATCCCTTATATTATCCAGTTTTATCAACTAACCCCCACGGTGTCCACTTTGCCCCAAAAATTATAAATTCAAAAATATATATATATTTTTCGCAAAAAAATTATTTTTCGGAGGGAGAATATTCTTTTCCAAAATATGAATTATTTCGGAAAAAATAATATATAATTTTTGAAAAAAACATTATTTTCAGAAAAAATCATATTTTGGAATATAGTATATATTTTTCACAAAAAAATATTTTTTAGAAAAGATCATATTTCGGAACATAATAGTATATATTTTTCGGAAAATATCATATTTTGGAACATAATATATATTTTTCGCAAAAAAAGTAATTTTCGGAAAAAAAATTCATATTTTGAAATATAATAAGTACTTTTTTGCAAAAAAATCATATTTTGGAACATAATATATATTTTTCGGAAAAAATTCATATTTTGGAACATAATATATACTTTTTCGCAAAAAAATTATTTTTCGAAAAAAAAATTCATATTTTGGAACATAATAAGTACTGTTTTGCAAAAAAATCATATTTTGGAACATAATATATATTTTTCGGAAAAAATTCATATTTTGGAACATAATATATATACTTTTTCGCAAAAAAATTATTTTTCAAAAAAATAATTCATATTTTGGAACATAATCGAAATTCAAAAAAAATAGGGTATTTAAGTAATTTTGTATGCAAAATTGGAACATGCAATGATATGAGGACAAAAATGGAAGTTCACTACAAAAACAGCATTTATTGACCAATACACAAAGTTTCCAGTGTTGACTTTGAACAGAAGGGGTTAAGTGTTACAACGGAGGTGGTTTTAAGGGTAGTTTATGATATTATTGAAACATAAGGGGACCGTGTGCAATTAGGTCATAGTTCAGGGGTAGTTTGTGTAATTTTCCCATACAATTATATATGTTCATACATATATATATATATATATAATTATATATACGTACATATATATATATATCAAACTGTTTTAATTGGAGTTGTTTTCTGCATCAATTTCAAACTGTTGTGTTTGAAATTTGCTGTAATTCAGCCAAAAACGAAAGGAAGAAAATGGTGTGAAAGAAAAGAAATTTCGGTTAGTTTCCAGTCTATTTTGTTTGATACAAAAATAGATGTATAATTGAAGTGACCTCAGTTCTTGAGTTTGATATTTTTTTCTAGCTGGGTTTATCGTACGACACTCCTTTGAAAATTTTATGAGTTAGAGGATCTGGATAGAGTGAACTGCTATAATTTTTTATATTGACTAAAATCAATCACAGTTTCATCAATTCAATATTTCCAATCACGAAATTAAATTAAAATAAGCGAGTACAATAAAAACAAAATAACAGTAGAATATATTCAAATTCACAGATTTTAACATTTTTAGGTCAGGGTAACTTGGTCATTTCACAAATTTTAAGGATATTTTTATAATCTTATAAAGGACATGGGAACATTTGATCAAATTAAAAATCATAGGGATTTTTTTGAAACTAGGGAATTTTTTGAATAATTTTGAAACCTTAGGAAGGTTTTCTGATAATTGCCCTTTAAGTTAAGCTTAATTTCTTAACCCTATTTTGAATCCTAGTGGTTTGTAATTTTCACCAAGCTCAAGCACACTGCATCTGTATTTTCCAAGGTTGTTAGGATCGCGATCCTAAGTAGGATCGTTGGAGGGTTTGTAGGATTGAGATCGTAAAATCGTAAGATTCTACCACATTGTTATAAAAATAGTTTAAATTAACTCCTTAAATCATGATTTCTCTATAATATAACAAAAATATACTCAAAACATCAAATATAAACAAAAACATAACCCTAAAATCAATTTTGGAAATATTACAAGGATTATATACATATGGTCTTAATTACATTCTCTTATTAATCTTAAAAATATTAATTAATGTATAAAAATAATGAAGATAATATGAGTTACAACTTTTAAAGTAAATTTTGTGAAGTATTACACAAATAATATACAAGTTTAATTTTATATTGTATTATTATTTTTAAATAGAATTTGTATATTATTACATAATTAATATAAAGGCTTAGATTTAAAAAAAAGAATCAAATTAAAGAGTTATTGATAGATTTTAATTATTATTATTTTTAATCATTTTAAATATAATAACTAATTGCATAAGAATAATTAAGTCACATTTTTCCTTTTTAGTAATTACACAAGTTTGGTCTATCATATAGTATTACTTTATATTTCTTTAGTCTATATCTTTTGAAATACTAATTAAAGTTACACCTTAATTAATGCAAATTATTTTTTATTATTATTTTTTTCAAAGAAAGTTAGGAAATATTCATAACCCCTCATACTTTTAGAATAGTACTTGTAATAAAATGCACATATCATAATTAAAAAGATAAAATAAAAAATTATGATATTATATACATAATTTTGTAAAAATGAAAAAAAAGTCACGTGCAAAATGCACGTGAGGAAATAATCATAAATAAAAATATAAAAATTTATATATATATATATTAAAATACTGCAAAAGTGCAACAATAAAATAGTTTACAAATTTCTTATCCATGAGTGGATATATAGATGTATATATGAACATGTAGTTGTTTAGATAAAGTCAACTCTTTTTGAAAATTTGTCAAACCTCTTGGTTTTTATTAGGTAATATAAAGTAAAAAATAAAAAACAACAAAATATTTACTGCCAATACTTTTAATAATAAAAAAAATCTCACTTTTTGTATTTTAAAACACATGAAAAAATTAGAAACAATTAAATTACGATAGACTTTTATAACTAAGTATAGATATGGAATAGAGATAATAAATAATAAATAAATACAAAAAGTATAGATAATTAAGTATAAACTAAAAATAATTTTAGATCGGTTATTAGTTTTTATTAGATAATAAGTATAGTTAAAAAAAAATTGCCCTTTTATATGGATAGCTCAATCCAAAATTAATTTTTTTGCCTAAAAAACTCAAAATTGCATACAAATAGTGGAATTGTAATAGGATCGTACGATCCTATCAATTCTATGCCGATCCTATAGCGATCCTACCCCATGAGCGATTTTTGTGGGATCGGGATCATTTTGGGTAGTAGAATCGTAAGATCCTACCCCATAGAATTGCAATCCTAACAACCATGGTATTTTTTGTTGTACCATTATTTTAACTTCAATATTTTTTTTACAAGAATAGAATAATTGCACCTTAGAATTAATGAGAAATGGTACAACTTAAATGCATACACCAAATGAAAATAAAAATATCTTGATATTACTTGTCATATGCTTAAAGAAAATAAAATATCAACTTTCACGAGGTTGCATGCGCATCCCGACTCTTGAAGCTTTTAGGAATCATGTCAAAATGTAATTCAAAAGCTTTTGATAGTTTGTCTCTCTTTTAATCTCTAGGAATTGTACGTTTCTTTTATTGTCCATCTAGCCCTTGCATGTTCCTAGGGCTGCAAATGAATCGAGCCATTCATGAGTAGGTTCGGGCTCGACTCGTTAAAAGATAGACTCATGTTCGTTTGTCTACCAAATGAATCGAGCTTGAGAAAAAAATTTAGTTTCGTTTAGTAAATGAGTCAAACTTGAATATTACTGAGTTAGGCTCGTGAACAAGCTCGTCTAAGCTAAATATTATGATTATCTCATAAACACCAAGCAAATGTGTCATATTTGAAAACAAATGCAAAGAGAGTTATTGAGAATTACAGGATTGAGATAATCATTTCATAATAATTATTTCGAATAAATAATATCCATAGAATATAATATTCGAAAAATAAAATATGTTAAAAATAAACATATCACAATTCAATTTAGGCGACAATTAGTAAGAGTATTATATGTCGCAACTTAACTGAATCGTTCGTGAACAAGCTAGAGCTCAACTCGTTAAAACTAGCGCTCAGCTCGAGCTCGTTTGTTTAATAAATGAACCTAGCTTGAGCACAATTTTTAAGTTCATTTAATGAATGAATCGAATTTAAACATTTCAACTCGGCTAGGCTCGGCTGGATTCATTTGCAACCCTTTATGTTCCTCTCTCTCCTCCTCTTATTTATACAAGTTAAGAGGCCGTTTCATTTCTTTCAAAAACATGATCTCTTCTAAATATTTTCTTCCATAATTTTTTCAGTTACTTGTTTCAGTACTAATTGGATTTACCTTCTGGGCCTAATGGGCTTTTCTCCATCGCAAGGCTCATTTGTTTGAGCTTAGGCCAATCGACCAAAAAATTAGAGTTGGTTTGTCGCCTCGCACATATTTTGTCAAGCCTCTTACTCTCTTGTATAAATTTATTCATTTTATTTTCATGCCTTGATAAACTCCTTCAAGATCTATTTCTTTATTTTTCATATATATGGTATTAAAATATGTAGGAATTCTGAAAATAATTTTTATTCGATGAAAACGAAAGTAAGGGTGCGTTTGGGTGGGGGTGTTTCCGTTTTTGTTCTTGTTTTTTTCACTATTCACGAGAACAAAAACGTGTTTGGGAGCCTTTGATGGTTTTTGTTTTCGTGAACAGTAAAAAAAGCGTTTTCTCACTCTTAGTTCAAAATTTGAGAACACCAAAATGGTGTTTTTTTGTTTTTGGCACTGTTTGTTCTCAGAAAAAAAAAAAAAAAAAAAACAAATTGTTGCAGATTCCCTAACCTTCATCTTCAACCTCCAAACCCTAACTTCTATCTTCAACCTCCAAACCCTAACCTCCAAATTTTATTTTTTATTTTTGTTCCCAAAAAGTTTTTAGACAAAATTTTCAACCAAACGTGTTTTTGTTTCCGGATTACCCTTAGGACAATAAGAAGAAATTTTTTTGTTCTCAAGAGATAAAAAACAAAAAACGAAAACACTAGTTTCTAAACGCATCCTAAGTTTCTTGATTAACTCAATTTAAAAGTGTCATTTGCTTTATTCAGGATTAATTTTTCCATGTTTGCATTTTGTTTACCCTATTTTTGGGCCTAAGCCTAGGTTTGTATAATATTTGATTGATCAATACAGAAAATGATTAGCCCAGCTCACCAGTCTGCAATTTTCATTATTCGCCAAACTTGGGCCGCTAACCAATATAACGTGATTTTGAATACCTAATCTGACCAAATGGGTTAACGGCTGAACTATATAATTATAGAATAAAAAGTTCAAAAAAATAGTTTGTCAATAATTTATTTGGATTCTGAACTTCTGATTACTCAAATATTGGGAAAAAAAGAAGAAGAAGACAAACGTTTATGTTCTCCAATTTCTGAAATAATACACAAAGATTAAGATCCAAATCCAATCCAATTCAATTAAATTATTAAGTAAGAAATAGAGAAAAAATTGATTATCCTATAATGTGCAATCTAATAGTGAGTTAATTGCTCGATTTTCAGTGTTTAATGTCTAATGACTAGGATTTGTTGGGAGGAACCGAACTCTATCTCACAGTATCTTGACATATAAATATACTTGATTTTAAATGATATGAGTAGACTATGTCATAATTTGTGAGTTTATGTATAAGGTTTAATTCAGATTTGCTACTGTAGGTGTGTTTCCAAACAAAAGTATCTTTGGCTCCAGTGCCACCACGGCCGCCGTGACCTTCGACCAACATTACCACTATTTTTTTTATCCCAAAATATCACATATACATATATATATATTTATATAAAAAAATATCAATATTAAATATATTTATGTTTTAGACTTCAGCACTACTCAAACACATAACACAAATATCTATATTTTTTTAAATTTCACAACAACAAACACAACCATATTCATATAAAAAATTTCAACACTCCAACAAATTCAATATCATGAAATGATTTTAAAATTACAAAAATATTTATAAAATCTTATGAAACCTATATTTTTTTATTAGACCAAATCATGATGAAAAAAGATTTTTATTTCTTAATTGTTTTATGACATCAAGAAATTGTTGTCCATAATTTAATACAAAAAATAAAATAAAAAAAGACAGGGTCTCACATGATTGTGGTGGGACCCACCACTTTCATTATCATTGGATTATGCCGATTCGGACCAGTCTTCTTTTAAAAGTTGCGTAGACAGGTGGGAAGGTTGATTAATACTTAGTTGAGATTGATTAGTATATGCATGGTTATTGTTTGCGATAAGCACGAGTTTAAATACTATTTTATGAGAATATTTTCAGACAAAAGGAGAAGAAAATTAAAGCAAGAGATTTAGATCTTGAAAAAGCCGAAACTTTAGGCCTAAAGCCAAATTAACTTTTTCGCATTGCAAAAGTTTTTAAAAGAGTTACTTTCAGTAAATAAATGTGGTTTTAAAAATAATTACTTTACCCCTTCTTATACAGAATTTTTTTTTATATTTATTAAATTGTATCAATTTATTTTTTTTTTAATTTTGGATCAAAATACCCTGATATTTAATAAAAAAAATATTAAAATTCAAAAAAAAATATAAAATTCGAAATATATATATATGATTCGTAAAAAAATATTAAAAATTTGAAAAATATTAAATTCTATAAAAACATATAAAATTCGAAAAAAATATATTAAATTCGAAAAAATATAAAATTTGATAAAAATATATATATAATATTCGAAAAAATATATAAAATTCTGAAAAAAAAACAAATAAATAAAATTCATAAATATATATATACATATAATTCGTAAAAACATATTAAATTCATAAAACAATATATAAAATTCAAAAAAACATATAAAATTCAAAAAAATAAATATAAATTCGAAACAATATATATAAAATTTGTAAAAATGATTTAAAATTTTAAAAATGATTTAATGATTTAAAATTCAAAAAATATATAAAATTCAAAAAACAAAATATAAAATTTGTAAAAAATATATAAAATTTGAAAAAATATATATAAAATTTGAAACAATATATGAAATTCGAAAACAATATAAAATTTGAAACAAATATATAAAATTCGAAAAACACATATAAAATTCGGAAAAAAAACATATAAAATTAAAAAAAAGATATAAAATTAGAAATATATATAAATTTCATAAAAATATATAAAATTCGTAAAAATATATAAAATTCATAAAATAATATATTAAATTCGAAAATATATATAAAATTTGAAAAAACAAGTAAGAAGATGTAAAAATAAGAGAATATATTAAGGTTACAAGAGAATACAAGTAAGAATATATAAATTTCGAATTCTATATATTTGTTTCAAATTTTATATATATTTTTACGAATTTTATATATATTTTGATGAATTTTATATATTTGTTTCTAATTTTATATATATATTTTCAAAATTTATATGTTTATTTTTGAATTTTATATATCTTTTCGAATTTTATATGTTTATTTTTTAATTTTAGATGTTTTTTGTCGAATTTTATATGTTTTTATCGAAGTTTATATTTTTTTTTCGAATTTTATATATTGTTTTGAATTTTAATTATTTTTTATTAAATCTCATGAGTATTTTGATCCAAAATTATAAAAAAATGAATAAACTAAGACAATTTGATAAGTGCGGAAGTTTTTCTACATAGGAGGAGAGCAAACTAATTTTTTTTTAAAGTTGATGAATTTGTTGAAATTAACTCTTTTTTAAAAAGAATATACCCGAAAGTGAACATTACATTACAGTCGCTCTCACTTCAACATAACAGAATTGCCAACAGTACTTACCAATCATATGATTTGTAATGTACTAGTAATAAAGTCATTGTGGGGATTCTAATGTCACACTAAGGTTGCGTTTGGTAACGGTGCGGTGTGGTGATAGTTTTTGGTTTTGGGTTGGGTTAGGTTGGATTTGGTTTGGTGTGGTTTTATTTTGATTTCAAACCATATTTGGTGCAGATGGTTTTGGAGTGAGAAAAAGTGATGCTAAAAAACCAAACCATGTTTGGTAGAGTTGGTATGGGTTGAAATTCTGAAACAAAATCATGTTTGGTAACTTGGAATGGTTTCACATTTTATTTATAAATATTAAAATATATTTAATATTAATATCTTAATATTAATAATATTAATATATATTAATATATTAATTTTTTTAGGAAAGATAATAAAACTATAATATTAAAATATATCAAATTTCCAAAAATATATTTTAATATTAAAATATTAATAATATATTAATATTAATATATTAATTTTTAGGAAAGATAATAAAATTATAATATTAAAATAACTTCCAAAATTATATTTTAATATTAATATATTAATATTAATATATTAATTTTTAGGAAAGATAATAAAACTATATATTAAAATATATTAAATTTTCAAAAATATATTTTAATATATTAATTTTTAGAAAACATAATAAAAATATAATATTAAAATATATTAAATTTCCAAAAATATATATTATTATTAATATTAATATATTAATTTTTAGGAAAGATAATAAAACTATAATATTAAAATAACTTCCAAAATTATGTTTTAATATTAATATATTAATATATTTTAATATTATTAATATATTTTAATATAATAATATATTTTAATATTTTAATATATATTAATATATTAATTTTTAGGAAAGATAATAAAACTATAATATTAAAATAAAATAAATTTCCAAAAATATATTTTAATATTAATATATATTTCCATATATATTTTAATATTAAAATAAATATATTAATATAGTGCAACTATTTAGTTTTGGTTTGGGGTGAGATGGTGCAACTATTTGGTTTTGGTTTGGGTTACTATAGTACCGCACCACCAAAAACCATCTCATTAGATGGTTCCAAAATCATGGGTTGGTACCACCATTTGGTACCATTGGTTTGGTATTGTTGAACCAACACCAATTCTAACAAACATGGGTTGGTACCACTATTTCGTACCAAAACCAAAAAACTGGTACCAAAACCAGTTACAAAACAGGGCCTAGGTGCTTTTCTTTCTCACGTCTGCTTCAAAATGAGGTTAGGTAGATATAACAGCTGAAATTAGTTTATGAAAATTCTCTTCTCTCTCTCTCTATATATATATTAGAGAACTGTTTGTTTGATTGGTTTTTGTTTTTGCAATGAAAACTAATTTTACCGGTTAGAATAATAATAAACAGTTTATTGCATTGCATTCACTCAGATGCATGGTTAGCTGCCGGGCGGAGCTAGGAAATTTTTTTAGGGGGAGCCATATGTAATTTGTAATGAAGTTATTTATAAAATATATATTTCTGTAGGTTATTGAAGAAATTTTTAAAATTTTGGGAGGGACAATATGCAATTTTAATGAAAATATTTATAAAGTATAGATTTTTGTGGGTTATTAGTAGAATTTTTAAAAAACTTGGGAAGGGCCCTTGGTTAGTCGTATTGTCCAATACGTTACGTATCATTTGATTCGTAATGTTTTGGAAGGTGTTGATATTATTATGGACCATCGTTACTCATTTGATATTTACTTTTAAAATCAATATTATTTGAATCCTTTAAACCATTATCGCGACTGCGATCGAAATCGATATCGTGACCATGAATCATGCTCAGATGATATCTACTGTGCCATCTTTGGCGATCCCGACAATAAGCGAATAAGAGTCATTAAATATTGGTAGACTCTGATCTCACACGATTAAAAATTAGCAAACTCTGATATCAGGGTAATTAAATTAAGAAATATTGTTTTACAATGAATCAACAACTAGATAATTGGAAAAGCTGAACTAAAAAATGATTTATTTTCTCTAGTATCATTCACATCTTACCTTCGCTTTAGTGGACACCAACTTGAATTACTTAAAGTTACTAAATATTAGTAGACTGTGATATTGTTGGGTTATGACTCATGATTCAGGAAGGAAGTTACAACAGGTCCTGGGTCCAAAGGGCGGGCCGGAGGCCCGTGGTTACCTTTTGGTAATGGTGATTTTGGTATTTTACCAATATATATGAATTAGGTATATATATACATCATTGTAACCCTAATTTAGTGATAATCGAAATACAAAGACTACTCTGTTGGACGTAGGTCACATTGGCCGAACCACGTATAAATCCCGTGTGTTCTTGATTTTTTTACTGTTTGATTGTTTGCGATTGATCTATAGTTTCAACAATTGGTATCAGAGCCAAGGTCAGATTCGCAACAATGGTGAATATTTTGATATCAAAGTTCGATTAGGAGAAGTTCGATGAGACTCAAAATTTCGGGCTTTGGCAACGAATGGTGAAAGATCTGCTGGTACAGCATGGTCTGGTAAAAGCGTTATACGGGATATCGAAGAAGCTTGTAACGATGTCAGACGATAATTGGGAAGACCTAAAATTGAAGGCGGTAAGTATCATTTGTCTATGTCTTGCAGATTCGGTTATGTATGATATCTTGGATGAAGAATCTCCTTTCAGGAATTTGGGCGAAGTTAGAGAGTCATTATATGTCAAAATCTTTGACGAACAAACTGTTTCTCAAGAAGAAGTTGTATGGGCTTAGAATGACTGAAGGTTTCGATCTAGCGCAACACATCAATGTGTTTAATCGAATAGTAAGTGATCTATTGAGGACTGATGTGAAGTTTGAAGATGACGATAGGGCATTGATGTTAGTGAGTTATCTTCCTGGGTCTTATGAACATCTAGCTACAACCTTGTTTTGAAGTAAGGAAACTTTGAAAACAGAGGAGGTTATTGTTGCCCTATTATCTTACAACCAACAGAAGGCTAATATTGAGGGTTTGCAAGGGGAATGGCTGATAGCAAAAGGAAACTAGGAGCGTGGAAGACAGAAGGAGAAGGGGAAGCCATCTGATAGAAAGAATACTAGATCAAAATCAAGGCTAAACTGGATGAAGATAGTTGAATGCTATAAGTGTCACGAGAAGGGACACGTGAAGAGGGTCTGTCATCAGGTGAAGCATGAAGAAAAAGGAAAGAACACAAAAGCGTTGACTTCAACTAATGTAGCCGAGGATAGTGCAGATAACAGCGATGGAGATATGCTATCAGTATTGTCTGCAACTGATAGCGATACATATTCCTGAATATTTGATTCAGGTTGCTCTTATTATATATTGTCCACATGCAGATTGGTTCGACACTTGTAGGTTAGTCAATTATGACAGTGTTGTTATGGGTAACGACATTTCATGCAAAGTTGTCGGGTTGACTACTGTTAAGGTTAAAATGTTTGATGGTACTATGAGGACGCTGTGTAACATGAGACATGTTCTTGATCTTAAAAAGAATTTAATTTCTTTGGGAACTTTAGATGCAAGTGGATGTGTTATAAATCAGAAGGAAGAATTATGAAGGTGTCAAAAGAAGCAATAATGTTGATGAAAGGGCAGAAGGTCGTAGAAAATATTTATAAACTGGTAGGTAGCACAGTTGTGGGTGGAACTGTTGTTGCTGCATCTTTTGAAACCAGCTTGGATGACTCGCTTTTATGGCATATGAGACTAGGACATATGAGTGAACGCGGGATGAGGGAACTTAATAAGAGAAATCTATTGAAGGGTGTGAAGACTTGTAAACTTGACTTTTGTAAGTATTGTATTCCCAGGAAACAATGCAAGGTTCAGTTTAAAACGACAATTCACAGCAGTAAGGAAACTCTTGATTACATACATTTGGATGTTTGGGGACCAGTGAATGTAAAATCGAATGGAGGAGCTTACTATTTTGTAACATTCATAGACAAATTTCTCTAGAAAGGTTTAGGTCTACTTCATGAAACACAAGTCAAAAACTTTTACAAATTCCAAGGTGTGGAAAGATGAGGTAGAAAATCAGACCATGAAACAAATCAAGGCCCTCAAGATAGACAACGACACCGAATATAAGAGCACATACTTTCTGAAAATTTGTGAGGAGCATGGCATCATGAGACATTTCATAGTTCAAAAAATGCCACAATAAAATGGTGTTGCTGAGATGATGAATCAGACCATTACAGAAAGGGCGAGATGTATGAGGTTGAATGTTGGTTTACCAAAGAATTTTTGGGCTGAGGCAATGAATATGACTTTTTATGTTATCAACAGATCACTGAGAGCAGTTTTGGATGGAAAAGTTGCTGAAGAGGTATGGACAGAGAATAATGTTGACTACTCTATGATGAGGGTATTCGGGTGCCCTGGATATGTTCATATACCACTCGAGGAAAAGTCTAAGCTTGATCCAAAATAAAAAATGTGCATATTTCTTGGTTATGAGAAAAAAGTAAAAGGGCACAATCTTTGGAATCCAAAGACACAAAAGGTGGTGATTAGCATAAATGTAGTCTTTGATGAAAATTAATGCTGGAAAAGGAGTAGTTACATCAACCAAAAAATAGTGCAAATGAGAAGCAAGGAATAAAGGTAAAGCTAGATGAGCTGAGGGCAGAAAAGGGGAACATTCTGCAGCCAGAAAAGGAACACCATCACATTGCTATAAACAGACCCAGATGTACTACTAGACCACCAGACCACCAAAGAGGTATAATGATTATGTTCCTTTTGCACTTATTACTACTGATGAGGATCCTTCATCTTATCAAGAGACAATTAGTTACCCAGAGAAGTGTGAGTGGATGAAGCCCATGATAGAAGAGAAGGAGTCACTTACTAAAAATCATACATGAGAGTTGGTGGAGCTTCCTAAGGGACAAAATGCTATTGGCTGCAAGTGGGTGTTCAAGAAAAAAAGGGTCGATATCTAAGAAAGGGGGACAGAGGTACAAAACTCATCTTGTAGCGAAGGAATACTCACAGAGACAAGACATTGATTATAATGAAGTGTTTCTCATGTTATGAAGCACACTTCTATTAGAGCAGTTTTGGCATTAGTAGCAAATGATGACATGAAGTTAGATCAGATAGATGTGAAGACAGTTTTCCTTCATGGTGATTTGGAGGAACACATCTTTATGGAGCAGCCGAAGGGGTTCAAGGAACCTGAATCAGAATATGTTTTTTGTAGACTGAAGAAGTCACTTTATGGGTTGAAGCAATCTCCCAGGCAGTGGTACAAGAAGTTTGATTCTTACATGTTATAGATTAGCTACACTCATTGTGAGTATCATTGATACGTTTATTTCAAAATTTTAGATGATGGTTCATATATTTTTTTGATGTTATATGTTGATGATATGTTTATTGCTGCTAAGCATATGGATGAGATTAGTAGCCTAAAATCCTTGTTGGGTAAAAAGTTTGAGATGAAAGACTTGGGGCAGCCAAGAAAATTCTTGGCATGGAGATTCACAGGGACAGAGAGGCCGAAAAACTATGGGTTTCTCAGAAAAAGTACATCAAGAAGGTGTTGGAGATGTTCAGTATGGGTGACACTGAAGAAACAGGTACACCATTGGCCAACCATTTCAGATTGTTTGCAACCCAAAACCCACAAACAGAAGCAGAAACTAAAGAGATGACCAAAGTACCTTATGCCAATGTTGTGGGATATTTAATGTATGCGATGGTATGCACCAGGCCGGATCTAGCACAAACAGTCAACACAGTTTGCAAGTATATAACTAATCCAGGGAAATAACATTGAAAGGTAGTGAAGTGGATCTTCAGGTATCTGAAGGGTACCACAGACTATGGAATTATGTTTGCAAGACAGCAAGGTACTATGTCAGTTATGAGGTATGTGGATGCAGACTATGGAGATGATCTTGATGATATAAGATCGACCACCGGGTATGTGTTCACATTGGCAAGAGGGCCGATATGTTGCAATTCTACACTTCTGCCCGTAGTTGCATTATCTACAACAGAAACAGAGTACATGACAATTACTGAGGCTGCAAAGGAAGCTTTGTGAGTGAAATGTTTGGTCAAGGAACTTGGTATTGATCAAGGTGGAGTTCAGTTGCATTGTGATAGCCAGAGTGCCATTTATTTGGCAAAACACCAGATATATAATGCGAGAACCAAACATATAGATGTGAGGTTTCACAAGATAAAAGAGTTGATTTCTATAGGTGATATTCTTTTGTGGAAGATACACACTACAGAGAATGCAACAGATAAGTTGACAAAACCGTTGACTACAGACAAGTTTAAGCATTGCTTGTACTTGATCAACGTTTATTTATGTTAAAGAAAATGAGACCCCCTCAACAGAGTGAGTTCAAGGTAATGCAAGAGATCTTCAAGGTGGTAGGATATTCGCTAAGATGGAGATTGTTGGGTTATGGCTCATGTACTAGTTTGTTGGACATCGGCTAACTTGTTGGGGGATTCCGGAGGCTATGCCCCCAAGGTATGGTAAAAGGTTATTTATGTATTTTACCAGTACATATGAATTAGGTGTATATATAAATCATTGTAACCCTAATTAAGTGATAAGCGAAATACAAAGACTGCTCTAGTGGACGTAAGTCATATTGGCCGAATTACGTATAAATCATGTGTGTTCTTGATCTTTACTATTTTACTTTTTACGATTGATTTATAGTTTCAACAGATATCATGTTAATTGAACTAAAATTTTTATTTAACAATGCATAAAAAAGTTAGATAAATGGAAAAACTAAACTAAACGTACTCTATTTTCGCCAGCATCAATCACATCTTACCTTTACTTTAGTGGAGACCCCAACTTGTATTTAACATTGAAGTGTGACACTAGATTCGATCTATCACTTCTTCCCAGGGGATAGTCTCACTCACTTAGGAACCCAAATCCTCTCCATTTCACCTCTCACTGGCTTAAGTGCCATTTAGTATCCAACGGCCAGATTTTCTCAACACGGCTGGCAAGATTTTGGGATTAATGATGTGGGTCCCAATTGACTTTTGAGAAAGGAAAGCTACTGAAAGTTACTGTTCCTTAACTCTCTCTTTTCATATATATATACAGAAATATACATATATGTGGTAAGAATCAATGCAAATTTTTGGCACTATTCACCTAACCAAAAATTCCAAAGCTTTCTTTTCCATCTCTAAATCAAACCACAGTGAAACCTTGAATCCAACACTATTCATTTACTTATTCTCTTCTATATATTATATTTACAAGCATGTGTTTTGTAAATTTAAATTTAGACTAAACTTATAAATTAAATCAAATAATTTTATCATAATAATTCTGACTATAAAAAATAAAAATAATACAAAAATTAAATTTAATCATAATACAAATACAAAAAAGAGAGGAAAAACTCAAAATATAAATATTAAATACTTCCACCTTAATAAAAATCACAATATATAATTTGTTCACTATATATAATTTGTTAGTAAACACAACTTTAATGAAACACCTTTGAAACATAAATATGGCACACATTCATGTATTAAAGATACAAAATGTAATACATGAAAAGCCTATTACTGTAGCAGTTGAGTATGACTGATAGATATTACTACGGTAGCTGATATGTATTACAGATAGGATTGCCCATATATTATGTATCTTTATTTTTATAGATCTTAGTTATTTTATTGTTTAGACATTTACGCTTGATTTGATTGATTTTAGAGTCATAGATATTACTTTGGTAGTTGTCTTATCACACATTCATGTATTAAATATACAAAATGAAATACATGAAAAGCTTATTACTATAACAGTTGAGTAGGCCTGATAGATATTACTATGGTAACTGATATGTATTATTGATTTTAGAGTCATAAATATTACTTTTGTAATTGTTTTATTGTTTAGACATTTACACTTGGGCACACATTCATGTATTAAAGATACAAAATGTAATACATGAAAAACCTATTACTGTAGCAGTTGAGTATTACTGATAGATATTACTACGGTAGCTGATATGTATTACAGATAGGATTGCCCATATATTATGTAACTTCATTTTTACATATTTTTGTTGTTTTATTGTTTAGACATTTACGCTTGATTTGATTGATTTTAAAGTCATGGATATTATTATGGTAGTTGTTTTATTGTTTAGACATTAACACTTGGGCACACATTCATGTATTAAATATACAAAATGAAATACATGAAAAGCCTATTACTGTAATAGTTGAGTAGGCTTAATAAATATTACTACGGTAGCTGATATGTATTATTGATTTTAAAGTCATAGATATTACTATGATAGTTGTACTGACTTGTATTATAGAGGTAGCTGATATTACAAAAGTACATGAGGATATTACAAAAACATACTGACTGGTATTATAATTCCAAGAAACAGTACAAAGGATGCCTCAATAGGTATAATACCGTGACCATTAAAATACTGAAAATTTCTTTAAATCATTGTACTTTTTAGCCAAAATCAGAAAGTTAATATATCCATGTGCAATGTCTAAAAAGCATGCTACATCATTCCTTCCAAACTCACTCAGAAAAGTTGATGTGTCTCATACTCAACTAGGACATTGAAAAAGAACTGTTTACAAGGATTTAATTTTTTTTCGAATAACCAGAACCAAAGAAAAGTAATTAATTCACCAATTACACAATGAGATTAAGAGGCTTGACTGATAAATCTGACTATAGACAACTCATTGATACTAATTATTAGTTATGTCTGATCTTTGTCACCGAATTGGAAAAAGGCTTTATCGAGTTACAATCCGAAATCAGATTTTAGGTGAGTGAAGGCTTGTCAATTTCCTTCTCTTGGAAAGGCTTGGTTGAGGTTTCATATGTTGAAGTATTTGTATCCATAGTCAAGGCTTGTCATCCCTTCTTCTCAATCACACATGTGTTGACCACCAAAAACTACTTGTTGAATGCCCACGTATCTAACAACAAAAGGGAATAGTCACAACATATCCATATTAGTAATAGAATAAATTTTTTATTTCTATCATAATTCTCAAACAAACCAAGTCCGTATTTTAATCCCCAACTCCTGCAATGGAAAACTGCTATGCAAAACGAGAACATTAATTCTAGTAAAATAAAATAAAACTCCTTCATGAGCCTGGATCACGATTTAAAGAACAGTTTAAGACACCCTATCACAAAAAGATAAGTTGACACATATAGCAAAATTTTATTGAATCATTTACTACCAAAAAAAGAAACGTATGCCCAACTATATGTACATCACTTCAACAATTCAGCACAAAAAATTGCAGGGCCTGTGACAATATAGCACATGAAAGAATAATGCTTGGTAACAAAAATATTGTTTCATTTTTAATACACATGAGAACACTTGGTACCAAAAATTTCACAAAAAATATTAAAAACTAGCAGTTGTTTTTTTTCAAGATCCAAACTAGAAATTTAACCAATTATCCGCTCAATGAGTGAAATTAGTTACCAAAATAAAAAAAATAAAAAAATTTGGTGAGTAAACAAACTAGAGCGATTTATGACTTTTTGCAACCAAATTTAAAATAAAATCATATGTTCTTCAACTTAATTTTATATTCAATAATATAAGTAAATATGTGTAATACATTCATCAAAAAAGAGAGATTGTAAACCGAATCAAACTGATTCAAAATGTAAGTTTGACCCATATATTAATAAACATAAATAAAGAAGGGACAAACCCTATATGGATCTAATCTTATCCTTTCACGTAATCTTATCATTTATTTCCCTTTCTAATATAACAAACATAATCTTGAAGAAGCTGAATTAAATGCATGGTAGAAGATAAATGGACAAGACTAGCCGAAAATCACCTAATTGCTAAACAATTTAACCATATACTCCATCTCCTTCTCTGCCATATTATATATCTACAATGTTAAAAATCCCAAATACTATTCCCACTCAAATTCATAATTATTGAAATGGACAAATAACATGAATATGAACAAATAACACGAATATGAATTGGATTATATATATCAATATATACATACACCAGCACAAACATAGATATAGAGGCAAGAGAAGAAAATACATGTTCTAAGACCTCCCTTTCTCTCCCTTAAAAAAGAAACAGTGTTGTGTTTGGAAACAAAAAATCATGATTATTTATATTTATTATTTTGAATTGTTAGACCAAAAATATTGGAGGGATTTTTTCAATTTGGAAAGGAGATTCAAATTTTTTCAAAAGATTTGAATTTGGGATAAAAATCAGCTTCAGATTCGGAGGAGCTATGTATACAAACCAACATATATATATACAACAGTGCTATATATGTATATAACTTAAGTTTATTGTGAAATATTAGCTTTGTCCTATGGTAATTTTTAAACTTTTCATCATGTGGGACCCTAAATGGCACATAAGCCGGTGAGAGGTAGAAAGTTGAGGATTTTTTTCCCTAACTTAGAGGGCAGAGATACTCCTTTAATCATATTGTTTTCATTAACAAAATAAAATATGAAAGATTAGTTGTTGATGTCACAGTCAATCAAGTGGGTTTTCTGTGGTCACGATGATGAGAAAAATCTTGATAGGCTGTATCCAGTTTTGCGGTTGAGTATCAATTTAGGTCACGGTCTCAATAATAATGTAATTGATTTGAATAAAATTGATCTAAAAATTAAATGAATATCGAATGATTAATAGTTATGCGTAATATACTTTCCAAAAAAATTATAAACCAAACATATATTTTTTCCGTTCCAATTTAACTATCCATATTCATTATTTAATTCATTCCAAATAAATAAAGTTAATAATACTTTATTTGATCAATTTATCAATTTACCCTTCAATCATTCAAATTATAAAATATTTAAATTACAAACATCACATCACTTGGTGAGATCAATAATAAAATTGATTTTCATTCATTATCACACTAATAAAAATCATCCTCTTAACAAGTTAAATTACCCAAAAAAAATTTATAATTTGAGACAGATGAAGTATAACGTATCCTATCATATAACTTATGAAATGATATATTATATTATGTTGCACATGATCATATAACTTGACTTTTTTTCTTTTTCTTTTTTTTAACTGATGTGACTCTAGTTATGTAGTGGCTTTTCTCACAATCCTTAGTTGAAAGGAAGTTCATAAAAAGGTTTTAATTTCTATAGGGGATTTTAGTGTAGAGAAACTTATTTTCAATGAAAGCCATGGTTATTATGTTGTAGATGATCATATAACCTTTTTTTTGTTGAACTGATGTGATTCTACTTACGTAGAGGCTTTTCTCAAAATCCTTCGCTGAAATGGATTTTCATTGAATAGGTTTAGATTGCTTTAGGGGATTTTAGTGTGGAGAAACTTATTTTCAATGAATTTGGTCTCTTTGAATTGTACAAATAAGAGAAGGTATTGGGCATAAGATGAGAGTGATTTAAAAAACAGACTAGAAAAGTAAAAAATATGGTCTACCGTCTACGCTGGTACGCGTTTAAGGTTAAGTTTTTGTACAATGATACGTGTATTAGAACATGTAAGAATAAGCTTACTTCAACTCATAAAAAATTTCAATAAAGAATTCACATGTCTTCAAAATTTGAAAATATTCTCATTAGATTTAAAAAAAAAAAAATCTAATGATTTTTTAAAATCTTGATTATGGATTTGCTTGGGTTTTAAAATTTAAAATTATAGTTGTAAAAATGTTTAAAAAATGTAGTCAGAAATTTCTTCATGCTTGTGCCAACACCAAGGAAGAGAATAACCAATCTAGATGTAATTACCAAAAATAAAAACTCAGAATATGCTTATTCCGAAGATTGATTATTGATGTTAATTGAGTTGAATATACAAGACATAATTTTCTCTGCTTATAAGAGAATGATAGGAGAATTTTGATCGGGTATCCAAATAGATTTGTAACATGCACGTTAAGTGTTAAACCATCAATCAAACTAGATTTGTAAGATGCGTTAAGTGTTAAACCATCAATCAAACTAGATTTGTAAGATGCGTTAAGTGTTAAACCATCAATCAAACTTCAGATAAAAACTAACAACAATCAAAGGATATTTTGATTGAGACTACAAGGGGCAGAATGAGTTTCAAGGCCTCCCTAAATTCAGGAAAATACGTAGAGGCCCTACGCAAGATTTACTGTGAGACCCTTATACATAAAGCTTCGCGCGCTTAAAAATTATAAATGTACAAAAAGTGATTAAAAAATATTAATATTGAGAAAATTATAAACAACCTTCATCTTGGTGGTGTCGTGAAAAATTATTGTAGTGTAAGTGTAGTAGTGTGAAAAAATTATTGTCGTTGTGCGAGTGCGGTATAATCTCGAGAGCTCTAAGTATAGTCTCTAAATGTTGTGCAAGAGCGACAAGAATCTTCTAGTCATAATTAGAATAATGGTTTAATTTAGATTAGACTTTAGTTTCGTTGGGTTGAAAATTTAAAAGTATATATGTTTTTTTAATCTATAGTAATAGTAAGTAAAATATAAAATTTTGGGATTCTAAATTGTAAAATTGGATTAGGATTTAGTATGAATTGGACGATTAAACAAAGTAATTTTTTTTTTGGACCTATAGGAAAATAATTGTTTTTTTAAAAAAATGAAGTCATATATTGTGTAATTACATTAGTCTTTGTCTTGAATTGGGGTGAGAAACTAATTTTTTTTTAGGATTTATAAAAACATTAAATATTCTATTTTAAAAATACAAAAAAAAAAATTTTAAATTTGGAGCCCCTTGGCCAGAGGCCCTAGACGACCGCCTAGACAGTCTTGCCCCAGGGCCAACCCTGATGAGTGTTATTCAAAATATGCTTCTGTTAAATATATAATTAAATCTATCATGCATACAACTGTATATATATGTTGCAATAAACAGGAAACACATGAAACTGACCCGAAAATACATAAATAATCCGAACCCTGTGTGATACCACAGTTTCCTTAAGACAATATTGCTCCATCTACAGTGCTTAAGGAATTCGAACAAAATGTCTCCTAAGATAGAACGGATTTCGCCTTCACTGTTGCAGCACTGCAATGATGAAGACCGACAAACTCAAACTTTGTGTTTGTACTCGAACCCGAACCAGACCAGACCTCACTATATGTATATGCAAATGTAGAGTAGAGAGAGAAGAAGATGATTTCTGGAATATACTGGGAATAATGTATATTCGGACTAAAATGCAATGCCTATTAAAAAGAGAATGGAGAGGTACCTCCAATAGGCACTAAAACTGTTTATGTACTGGTTGCATACAAAACTGTATACGTAACTCTTCAGAAGAGATATTTGCAGTTTTGTCAAAAAATAAAAAGGAAATGGGTAGAACCGACGACCCACCCGTACCGCGCCACGACCATGGCCCGGACTGGGCGGGCGGGCAGAGCGCGCGTGTGTGGTTGGTCTAAGACTAGCATGGTTCATGCATGGTCTAGCTCTCTTCCCATGCCTTTAGATATTCAAGTCACCCATCCAAAACAACCATATATAAACACCTTTACACTTTACTTTATTTCCAATGTGGGACAAACATTATTATCCAAGTTCAAATGGGTCACTTTGAGAGATAATTTCTCATTCAATAATCAATAGTTTTGAACATGTAATTATACCAACTCGATCTCTTCACCAAGGAGAACACATTAGTGCTTGGTCCCGTTAAATTCGGAGTTCGGGTCCCATAATTATTTAAGCTCAAAGTTGGGTTTAATTACTGTTATTTATAAACTATTCCAACAATCCCCCACATGAATGGAAATTAGCATTTCAAAATGCAAATGAATATGCAGACACTAGTTCAAGTACAATGAAATGTTACTGTATCAGGATAAGTAGCCTCAGAGCCTTAAACTTTCCCTTGTGAAAGACTAACGGATTTACTTAGCTAATCAGTGGACGTGATGCCTTGAACTGTCAGTTGTTTGTGTAAACCAAGACAATAGACTTCACACAGTTCCCCTTCGAACACAGTTGGTTCTCACGTTTGTGTCCATTTTGGCCTTGGACACCATTTGGTTTCATGAGTATTTGTCAGAGAATTCTGCCTTCAAGAAATCCTCCTATAAGCGGTCCATTCTACTCACATAGGTGATTCTATTAGGAATTCTTCCTTACTTGGATTTGTCCAAGTCATAAACATCATTAAAAGCATAGCTTACCCTAAAATATGCACTGTCTCATCATAGGAATGAGAAGGAGTTTAATTTAATCTCCACAGTGCTTTTAACTAAGTCACTCACAATTCTGTTGTCCCTTTGAACCTAGATCTTGGGATCTCCAGTCAACTAGGTTGGGTTGCCATTATGGTGTCTTTTAACCCAGAGGCTTCAAGCCCATTCCCCTCGATGATCTTTCAACTTGCTCTCTTGCCAAACCTTTAGTTAACGGATCCACTATATTATCCTTAGACTTTACATAGTTAATGGATATTATACCATTTGAGAGCAATTGTTTTACGGTATTATGTCTACGACGGATATGTCTAGACTTACCATTATACATGTGATTTTTAGCCCTTCCAATAGTAGATTGACTATCACAATGTATACAAATAGCTGACACTGGTTTCTGCCAGTTTGGAATGTCCTCTAGAAAGTTACGAAGTCATTCTGCTTCTTCTTATGCTTTGTCCAATGCAATGAATTCAGATTCCATTGTGAACCGAGCAATACATGTTTGCTTTGAGGACTTCCAAGACACAGCTGCATTTCCAAGAGTAAAAATATATCCACTAGTGGATTTTGAATCGTTGGAATCAGATATCCAATTAGCATCACTATATCCTTCAAGTACAGCTGAATATCTAGTATAATGCAAACCATAATTTTGAGTATACTTCAAGTATCAAAAAACTCTTAGTAATGCATTCCAGTGACATTTATCTGGGTTGCTTGTGTATCGACTCAGCTTACTAAAAGAGTATGTTATGTCAGGTCGAGTACAATTCAAACATACATTAAACTTCCTATGATCCAAGCATATTCCAATTGTGAAATACCTTCATCTTTGTTCGTAGAAAGTTTAACGTTTACATCCACAGTTGTTTGTGTTGGACTTATCCCATACTTCTTAAATTTGTCACACATTTTCTCTATATAGTGAGATTGAGATAACTCAAGTCCTTCTGATGTTCTAGAAATCTTAATTCCTAAAATAACATCAGTTATGCCAAGATCTTTCATATCAAATCTACTCTTTAGCATTTATTTAGTATAATTGATTACATCATTATTACTGCCGATAATAAGCATGTCATCCACATATAGCCATAAAATGACATATGCATTATGATAACTCTTAACATAAACACTTGTCACATTCATTTATTTTGAACCCATTTGACATCATAACACTGTCAAATTTCTCATGCCATTGTTTTGGCGCTTGCTTTAGTCCATACAATAATTTTACAAGCCTACACACTTTTCTTTCTTGGCCAGGAGAAATGAACCTCTCGGGTTGTTCCATGTATATTTCTTCATCTAATTCACTATTTAGAAATGTTGTTTTTACATCCATTTGATGTATTTCTAATCCATTTAAAGCTGCTATAGCAATTAGCATGCGAATTGACGTTATTCTAGTAACTGGTGAATAAGTGTCAAAATAATCCAACCCTTCATTTTGCCTATAGCCTTTAGCTACAAGTCTTGCCTTATACTTGTCAATTGATCCATCAGCCTTCATCTTCTTCTTGAAGATCCACTTACATCCCAATGGTTTATTGCCTGGTGGAAGATCTACCAGTTCCCATGTATGATTTTGCATAATAGAATCAATTTCACTATTCACAGCTTCTTTCCAATAAACTGCTTCAGGTGAAGACATGGTCTCCTTATAGGTTTGAGGTTCATTCTTTATCAGGTTGATAACAAAATATGACCCAAATGACTTAGTGATTATTGCTCTTTTGCTTCGTCTAGGTTCTATAGATTCTTCGTCTATAGGTTCATGACTATCTTGAGTCATAGCACCAAACGACCTTTTCTGTGAGCTTGAATATGATGTCCTTTTATATGAAAATACATTCTCAAAGAATGTAGCATTCCTTGATTCAATTATCGTATTTACATGTACATCAGAAATCTCAGATTTATTAACAAGAAACCGATATGCACTGCTATTGTGGACAAAACCAATGAATACACAATCCACGGTTTTTGGTCCTATTTTTACCTTTTTAGGTTTAGGAATTGCCACATTTGCTAAGCACCCCCACACTTTTAAGTATTTATAGGAAGACTTATAACCTTTCCATAACTCATATGGGGTTTTAAAAGTTTTCTTTTGAGGCAGTTTATTAAGAATGTAATTAGCAGAAAGTATAGCTTCTCCCCACAAGTTTTGTGGTACTCCCGAACTTAGCAAAAATGCATTCATCATTTTTTTAAAGTTCGGTTTTTCCTTTCAGCTACACCATTCGATTGAGGTGAGCAGGGAGCTGTAGTTCGGTGAATAATTCCATGTTCTTTACAGAACTCCTCAAAAGGAGATTCATACTCACCACCCCTATCACTTCTTATAGCTTTGATTTTTCTGATAAGTTTATTCTCAACTTCAGTTTTATATTGTTTGAAAATATCAATAGCCTCATCATTGTTTCTTAGCAAATAAACATAGCAATATCGGGTGTAATCATCTATAAAAGTAATAAAATACTTTTTTCCTCCTCTAGTTTCCAAGAACTTTAAATCACATATATCAGTATGTACTAGTTCTAGAGACTCAGTACATCTTTCAACCTTTTGAAAGGATTTTCTTGTTAATTTTGATTCTACACAAGTCTCACATTTATGATTTGGGTCAATTTTATACTTAGGCAAATTATTTACATTACTTAATCAAAGTAAAGTATCATAATTAACATGGCCTAATCTAGCATGTCAAATATCAAAAGACTCAAGCATATAAGCAGAAGAAACTGTGTTATTAATCTTATTAGCTGTGGGTACAACAGTCATTACATTTAGCTTAAACAGCCCATCACTGAGATATCTTTTTCCTACATACATTTCATTCTTAGTGAGTACAAACTTATCAGACACAAAGATTAATTTAAAGCCATTTTTGCTTAGCAGAGATCTAGACACCAGGTTCTTACGAATATCCGGCACATGTAACACATTATTCAGAGTCACCTTTTTTCCAGAAGTCATTTTCAGGATTACTTTTCCACTACCTTCTACCTTAGAAGAAGAAGAATTACCCATAAAGAGTTGTTCTCCATCTTTCATAGGTTGATAAGTAGTGAACATCCACCTATTGGCACAGATGTGACAAGTAGCACAAGTGTCCACCCACCACTCTTTGTCATTACCCACCAAATTGCACTCTGAAACCACGGTAGCAAGGTTCATATCGCCTACATCATTTACAAGTCGATCTGCCTTAGTCACATTCGCTTGGGGTCTAGTGTTCTTGAAGTTCCTTGGCTTTCGACAGTCTTTAGAAAGATGTCCCAGTTTTCCACAATTGAAGCACTTGCCTTTGAACTTCTTAGATCCTTTACTTGGACCTTCATCACTGAACTTTCTCTTTTTAGTCTTTGAAGTTGATCCTTCCTCCACAAAGTTTGTTTTTGACTCCATAGGATGCCATACACCACTTTTCTTTTCAAACTTACGATTGTCCTCTTCAATCCTCAGGCGAACTATCAACTCTTCAAATGTCATCTCCTTGCGTTTATGCTTCAGGTAGTTCTTAAAATCTTTCCAAAACGGTGGTAGTTTTTCAACTATAGCTGCCACTTGGAATGACTCACTAAGAGACATACCTTCTGCATGAATGTCATGAAGAAGCACTTGAATCTGTTGCACTTGGCTGAGTACAGTTTTGGAATCTAACATTTGAAAATATAAGAATTTGCCAACAATGAATTTATTCGTGCCAGCATCCTCAATTTTATACTTTTTATCCAATGATTCCCATAATTCCTTTGTAGTTTTCACACCACTGTATACATTGTACAGTGTGTTATCTAATCCATTTAGGATATAGTTCTTGCACAAGAAATCAGAATGCTTCCATGCATCCACTGCAACCAGTTTATCTTTATCAGTTTCACCCTCGGCCACTGATGGAATTGCTTCCATTAAAAAGTTGGCCAGATTCAAAGTAGTAAGATAAAACAACATCTTTTGTTGTCAACGCTTAAAATCTGAGCCATTGAATTTTTCAGGCTTCTCCCCATGTGGGACAGTGATTGTGGTTGGATTACCAGTAGCCATTTCTGTTACAAAAATAAAAATTTGCTTTATGTACTGTTTTATTATTCCCACACAATAATATAATAACACAATATCACACTAATATAATAAAACAAATAGGATGTATATATATATATATAATTCCGAAATAAAAAGTCCAGTAAAATATATATATAATTATATTAACAGTTTATATAATTAAATATATATATACTATTTTCAGAATATAATATATATATGTATAAAACCGAATACAATAATATATATATAATATTATATACACATAATATATATATCATAATACAATTTACCAGAATATATATATATGTTAGAATAATAATTTACCAGAATATATATATATATATATATATATATATATATATATATATATATAACATAATACAAAATTAGAATACAATTTCAGAATATATATAAATATATATATAATCAGAATGTATGTATATATATCACAGAATATATATATATATATATCACAGAATATATATATATATATATATATATATTCTGTGATATGAATAACAGAGCATAATACATATATATAACATAATACAATTATCAGAATATATATATATATACCAGAATACAATTAACAGTATATATATATATACCATAATATAATTATATATATCTCACAGAATACAAAATCAGTATGTATCTATATATATATATATTAGAAAGTAAAAATATATAACATAATGTATATATATATATATAACAATATTTCGTATATATGTATATAACAAAATAATGTACTTATATATATATATTAGAATGTAAAATTATATATCAGAATGTATATATACATAACAATGTTTTGTATATATATATATAATAGAATAATATATGTATATATATATAAATATATAATGAAAACAGATATATATCACAATAAATGACAGCAGTGGTTGAATGAAATGTAATTTACAAAAGAAACAGAAATTCATACATACAAGAATACTGTCAAAAGATATGTGTACGAAATATATATATGTACCCAATTATATATACAGATATAAAAATACGAAATATAACTATATAGATAACAGAACATGAAATCAGAATACGTAAGAGTAAATAATAATGCCTTAAGATTGTAATTCAAAATACGCTTCTGTTATATATATAATTAAATCTATCATGCATACAACTGTATATATATGTTGCAATAAACAGGAAACACGGGAAACTGACCCTAAAATACAGAAATAATCCGAGCCCTGTGTGATATCACAGTTTCCTTAAGGCAATATTGCTCCCTCTACGGTGCTTAAGGAATCCGAACAAAATGCCTCCCAAGATAGAACGGATTTCGCCTTCACTGTTGCAGTACTGCAATGATGAAGACCGGCGAACTCAAACTTTGTGTTTGTACTCGAACTCGAACCAGACCAGACCTTACTATATGTATATGCAAATGTAGAGCAGAGAGAGAAGAATATGATTTCTGGAATATACTGGGAAGAATGTATATTCGGACTGAAATGCAATGCCTATTAAAAAGAGAATGGAGAGGTACCTCAACTGTAGGCATCCACTCAAATAGGCACTAAAACTGTTTATGTACTGGTTGCATACAAAACTGTATACGTAACTCTTCAGAAGAGATATTTGCAGTTTTGTCAAAAAATAAAAAGGAAATGGGTAGAACCGACAACCTACCCACCAGGACCGGGCGGGCGGGCGACGCGCGTGTGGTTGGTCTAAGACTAGCATGGTTCATGCATGGTCTAGCTCTCTTCCCATGCCTCTAGATATTCAACTCACCCATTCAAAGCAACCATATATAAACACCTTTACACTTTACTTTATTTCCAATGGGGGACAAACATTCTTACCCAAGTTCAAATGAGTCACTTTGAGAGATAATTTCTCATTCAATAATCAATAGTTTTGAACATGTAATTATACCAACTCGATCTCCTCACAAAGGAGAACACATTAGTGCTTGGTCCCGTTAAATTCGAAATTCGGGTCCCATAATTATTCAAGCTCAAAGTTGGATTTAATTACTGTTATTTATAAACTATTCCAACAATGAGTTTATTACATACACATCAACTTCGACAAAAAAGTTGTATTGTGATGAGATTGGTAAACTAATGAGGTACACAAAAAATTATATTATAAGTTTTATTTGACTTGGTTGAGTTTAAGCACTAACTTGTTCGTTGGAGGACAACCTACTCTACCTCCTCGGATCTTATTTCTATTGTTTTGCAGGTGTTTTGCAAGAACCCGACTCTGGATCATTCATATTTTTGTGTCAATATAATGTATGAAAATAAATAAATTTAGGTAAAAAAGAAAGGGTGAAATGCTCTGATACGCTGAGGTTTCAGTTTATTGCACATGATTCATGAATCAAACTAGACTAAAATTACTCTAACATCCCTTGTCAAAATTAAGAGATATTTTATTTTTAATGAAAATAATAACTTTAACAATTGCTCTTTTTAATGAGAGTTGTATTTGTTATTATTTTTTTTTATAGATAAATATGCACTCACACACCACCCACAATGTCTCATAGGAGACTCGAACCCTTTACCTCTTCATTAGGGAGGTGAGATTATACCATTTCACCAATTGTGAGTTGGTTAAAATTTAATAACATAAGGAGGTCATAACATAATAAAATTTAAGTTTAGAGCTACTCAACTAAATAGTTAACGATAGGCACTTGGGACCTCAAGTGCTTCAAAATTGACAAACAATATGAAGTCTCGTTGCTTCATTTTCTGTCATTTGTCTACCACTACTAATAATATTCATCTCTCTCCATTAAACCAGACTTTCAGATTTTATTACAACTCGTCCTGCATTTTCTCTCTCTAATGTGAGTGTTATTCATATTTCTCTCTATGAGAAATATGAGTTTTCTCAAGTCTCAATCTCCTTGTTTGCAAGCAAGAGAGGTGATATCAAACCCTTGAAACTGTGGTGGCGAGATCGGCGGAGGACCTTGTTGTGGCAGTTCAATTAGTACAGACGAAATATGAGATGGGGATGAGAATGGTCATTAGTATTTGATTTTAGGAAAGGGAATAAAGATGAGTTTTAGTATTTTTATTCTCACATTTGATATTCCATATTTTTCTCAAAATAAAATAAAATATTATGTTTCAATAATTTTTTATTTTGGATTATTTTAGCTCCTTATATTGATGTAAATCATTTTTTAAATAAATTTAACAAAATGTTTTAATTTTATTATAGGTTCAACTTTTAAAGGGTATAAGTATGCTTAAATGACAAGTATTTTGATTACCCCCAATAACATTTAATCATTAATAAATTTAGTGTCGATCAGTCTTTTGTTCATGATAAATAAGAGATGAATTACGTGTATATATATATACACACACACAAGTGAGCCCTAGAAAATAAGCAATGTGTTGACTTCCTTTGTCCCGGGACATTAATCAGAACTTCAAAAGCTGTATATGATTATTAAAGATTGTTTGATTTATATTGATGTAAACAGTTTTCTATTTTCTGAAAGCTGAAAATAAAAAATTATATAAAAGTATATTTGGTTTAGTTCTTTGAAAATAATTTTCAAAAAACTACATAAAAAATGTTTATTTTTGGAGAACTCATCTTAGAAAACTGTTTTCTATTATTAGAATTCTCGAGAACAATTTTCAGATATCCAAACCAAGCAGACACAGTCTCGCACTTGTGAAGGCTATATACTCTCCTAGTTTCTTAATTATGGTTCATTTTTTAAAAAAGAATACGTAGATCAATTCTTGTCCTTTTAACATTCTTAATCCTAAAAAGAAAAAGAAAACAAGATATATCTCTCCCCCATTGAAGATAAAGTTGGAAATGTATTCTTTTTCCAATGTGAAAATATTGAAAAACTACAACTTAAAAAAAAAAGGATTAACTTCATTTACACCCCTTAAAGTTTGTTTTAATTTTAATCAGACCCTCAGGTTTACAAAACTTCATTCACACCCTTTATTTTTACTAACACACATCATTTACACCCTTAATGTCACTTTCAAGTCAAATTAGGTATGACATCATCCTGAAATTTTATTTTAATACCTAAATTACCCTCAATGTTGAGATAACTGGTGTTTGAAAATAATGACTCACTATTTTATCAATTTGACTAATAATCTCCAATTTGGCACCCTAATCATTAAAATGGCATTGTGATCCAAACCAATCTCATTTAATCTGACTTTCTTCGAATTGATTTCACTTTTGGCTCCATACCCAAAAGCCAAATCCATGATTTTTCTCAATGCTTCAATTTGCTTCAATTATCTTCTTTAAAGAATATGATTGCTGACAACAACCTTCATTTGATTATCTTAATGGAAACTAGAGTTCAAGCTAGCAAAATGGACCTTATTTACTCTTCTCCTACATGACACATTCTACATAATTATGCTTATTCCTCTATGGGTAGACTACGGATCTTTTTCAATCCCTTTTTTTCTCAATGTGCAAGTGGTGTTTGTTTGCATAAAGCTGAGCTATATGATTTAAGATTCTATGGTATTTTTCATACCTGGACTAACAAAAGCCAGGTTATTGCTAATATCTCCAAAAAAATAGACAGAGCTTTAGCTAATGAGCAATGAGTGACTTTTTTCCCTTAGTCAGATTGCATTTTCCTTCCACAAGGTGTTTATGATCATTCCCCTTTTCTTGTCAAATTGGTTGTCCCATTGTGATAAGGAATATCCCCTTTAAGTTCTTTAATTTCCTAGCTGACCACCCTGAGGTTTTTAGTACTGTTCAGGATATTTGGAATCAAGATATCTCTAGAACCACCATGTACCAAGTCATGAGGAAACTAAAACTTGTTAAACCTAAGCTGAAAATTTGAATAGCAAAACCTATAGTGACATTTCTGTTAGAGTTAGAAAATCCAAAGATGACCTGCTCACTTGTTAAACCATCTTGGATTCTAATCCCTCTAATGAGACTCTCAGAACTGAAGAAAAAAAGCTGCTCAAGTCCTATATTGAGTTATCTAAAGCTGAAGAGACCCTTTTTTTTACCAAAAATCTAGAGTAATGGTTGAAAGAAAGGGATAAGAATGCAAGATTTTTCATGAGAACCTTCGAAGGCAGATGCAATAGGAAGAGAATTGTTTCCCTCACTTTGAGCAATGGTGAAAGTACTAACTCCATGCAGGGTATTAAAGCTGAAGCTGTGGGCCACTTTGTTAATATGTTTAGATGTAACCCTGTCCATTTTCCTACCCATGTAGGTATGCCTAACCTCAACTCTATGTACACAAAGTCTATTCCTGATGATGTGTTGGCATCTCTTACTGTTGTACCCTCTTTAGAATCCATTCAAGTTTATTTCTTCAATCTCAACAACCAAAAATCTCCTGGTCCAGATGGTTTCAATGCCATATTTTTCAAGAGAGCTTGGAGTATTATAGGCCCTTATATTTATAAGGCAATTCAAGAGTTTTTCACCAATGATCAACTTCTTAAAGAAATAAACTTCACATCTATTACCCTTGTTCCAAAGGTACCCAATCCCACTACTATGAATTATTTTAGACCTATTTCTTGTTGTAACATTATTTATAAGGTCATATCTAAGCTTTTCCCTTCTAAGTTGCAAGTTGTCCTTCCTTCCTTGATTGATATTGTCAACATGTTTTTGTTAAAAATAAGGGAATTAGAGATAATTTCTTCCTAGTCTAAGAACTTCTCAGAGGCTATCATTTGCATTTTCCCATTTTAAAATGTACCTTAAAAGTTAACCTTAAAAAAGCCTATGACACTGTCAATTGGTCCTTTCTGTTTGATATTCTTAATTCGCTTCATCTCCCTCCCACTTTCATAGGCTGGCTTAGAGCTTGTGTTTGCTCACCCTCTTACTCCATTTCTTTTAATGGTGAATTAGTAGGGTATTTTAGAGGGACTAGGGGCCTTAAACAAGGAGATCTCCTTTTCTTTTTGTTATAGTGATGGATGTCTTAGCTTTTATAATTCAACACAATATTCAGAATGAACCTGTTTTCAAGTATCATTGGAGATACAAGCTTAACAAAATATCACACATTTGCTTTGCTGATGATTTGTTTATTTTCTACCATGGTGACACCACTTCCTTTGATGTTCTTTTGAGGAGTCTTTCGTGCTTTTCAGCTTTGTTAGGTCTCGCTCCAAATTTAACCAAGAGCTCAATATACTTTGATAATGTTTCTGTTGCAAACCAAACTACTATGAGAACCACCTGTGGATTTGATCTTAGGTCATTTCCAACCAGAGATCTTGGCCTCCCTTTGTCTCCTACTAGACTAAGCTTTAATGACTATAAATTTCTAGTGGAGAGAATTACAAATAGAATCAGCTGTTGGACTTCCAAATTTTTATTCTATGCTTGTAGAGTGCAATTGATCAAGTCAATTCTCATTAGTGTTCAATTCTACTAGAGTGCTCACCTTGTACTGGCCCTTCAAGTGATAAAAAATATCAGTGTTATCCTTTGGAAGTTTCTTTGGACTGGTAAAGAAATAAGATCTACAGGAGCTAAAATCAGTTGGTTCTTTTTGTGCAAGCCTAAAGAGAATGGTGGTTTAGGAATCCCTAAGCTTTCTAGCCTAAATAGAGTGGCCAAAATGAAACACATTTGACATATTTTCAAAAACGATAGGACTTATTTGTGGGTTGATTGGGTGCATTCCAACATCCTCAAATGGCAGAGTTTTTGGACCATTAAACCATCTACTTTTCTTCTTCTTGGAATTGGAAACAAATCCTCAAGCTTAGAGGCATTGCTAAGTCTTTTATCAGATTTGAAGTGGGCAATGGTAAATTGGTGTCCCTGTGGCATGATTACTGGTTACCATGTGGTCCTCTTGTTAACTTTTGCAGCCCTTACTCCATTGCTCATTCTATATGGAGTGGTAACCCTAAAGTGAGAAAACTGATCAGAAGATCCTCTTGGAGATTGGCCCCTTCTCTTCTCCACATTGTTCCTCAAGAGTGTTTTGATCAGCTACCTTAGATCCATCCTGATATTAGAGACAAACCTTTTTGGACCCTATCTCCTAATGGTTGCTTCAACCTTAAGCACACTTACTATGTTTTCCTTCATCTTGCTCCTAGCTCTCAGTGGTACCATTCTTTGTGGTTCCACAAGTACCACATTCCCAAGCATTCTTCTGTGGCCTAGTTGGCTTCTCATGGGAGGCTTAGTACAAAAGACAAGCCTGATGTTCCTTCTAATTCTAATGTTTGTCTCTTGTGTGATGAAGGGGTTGAGAACCATGATCACTTATTCTTTAACTGCCCTTACTTAGCTAGAATTTGGCATTGGATCTAGCACAGGTGTTGTGTTTACCATGACAACCTTTCCATGAACTCAGTTCTCCAATGGATGTCTATATTTTATAAGCCTAATTCCAACTCTCTTACTGCTATGCTCTATAGGATTTGTTTCTCAGCTGCTATCTATTACCTTTGGAAGGAGAGGAATACTAAAAATTTTCTAGGGTCTGGAACTCCCTCTACAACTCTAAGAAAAACAATTGAAGATTGCATAAGGAATAAACTGATGTATATCAATTGGAAGGATGGTACTAAGGCCAGAGAGATCACAACGGCTTGGAACATTCCTGATTCAGTGTTTGGATAGTTTTTGTTGGCTGTGTTATAGCTTTTGGCTTTGGTACTTTTGTTTTGTTTGCTGCTCCCTGCTCTCTATTGAGTATGGTGCATGCATGCTTGAGGATTTTCTCTTGTTCTAGCTCCCTTTTGGAAGTTTATTTTCTTGGTTCTCATTCTTTCTGATTTATATATTGACTTACCGGAAAAAAAAGTAGAACAACTTGATTTGGAGATCTGGGTAATACCCAGAAGAGATAAATTAACTAGAAAAATGAGTATAATTTTAGAGAGGGAAACAAAGTCAATAGAGGAGTGAGAAAATGGAGTTAACAGGTGCAAAACCTTGAAGAGGTGTGATTCCCACCCACAAGAGCTACACGGTTGCTTCTGATTCTACACCAAAGGAGCACCAAAAGCTTCACTTTCTCAATTTCCATGCTATTTTTGGTTCATTGGGTTCTATAATCTAAACAAAGATCAATCAATGGCGGTTTCAGAGAAAATCCATTTGTTGGTTTGTAATGGATCATAAGTAGACACCAAACCGCCATAGAGCTGAAGGAGAGAGAAGGAAGAGGAGGCGTGACAAATGAGGGGTAGAGAGAGTGATTGTGTGTTAGGATGTGTTTGTGTAAGCAGGGGCGGAGCCAGGAATTGATGGTAGGTGGGGCCTAGCCACTAGTAATTATTAAAATTAATAAAATTATAATTTATATTAAAAATATTTAACTATTAATTAATTTCATACAAAAATGTAACTAGCTCAACTTTGGCGTATTTAGTGTACAAAAAAAAATGATTGACTTATCTAATCATTAAAAAAAAAAACACAAAATTTATTACAAAAGTTAAATTTTTACAACTTTTTAGAGAATAACATTTACTTTTTTTATCAAATATAAACTAAAAGTGCGATTTTCCAAAACTAACACTCAAGTCATTTATAAGAAATTTATTACAAAATTGTGTTGACAATTTGCATGTTTGAAAATGTTCTTTCCATAATTGTTGATACTTCATTTACCCAAAAGAGTAAATCATGCATTTTGGAATTGTTAGCCAAAATTCAATCTTATTAGCAAAATTGCGTATTATTTACTTCTTCTTTTTTTTAACCATATTTAAAGTGATGTTAAAATTGAAATTTAATTAATGAAAAAGCTTAGAATGAAAATAAATTAGTATCAAAATGAGATTAGAATGGAAATAAATTAATATCAATCAAAACCTAACTATTTGTTAATTTGTAATGTAATCTTACCATTATTTATTTATTATTATTATTTTATCAAAAGGTTACAAAGGGGCTATTTTTTAATTTTATTTTATTTTTTTGTAAATTGTCGAGGCTTGTGAGTTTTTTTGGAGGGGCTAATATACCTATATTTTTATGTTACCAATTAATTTTATATGATAGTAAAAAAAATTAACATTTTTGGGGAGGCCATGGTCCCCTCGCCCCCTGTGCGTAAGTACTAAAGATCATGTTGTGACATATGGGTTGGGCTATTCTTGGATTACACTAATTTAAAACTTGTTTGGTTTAAGGGAATTTAGGAAATTTCATCAAAAAGTTGATAAGTGTTAATTGACAATGACTGACGGGGTGTGAATGAAGTTTTGTAAATTTGAAAAGATCTTATTGAAATTAAAATAAATTTCAGAGGATATAAATGAAGTTATCCCAAATTAAAATTGAGTAACCTAGAGGGTACAAACTAGACATAGTTTGTTTTGTTTTGTTTTAATATTAAGAAACTCAAACACCACACACCCACAATACCTCATATAAGAGGCTCGAACCCCTCACCTCCCCAATTGGGGAGTAAGGTGCACAAAAGGTGCGTTGGTAACTAGACAAAGTTTTGACACAAACCAACGCATATTTGGTGCAATGGTATAACTTCATCCCCCAATTGGAGAGGTGAGGGGTTCGAATCTCCTAGGAGACATTGTCGATGTTGTGGTGTGCGAGTTTTTTACCATTTAAAATAAAAAAAAAGTTTTGACACAATGGAAAAATTAATTACTTTATTTACAATTTCCATGAACTGTTACAAAGATATTTAAGCTCAACCTAACACTTTCAGACAACATTTTGCCGGATAGAGAAGAATATGCCAAGTAGCATCTTTCTTTTTTTAATTTATTTCTATAAACCAGTACCTTTACTTACCCTAATCCATATACTTTTCTAACTTTCAATTCAGCTTATACATAAACTAATATTATAACTTCATTTATTGACTGGTCAACGCCGGTCAACTGCACGACAAGTCAACAGTTTCTTCATCTCGAGAGAAAGCCTGAGAGACTCCGAAAGATCCACGGGCTGGGCCGGAAGCCATTTGAACCTGTGGAGAAGCCGCCCGAGCCATAAGTGGACCGTAGCCAAGCCCAAGGCCTTGCCCGGGCAAACCCTACGGCCCGACCCAAATGGTGCAAGCCTTAAATCCGAGCCCATTATCGACACGTCCTCCTCGATGAACCGTTCCGGTCTGAAGGCCCATGGGTCCTTCCAGACAGACGGGTCATGGGTTATGGCCCACATGTTCACCATCCCGGTTGTGCCAGCTGGGATGAAGAATTTGCCCACGTGGACGTCATGGACCGCCAGACGGGCCCACGAGAGTAATGGGCCTGGAGGGTGCAATCTGAGAACCTCTTTGACTATGGCTTGAAGGTAAGGGAGTTTTGGAATGTCCGAGTCTTGCACGTGCCTGGAGTCGCCAATGCACGTGTCAATCTCTTGCTGGGCTTTTGCTTGAATGTCTTCGTGTAAGACCATTCTAGCCATGATCCATTCAAGAAGAATAGCGACTGTGTCTGTCCCTCTAAATATCATCTCCTGCATATAAAATTACAATAAAATAATTAGCATATATATGTGTGTTACAGTGTATGTATATATATCTCAAACATAGCTGGTGCACGCTTTCAAGTTTGTGAATTGTGATGCAAGATACTTGTGCATGGACATCCAATGGTTAAACACCAATGAAGAATCTTTATATATAAGTTAACTCATCTAACTTTTGTTGTGAATGGATTAGGGTAAGTGAAAATGTACTGGTGTATATATATCCATCTCTATATCGTATATTGTAATCTCGACTGCGATAGATACTTATACTTAACACTAGTATTATCTGAATACGGTTATCGCCATCCAGACCAAGACGTGAAATTATTATGTGTATATAAGTATCTATTTCAGTATTTTAATGAGGGATTGAAATATACAGTATTCATTAATAAGTGTTTTATATAATAATAATGATATCACATTATTAGAGTATTGGAGTTCCATGGAAATGTGACAGACAACTAGTTCACCCTAAAGTCTATGTACCAACCTTAATATTTTAGAGTCAACAGAAAATATATGTAAATAAAAACCTAATTTTTTTGACTAGAACAGTACTCAAATTCCACTCCATAGCCTCATTTCTGTTGACAAAAAGTGAGGTTAAAATCTTTGATAACTAGGATTGGATCATTTGACATGACAACCAATATAACTAGCTTTATTGTAATGATTTCTTATAAAATTATATGGAACTATGAAAAATATCCAAAGGTCCAAACAATTGCCATATGTGTGGGTATATTGGGTAAATTATAATTACATATTAAAGCTATCTTTACTATTTATTAAAAGAGGAAAAAGTTGATCAGGATATATAATATATCATTGTATAATTGGGTAAATATATTATAATAATATGTCATATGTCAATATTAAAGTTTGTATATTGGGTAAATAATAATTAAGTCAATTAGATAATATTATCATCACCACAACGATGTAACACAACGAATAGAATGAGATATATTCATTTTATTTTTTTTGCAACATATATATTCATTTTCAAATTTAACTATAAGAAAAATATGATTTTAGATAGATACAAGAGAAAAGACAATACTTGGATCCTTCCTGAAATTCGCCCTCTCCAATGATTGTTCCAACACAAGTTGAACATAAAATTCATAAACAAGAATTTGACCACAATTTAATTTTTAAAAAACTTTTAACCACATATCCGGATTGTATTGATAAATACTTCAACGGAAGGACTCAAATATTGTAGTATGAAAAATATATTTTATCTTATAGAGAGAGATTCTTACCCACAAAACAGCTACCATGTCCACATGACTGAGTTGATCTTCTTTAGGTAAAGATAACAAAACACTAAGAAAATCTTTTCTTCCACTAAACTCCCCATCTCTTTTTCTTTCTTCTATTAAGTGACCTACAAGTCCATTAACTTTAGTTGCCAACTTAAGACACCTCCTTTTCACCCCATGAAAGTCCAAAAACCCTAAACAAAAGTAATCTGCCAAGTTGAATTTTGCAATCAACTCATACCCTTCTTTAACCATAAACCCTAACTCCTCCCCTTCTTGCCCTAAACTACTCCCAAACACACTCTCTATAATATTCCTCAATGAACCACTTTGCAATATCCCTCTAACCTCCACAACCCCTCTCTCCCTCATCTCCTTTCCCACTCCAACCACCATCTCATCGGCGACACGTTGCCGAAGCCCCTCTAGGCTCGAAATCCTCCTAGGAGAGAACATGTAGGTGGCAGCGATCCTCCGGAGATGGCGCCAATATTCCCCAGAGGGCGCGAACCCTATGGCTCGCTCAAACATCAAGAAACGAGCCGATTCTTTCACGGGACGATCCGAAAATGAGGACCCTGATAGGATTTCCTTAGCAGTGTCAGGATGAGAAGTGATGATCACACGAGTAGTACCTAGACTAAGTGCCATGAGACGCGTTGCGCCGAGTGAGCACGCCATAGTGGCGAGTTTTCGATGAGCCAGTGGTCCCATTTGAGGTAAGGTGCCCAACAATGGCCAACCTAGAGGACCAACAAGTCTAGGAGAGTTGATGTATTGGTAGTTTCTCCATGCAAAGCCTCCTGGTACTAACCAGAGGTTTAGGAAGAAGGGGAGGAGAGAGAAGGAAGAGATGAGTAGGAGGAGATGAGTGAGAGGCCATGGTGTGTGGTAGGTGGATCCAAGACTTAGGAGGACTAGGAAAGAGAGGGTGACTAGACATAGAATAAAGGGTTTCATCATCTTGAAAATAGTTAGGAGATGATTTTTCTGTGGATAAGAACTCTAGGGATGGAGATTTTTCTGTTGATGAGAACTCTAGGGATGGATCACTAGTTTACTGACAGGTTGCACATGGTGATGATTTATTTATACAGTACATGAAAAGTGGTTCTGGTTAATGATATGGTTTTATTTGTTAACCCTGGTTAGGCTTGGTCATGCTCTACTAAAATAAATATTAAAATAAACTACGGTTGAGATGACATGTATCCTCACACGGACCTAGAAATTTAAGTGAGTGGGACGAAATCGTTATAATTCTATACTCCGGACTCTTTGAGGGGCAGGCTTTGCACCTCTGGTGTGGATAGATGCGTCTTTATTATGTAATATTAATGTTTTAGTAATAATTTATTTTTTTCATCATTTTTTTCATTGTGTATCTCACTTCGGCATCTCGCCTACATTACTCGAAAAGACCTCTATCGCCTTAGTGCGCATCAAGCTTTGACAACCCACTGTTTAATTTACAATAAACATGTTAAAAATGATTTTTTTTACCAGAAAAAGTTATAAAAAATATCTATGATTTTAAATATATATGCCCTTAAAAAATGTCTAGAGGTACCAATAAAACATAATAAATAATAAATAAAAAAACTACAAACAACTCAGTCCAAGTGGAGGGGCGCAAAGAAAAGAATTCCAAATAACCTACCAATGAAAAACCACCACTCTAACCTTCAATGACTAGTGAACTAGAAAGTAATACGGATCTCTAGAGTTTGAAAGAATTTGCACAAAAGAATCATTCTAGCAGCTAACAATACATATATAAACAAGTCACCAATCAACCAAGTTAAGAGGAGCACAAATTTTTATATAGAATAATCCAAAGTGGTATTTTTAAAAGGAAAAGGCATGAAATGCATGTTAGTAAATTATTCATTCTCAAAGTGATTCCAGGTAAATATTAAATAAACCAGTCTTGAACTTGGATTTTTTTCTCACCACTTAAAAAAATGACATGTCATGGGTGGGTTCGTTTTGAAAGATAAAAATTAATATTGGACAATAACATTCAGAAGTTATGAATAACTAACAAAATATTTATTGAGTTTATTAGAATAAAGTTTTTCTTTTATCGATAATGTATCTAAAGCTTTTATCTCAACTAATTCACGGGAATAGTACAAACTGATTTCCCACACAAACCGGATAAAGTTTGAACTATGTTCACAGTCGTAACATCAACAAATTATTTGCGATAATAAAATTTCGAACCTAATACATCATATTTCTTAAAGAAAGGTCAAATTTCTAACTAATAAATATTAAGATAGTTTTGGATGACTAAAAATATAAAGTAATAATCAATAAATTCGTGATTTCAAACTCTATATAACATGTATTATTATTAGGTGGACCCTTGTAAAGAAACATTTAAAAATATGACATGGTTGCACCATATCTTCCTAATCATGGTGAAAGACCATCCGTACACAAAGGTAACATCTGCATTCAACAATGTTGTAATGAATGTTTTTTTCTTTAGTTTTAGTGCGCTCTACAGTCTAACACACGTTGCAGTCTAATGTCATTTCTCAATGGCAACTTTGCACACCACCATGTCTATATCATTAATCATGATTCCCCGTATTGATGTCGGTAACGGTCGAGTACCATCGGATAATATTGAATGAATACCGATACTAAATTATAGTATTTTTATTTTTTAAAAATATTACTAACATATTAGACAATATCGCGAAACATGATCTATATATTGTTAGTCAATTCTCATCTATTGCTTTGATAGCTCAAATTGTCAATTACTTCGAAAATGGTTATATATATATATATATATATATATGTCTTAATCAAATCTCACATGTTGCTTTGCCGACTCAAATTATCAATTACTTCTACAATGATTCTTAATTTTAGTATAAAACTAATCATCTAAAAAAATAATGAAAATGTGATGTCACTCACATTAAAAAATAAATTCAAAGATGACACTTTGGTTGTATATATTTAGGGTTGTTCAAACCGGTTCCAGACGGAACCGGAACCGAACCAATTTTTTCGGTTCCTGAAAAATCGGAACCGAAAGGGGAAGGAACCGAACCGGAATCGAATCAAAAAATCGGTTCGGTTCCAGTTCCTTCTATTTTTTATTTTTTTTAAAAAAGCTCAATTTTATAAGATAATATAATTATAAACTAGAATATTTGAATTAAAGCAAACCCAAACCCAAATATATAATTAGTGGAATAAAAAAAGTAGCTTGGATTATTCTATTTGTAAAGGTTTATTGCTAGTCTTTTTGCTTGATAAAAAAAAAAAAATTAAAAAAAAAAAAAATTATTCCGGTTTCGATTCGGTTCCTGAACACCCCTATATATATTACAAATATGAGACTTATTAGAAAAAAGTAGTTAAGTATTAAACAAATTTGAGATAATTAATTACGTATTTGATAAGTTAGTATATTGAAAATAAAATTATCTCAACGCAATGTTTAATGACCATCACATCCACCCACCCACCAACACCATAGCCAAATTGAACACCACTACTACCGCCCACCTCTGTAACCATCACCACTATATCGACCCACCTAGCTAAGGGGTGTGCAAAAATTCGCTCAATTTAAAAAACCAAAGTAGATCGAACTGAAGGGTAGTTATCTTACAGTTTGATTTAGACACGGTACAAATATAGTAGAACTGTTATTTCAATTTAGAAATTGTGTGAAACCAAACCAATCCGGACTGATCCATACTACTTGTGCATGTATTTATATCATGGTTCGCCATATCGGTTTGTTACGTTATGTATCGTCCAGTTCGTAATTGAAATTACTTAATAGATGGTAAAATAAGCAGGGGGTGAAAAGTTTTTTTACGAATTAATTGATAAATTAAAATATTAATAGTAGAATAATCAATTTTAATTCAATTCTTTAAAAATTCAAATCACACAATAATAAATATGAGTGCAAAAAATAAAACAGAGACGACACCAATATTTTTACGTGAAAAACCTTAAAAACGCTCTAAGTAAAAACCACAGATACCCTCTAATATCGATGTACTATGAATCAAGAAGTACACAGACTCTATGAAGTTTGGACTTACAATCATTCTGATTCGCCGTTTATCACTCGACGTCTGAAAGTCTTAAATCACTCATGCTACCATGAAGCACTCGCTCCGATCTTCGTACTCTGACGGCTCCGCTTCTCAACGGATCACTGAACCATGAAGCCTACTGCTCCGATTTCCATACTCTGATGGTTCCGCTTCTTATGGATCAATGCACACACAGTGCAACAGATGGTGAGTAAATTTTTCCAGTATTTAGGTCATCCAATTGTGCATAAAGATCATACGTGTTGCAGCACAATTAGAGAATCCCAAAACCAAAAGAGAATTAGAAGATATATGACCACTCAATAATTTTTTCTCTCTGCATAAATATAAGATCTATGGAAGAATTGTAAAGGTCTCAAAACTTGTCTTCTCTTCTCAATATCTTCTCATATTTATAGAGAGGAAAATGTTCAATTATAGAATAAGAATCTTCAATTATGGAATAAGATTTCTTAATCTCTAAGTCTTTTTCTTGTCCCCCAAATCTTGGACTTTTAACCATAAAGTCTCCAAATATATCCTAATAATAACTCCTAAACATGTCCTTAAGTCAATATGAGTCTTTGAGGAATCAGAATAATCCATATTTAAAAATTGAAGTTGGCAACTTCGAGTTCTCAGTAATTGCACTTCGAGTACTCAATAATTCTCACATAGCGTGGGATGACACACTAAAGTCTCTGGAATGCACGTCATGGTGTGCACCAAGATGAAAAAGTTCGAGTACTCGGTAATGAAAAAGTTCGAGTACTCGGTAAAACATTTTCGAGTACTTGCCAGCTTCAGAAATCCAACTTTTGTTTATTTCTTTGCAATGCCGCTTCCGATCAATACTTCACAACTCTTATATTTTTCATCATTTTAAACTTGATTTGTCACGCTTGTTGATCTTCATTTGACTTGTCAACTTGATTAACCCAAACCACAACTCACAACACTCAATATGATTTTTGATTAGAAACATGTCATTGCAAATAAATGTTCCTACAATATCCCTATTGCCATTTCTGAGACAAAATCGTGTTTTACAATTATATCCTCACGACAAACAAAATAAAATCTATACCTATGAACACACACCGACAAACATAGATATAGACTTTTCCTTTGATCTCGTGACGATTTACCAATCCTGCAACCACAATACTAAACAAACATACATGTGAAAAGCAAGTGTGAAAACTGGAAAACAAATCGAACAATGTCAACATGAAGTATAATGATCATTAATCAACAATAAATAATCCACTCCCTTAATTAAACAACTCTCTCCCCCTTAAATATATATCTCTCCCCTTACTAACTACTTCTCATCCTTTTTGTCATTGAAATGATAAGGAAATAAATAACAATAAAAATAGTCAAGAGAGATGAAGGAGAAGATACAAAATGTAAACACTGGAAAAAAATATACGGGAAGACCAGAGAATCTAAACAAAACTTATAGTAAGACATAAGATTCTAAAGAATATATCCAAATTCTCTATTAACAAAAAATATCTACGATGCATATACTTAATATTAATGCATGAATGCAAAATGCTCAACTTATCATAAAAAATAAAAAATAAAAAATCGTTTTTAGAAACATGTGAGCAAGGTAGTAGAGACAATGAACTAATTATTAACACATCATATTTGCATATTTGACTTAACCATTATACACATGGTAGTGAACGAAATCAGCACACAAGTAGTCACAAGCCAAGCTTTACATAACATTTGTGTATATGAAAAATATCCAGGTGCAAGTAAATAAACAAGATGAAAGCAATACACACCAATTCTAATATTCTCTCACTAACCGTGATGATAAATGTTCTAACATTAATATTTTTAAAAACTGCTGATACCGTTATTTACCACCGATACTCATTTTAAAAACCAATATTATTCAAGTTTGTTACACTGATACCGTCACCATTACCAAAACCGATACCGCGACAGACACCCATGATTTATATATATGTATACATATATGCATACGTATGCATATACTGTAAATCTAGATGATTGGCTGTGTGATGTCACATGTTATAATTGAAGCCCGTACATCTGGTACAACTAAAGCAATTGCATTTGAATTATCGTGCATTTTCGTGTTTGTATATGCCTATAACGAGATGGTTTGTTACTTAGTTTGGATTTGGACTTTGGAATGTATAAAATATTGTTTGTTATAAATATTATAATTATGTTCGCATTTCAACTATGACATCCCACATCAGTTCGAATTTATATATGACAATCATGGGATGAATTATTATTTTGGATTTCGACTTTGGGATGTATAAAATATTGTTATAAATATATATGTACGGATGATTAAGACCATGTTTGGTAGGCTGTCTGGTTTCACCTGATCTGGTCTGGTCTTTGTTTTTAGGGACCAAACCATGTTTGTTTGAACTTGGTCTCAAAATTTGGAACTAGACCAAATTGAACCAAAGGAGGTCTTTTTGGAACCAAATGTTTTGATGGTTCAACCTGGTCCGGTCTGGTCTTATTAATAAAATATATTTATAAATAATTAAAAATCAATAAATAATAATAATGAATTAATAATAATAATAATAAATAAAATAAAAGATATTTTAAAAATAAAATATAAATAATAAATAATAAACAAAATAAATTAAATAATACCTAATAATAATAAAAAAATGAATATAATAATAATAAATAAATGAATAAATAATAAAATATATTTATAAATAATTAAAAATGAATAATTAATAATACAAATAATAAATTGAATAAAACATATTTAAAAATAAATAATAAATAATAAACAAATAGAATTAAATAATACATAATAATAATAAAAAATGAATACAATAATAATAAATAAATATAATAATAAAAATGGACAAAATTATAAATTAATAAAGTATAATTGTAAATAATTAAAAATGAATAAATAATAATAATAAATTACATAAAACATATTTAAAAATATAATAATAATAAAAAATTTAAATAAATATAATAATAAATACTAAGTAAATATAATAATAAATAAATACTTCATAATAATAACAAAAAATGAGTATAATAATTATAAATAAATATTAAATTAATAAAATATATATTTAAATAATTAAAAATGAATAAATAATTTATAGATAAAATGAATTAAATAATGAAATAATAATAAATAAATATAATATATTTATAAATTAATATATAAATGATTAAATAATAATATAATTAATAAATTAATAAAATATATTATAAAGTGAAGAAATAATAAATAAATAGTAAGACCAGACCGCTTACCAAACAGACTTTTAAGTTCAGGATCCAAATAAAATTAGACCAGACCGGACCGGACTAAACCAGACCGGACCGGACCAAACAGACCGCCTACCAAACATGACCTAAGTGTGAAGTTTCCCATCTTTGTTATTTTGGATTTGGACTTTGGGAAGTATAAAATATTGTTATAAATATTATTATCTTTTTCATATTTCAAGTGAGACGTCTCACATAGTGATGATGAAGTGCAAAGTTTGTCTCCGATTAGTAAGTGTAACGGGTGAATGCTTCATAGTTCGATCCAAAAACTTAAACCAATATGTTATACTAACATCTGCCCATTATAAACCCCATTCACTTTCACATAGTTATCCGATGTGGGACACCTCTAACATTCTCCCCCATATGAACCCGCACAACGTCCTCGTTGCGGTTGGACCACCCTGCCTGCCCGCCTTGGACCCGGACTCCGGTCCGGGTAGATGGACCCAAACGGGTGCTTGGCGTGGCATCGGATCACAAACTGGGTTTGGATCTGATACCAACAGTAACGGGTGGATGCTTCGTGGTTCGACCCAAAAGCTTAAGTCAATGGGTTAAGCTAACATCCACCCATTATAAACCCCATTCACTTTCCCATAGTTATCCGATGTGGGACACCTCTAATAGTAAGACTGTATGAGACCAAGAGCAAAACATTACTAGATATGCTCAAATCCGACAATATCATACCACATAGACGAATAAGTGGTTACACATCAAGTGTAAATGTCCCCATCTAAATTGATTTCTCAATACCACCAACCCTCGAGGGGTGGAACCCATGGTTATACATGAAAGATGGAACTGCATCTTCCTCCATTGTTTGGATCATGTCCTCGGGACCAACAAGGGGCAGTACAAGTATATTCACATGTTGTCCATCGACTACACCTTTCAGCCTGATCTTAGGCCCTGACTCACCTTTCGTGGACGAACCTTGCGGAGGAACCCTTAGTCGGTTCGGACTTCCACTTAGTTTCACCCAAGCTTCATCCTGGTCATGGAGTTGTCGGTATTCTCCCATACTAACATACCATTGGCGTAGACGGCCAAGGAACTTAGAAACACATCGGGTTAGGACTGTGCGCAAGGTAGTATTGGGGAGCAGCATTTCTGCAGAACACCAAGCATGGAGCTCAAAAAACTTATCAAGCAGATCACCCAGGTTTGGGTCCATAAGCAGTGACAATTGCCCTATGAAGACTCGTTTTTGCTACGGCTCCGGTGGGTTCCCTTAACCAAGCCACTGCCAACGAGTCGCCGGC